>VXBW01001251.1:1876-14617 GCA_013400375.1 Thinocorus orbignyianus | reverse complement strand
CCCCCGGGCCCGCCGCTGCCGCCTTTCCTCGGGCAGGGGGGAGGGAGCGCGGGGCGGCCGCTGGCTGGGAGCGGGCGTGGGGGTTGCTGAGGGCGCCCAAGATGGCGACGGGTGGGAGCGGCCGGGGCTCCTGGCTGGGCCGGGCGGTGCCCTCCGTGTTTCGCTGCCGTTTGCCAGCGGCTTTTCCCCTCTCGGATACTGATGTTCTCCCCTGCTGCTGCCAGCGGAGCTACCAGTTCCAGAGGTTTTCTTTTCTATATTGTTGCTGTGATCTTTTAAACTAGTAAAATGTTAAGCCGTGGTTTGGTATTTGTGGAATAACCGCAGGGAGCTTATGGTTGCCTTGGTCTGAGTCTTTTAAAGGGAGAACACAGGTGGTTTGTAGATGGAGAAGCCCAGGCTGCAGGCCAGGGAGAGCGGCTTGCACAGCAGTGTTTGTGCCGCCGAACCCATGGAGCTCAGGCTGTCCTGTGGGGCTAGGGGTCAGGGCACTGCCCTCTCTAGCAAAAGTTGAGGTTTGTGTGACATTATTGATACGGCATTCCTTAACAGACCAGTACGATATGTGTTAATAGAAGAGTTGGGGAAGAAAAGACAGGGGAGTCACAGATTAGGTTGTAGACTCTGGCATACTGAAAAAGTTGATGGTTCGTCTCATCATTTTCAGAGGTACTTTATCTTCAACTTGTGTCACCTCTGTCAAGAATAGTATGTTTTTGTCAGTATCAAGTATCGCAAATAGGAAAATGGATTTAGCCTCATTTCTGCTGACAGACAATCCATATCAGTACCTTAATCTGACTTTTATTTGAACTTGGTGTAGATGCTTTGTGCAGAAAATCCTGTAGCCGGAGGTCAGTGATCACAAAAGAGGCAGAGGAGTCCTGCAAAGACTATTTGAATAAAAGGAGAGTTCACTGGGGCATTCTCCTGTGGGGTCTCTCAGTTTTCCACAGGACGAAGGCTCCATTTTATCCTGATTTCCTGGCCGCATGTAACTCTCTTTCTTTCTCCATTGGCTGAGGTACTTGGAAGGTACAGGCTTCTCAATCCACCTGCTGCATGGAAGTTTAACTTTTACATTTTTATAATTGTCTAACTTTTGCATTTTCAGTTAATTCCCCTATTTTGCAGTTGTCCGAGACCTGCAGTTTCAATTAACTCTCCT
Source organism: Thinocorus orbignyianus (assembly GCA_013400375.1). Taxonomy (NCBI): domain Eukaryota; kingdom Metazoa; phylum Chordata; class Aves; order Ciconiiformes; family Thinocoridae; genus Thinocorus; species Thinocorus orbignyianus. Next base: position 13,449 of record VXBW01001251.1, on the reverse strand, counting down.
GTTTCTTTCAGTTATCTTACTTTTGCAGTTTAAATTAACTTCCCTGTTTGTGGGGACACTCTTATCTATATTTTATAACCTGTTTGTGAAGACACTGTTATCCCAATCTTAGCAGCTTTAACTTAATTTTCTACCTAGGTTCTCCTAGATTGCTGAAGAATGACAAGATGCTTGTCAGTAGTAGAAAAAGCTCCAATGTATGCAGAAGTAGATTCTTCTCTGTTGGTAGTCTATTATGCCATGCTCAAAGAAAAAAAAAAAAGAAAAAAGAATTCTTTTGGGGCATTGGCAGCAATTGACAGGCACATTACAGTCTGTGTGACTGTAGGAGTTAAGGTTGTGGTATTTTATGGTGTATGAATATGCTGATTTCCAGGCGTACAGGTACATTTTTCCTTGGTGTACGTATACCTGTGTCAAATCCACGCTGCCCGAGGTGGCTTCCTGACGTGATCCCTTCAGCAAGGTAGAATAGTAGTTCTTCCAAGGACTTTGCACCCAGGCTGGTACAGGGGGAACTTCTGTTTGAGTCTTCATTCTTAAGAAAAATCAGAGCTGCTTTAGGTATGTGTCCATAGCTAAAACATTTTTAGAGAGTAAATCATGCTCACTGTAGACTTTTTAACCAAGTGAAGAAATATCAGTCATTTTGAGAGGTTCACGAGTAATTTTTGACTTGCTTATGACTCTTGATTTCTTTATAACTTATGATATCTGTGTACTTCCATTTTTATACTGCTTAAAAGAACTTTGGGTATGGATATTAATACACTTTTTACTACGTTTATGATTTTAAAAAAATAGTAGGGCTTTAAAGGAAAAAAGTTCATGCTTTTAATTAAAGCGTTTGCATGCGGTTCTGTAATTGAATGTAGATGTGCTCAAAGTTTGTCCTGCTTTTGACTGCCGGCTGCGTTGTGCGATAATAAGGGAAGCCCGACTATTCTCCACCAGCATTCTGGAAAACCTGTTACTAAGGGAACATCTTATTTTTAAAACTTTCTTTAGGGAAAGCAGGAGCTTTTTCTGACTCAAAAGGTGCTGGTGAGGAGCCAAGACTTGGAAATCAGCAGGCATCTTGGGGGAGGTTAGGACTTCTCCACAAAACCAGAGTGTACTGGTCTGTGCTACCATAATTACTGCGTAGAGCCTAATATATAAGAATGTAACAGTGAAGAGAAGTTCAAGTAGTTTAAAATATACTGGTTACGTCAGCTTGAGTTACACAACTAACACAATTCTGCCTACATATGTGTCTGCGGCCAAAAATAATTATCTGTGCTGATCTCTGGGGTGTTCATGAGTTGAATGTTAAACAAATATTTGGAGTTGTTTTCCTGTCCTCTGCTCCCTAGTTTCTGAAGCAAGGGTTTTTCAGAGGTACTCTGAACAGTCACAAGTATTAAACTCTCACATTTATGCTGTGCATGTCCATTTGTTTGATAGAGTCATCACTGCTTTACAGTTCTCTGAGGAGTACCAGCTCTAAGACAAGAGGAAAATCTGAACATGCTAAACAGCCGCTTAAGAAGCCGAAGTTACCAGTAGGCCGATTTGATGAACCAGAGGAGTCCAGTATAGAGAGGGGACACCTGGAAAGTAAGTCATGTTTTACAAATTTGCAAGCCATGTTGTAAAGGCAAGACCCTGAGCTGCAGTGCTGCTGTTGGTTTAAGAAGAGGGTTGGCATTCAGCACTCTTCAGCATTGCTTTCTGAGATTATTGGTTCTGCGTGATTCTGAGAAATGTAGCTGGTATTGATCCGTTATGGTACAGCTATAAGTGGTGGTAGTAAACTCATGAGGGCACCAGTTACTACTTCTTATCCAAAAAAATTGTTCCATTTCTTAGTCCACAAGCCATTTGTGGTTTGTGCTGTGTTTCATGGTCAGGCTTTCTCTAGGTTTTGCAGATAGCATTTTGAAAAGCAATGGCAGATCCTGAGTTTACTGAGACACTCTGTGGGTTCAGAGGAGACCTGATGAACTGCTGATTTTGTTGCATCCCAGTGACCTTAGTGGGGCTGCATTTAGAGAACCCGACAAGATTGAGGCACAGGTACATTGCTGCTGAAGTCACTAGAAATGAACGCTTTTTTAACAGACAGGAGAAAGACAGAATCTTTTTTTCCTTCTTTTTAATTAACCATCTTCCCTTCACTAACAGTGCTAGTCGTGGTTTATCTCATTCACCATAGTGCAATGTTTTGCTCTGCTTTAACAGTAGTGATACCCCACGTTTATCTACTTTGAGGTCTCTAGGACAAGCATTTTTAATATATCAGTAGATTACTATGAATATCCAGATGACAGAATGACTGAAAAATTATAGTATCATCTCCGAAATGGCTGCAAGCAATTTCAGATTGACTCACTTGAGAACTGACTCAGAACTGGAGTTACTGTGTAAGCAGCTATTTCATTCTTGTCCTTTTATTCCCAACAAAATAAATACCATCACAGCTTCATTTAAAAGAGACGCATAATTATCTTTTGCTTTTTGGTTGGGTGTCGTATGTTTAGAGCCAGACTCAAGTTTTCTTCTGGCTCCAAATTTATCTGTATGGTTTTTTACAGGTAACACCAACAGTAGTTTGTTAGAATCCTGACTGCCCATTGTGTTACTGTGAAAAAGCGTAAGAGTTAAGCTGGGTGTTTGAACTCCCACTGCAGAGCAGCTATCATGGAGAAATCTTTTGAGCTTCTGCATCCACTGTCAGCACATCAGAACTGCTCGGAGATTGGGATGATGGTACCTGCAGAGTAATATCGAATGCATTTGCTCCCCTCGTACTGCCAGAGGTGCTCAAATGCTGACATTTCCTGTCCTGGTCTGTGTGAATTTTTAAACAGCCATCCCTATATGTCATCATGTATAGCCTGTAGCTGCACAAGTCTGCCTCCGTTGCTGTCCTTTGTCTCTGCTCTCCAGGATTTCTGTTGTATTTTCTCGTTTTCATTATTGGTGTTGCCCACCAGGGCTGAGTTACAGGTGCAGCTGAGGGAGCCCCGAGTTACGCATACATGTGGGAGGCTCTGAAGAAACAGTATGGCAAGGGGATATGTGGGGTCCAGTTAGCTTCAGGGAGCTGCACAGCCTAGTGCAGGATGAGAAAACACCCTGCTTAGGGTCCTGCTGTGCCAAAAAGGTGTATTTGTGGCTTGGTGATGACTGTCGTGCCACATGGGTGGCCTGAGTTACTACTCTTAAGAGAGGGCCTGGAGTAAGGGAGCACTGAGTAGCGTGAGGGTGTTGACTGAGGTCCAGGAGGATCCGTGGTGTGCAGTAGCTGGCACGAGCCAGCAGTGTGCTGGGAACAGAAGCAGCGTTGCTAATGCGCAAGCTTAGCACATAGCTTACCAGAGAGATCGGAAAGCTGCATTCAGACATAGCCTTTAAAGAGCCTGTCCTCTCCTGAAAGGACATCATGGTGACTTGGAGAGCTTGGCTTAACTTTTAGAAAGTAAAAAGTCTAATTTTAACTATTGAGGATTTTATAGTACCTTCTGTGACTATGGTAAGTAGTCTGATGTTGATGAATATTAACGTGCTGTTTCTTGAAAAATGTACCAGTATCCATGAAAACATGGTGTTCTAAATACAAGAGTGATAGAATCTTGACTAAAATTCAGGCTGAAATTAAAATCTGAGAGCTTAATATTAGAGACCTAAACAAACACAGAAAATGACCCTGTGTTTTAGATGGAGCGTACATACGTGCAGCATACCTCAGTGATGCCAGTTTTCACTATGAATTCATGAGAAGCAGTGGTGCTTTTCCTACTTTTGGACACTGAGGTACTTTTTTATTTGCATAACAGTATATGATCTCATAGATATTGCTGACTGTCGTCACAGAGCTCTGAAATTGCTGTTGTGTGACTCTGGGAAATGTTTAACTCGAGGTTCCTGTTAGAAGAGAATTGATTCTGTATTTGAAAACTAAACTAAGAGGCAAACATTGTAGGTGGTGACATCTTTATATTTGTCAACATCAGTATTTTAATGACCTTTCCTTGTAATTTTAGAATTCCCTGATGGAATCAATCCTGTTACAAAAGAGAAGGGTGGACCTAAAGGCCCTGAACCTACACGTTTTGGAGACTGGGAGAGAAAAGGACGTTGTATAGATTTTTAATGTATAAACATGTCTGCATTGATAATAAGTATTCCTGGTTGTTGAAAAATACAACGTGAAAAAATCTTATCTAGATTTATTGTGAAACTTGTTGCTTCTGTCATGCTTGTGGTGAATTTTCTGAGAGGTGCTGTGTAAGTAAACATGATGCCGCAACTCCAATTTTGGAGCTGTTATTTGCTCAATGTGTAGATGACATTTAATACTATTTACACTGTGCAAGCATAGTGATGTGAAATTGGTAGTCAGTACCTTACTGAGATGTATATGGGCTTGGATTTCTGTACATATTTAAACATTTATGTAGTGTCTTGAAAGTGCTGAAAATGGAACCTAGATACTATTCATCAGAAGCACAGCCACCTCTGAGGAGGTCAGCACTTAGCTGATGTTTGGATTTAGCACAGGGGTTGATCGGTAAAAAAGCCCTTAATCAAGAACCATCCCCTCTTTTTCCATTAGAGTGGATTGGGGTTTCTTTCCTCTTGGTGCAGAGGGGACAGAAGCTCCATTTTCTCTCCTCCTGGAGTGATGACTCTAAATGACATGATGCAGATGGGGGGTTAATTCCAAGAGGGTCAGCTCATGATTGCAAGTGGTGCAGGGTGCTCTTACACAGCTTCAGGATACTGTTCTTTATAACCTACCTTATTACATGCTATTTGCATTATCTTTTCCTTTATGAATAGAGATGCCTGGAGATGCCCATTTTTTTCCCTGTATGGATATTTTTGCATTTTGCTGTGCCAAAAGATGTTGTACCTGAATGTAAGTCAGCTTAACTTTAATTTCTGTTGGTTTGCATTACTCTGGCTCTGTGTAAGAACCTGTGGCTTTGCCCAGCTTTGCCTTTTGCATGATTTTATTAGAGCATTAAAATGTGTTAGCACTATCACAAATCTGTACAGCCTTCCTGAAAACTCATGCAACTTGCAGGGGAAGCTTCTCTTTGGAACCTGAAAGTTTGTCCACCCACCGTGTATTTTATTGCCATAAGTTTGTGCTAGTTGTGAATTAAGATGTTTGACTCATGGTGATGGTGCCCTACAAAAATACTAAGTCTGTTCAGTTAGGTTTATCCACGAAATACCTTGTTGAAGAGGAAAATGATGTCCACCAAAGCCTGTTTTTCATAAAGGATGTTCACTAGCAGAAATTACACTTTGAACCTTTAACCTTCTATAAATGTAAATTCTGTGGCATGGTTTGGATATCAGAAAATTAGTCTGTGTTTATACCTGATTTCATTCTAGTTGTCCTTTCGTAGTGCAACAGTTTTATTTTCCTACAGTCTACTGAAATTTTCATCTATCTGAAGATATGATGGGTCAGCTACCTTTCATGTATACTGCTTATTAAAATTCTTACTTCTATTAATGCTTTACATCTTCGGTTGCTAGTGTGTTGGAAGATACTTCATCACACAATACACCACCTTTGCAAGTACGAAGCAGAAATTTTGGTTGGAAGCTTCTGCCTTTTCTGCATCATTATTAATAGGCTTAGCATCAGAATTTGCGGAGAGCCAGCAACAGTACTGCAGCTTTTTTATTTTTGAACTCTAAATCTTACTCTCCTTATCCGTGGCATATTGCATGAATTCATTATCTTTTCTTGCCAGGTTTTATCCTTCCCAGCACACGCTCATGAATGTTTACCTAGTTCCTCTTCTTGGCATTCCTTGATTTTCAACCCTCCTGGCAACCTTCAGCATAGACTGCAGCTGCAGTGCTCCGTGCCTGCAGAACTGCACCTTTTTGACATAGCAGGTGAAGAACTGGTCTCGCTTTTCCATGGTTTTCTTTGTTTCAGTTGGTTATCTTCAGTCTTTCCCTGCTTTGTGATTAAGGGCTGTCCCAAGAGCTGTCCAGGTCCCTGTGTCTGCAGGTGTGAACTGCCATGGGCAGGCAGTTGTTCCTGACAGAGGTCAGGCTCTCCCTGTCTGGATTTTGGAAACCGCTTGTGAGAGCGCTGTCTGTACCAACAAGGTGGGGTGCCTCACAAAGGCAGGGATTTCCCTTTCAAAAAATCGAAAGGCTCTTGATGAACAGTGCTGTAAACAGCTGTCAAGGAGTTGGTGCTCAGAAGATAGAGGATACCACTTCAGTCTCGAGGAGCATTAGGTCTTTACCACCTCCCACGCCAGTGCCAGTAACCACCAAGTATTTGCTTAATTTGGTTAGGGATTATGTAAATAAGAGATAAGAAACTGGATGTTGGCTAAATGACATGTAACAGCCAAAAAGTGAATGCTAAGGGGCTGGTTTGTGTGGTCTGGCGTTTACAAAATGTGGCATTTGTGAAAAGGAGGAGTCCTAGGCTCCAGTAATAAAGTTCAAAGTAACATCCCGTGATGCTGCAAAATCCCTTCTGGTAGCTGTCAGAACTGATGAGGGCTTGAATGCAACAGCTGATACAGTGATACTGTAGAGGATAAGCAATCGTTTCTGGTTTGGTTTCTTGCGGTGTTTGCAGTTGGAAAGAAGCACTTCAGCAGTTTTTCAGTGCTCTCTTGCTCTTCCCAGATTATTAATAGTAGCAATTCACTGAGATATAGCATTATATATAAACATAAATGATGTGACAAGCGATGGCTTATCACATTAGCCATTAGGTTAGCCACAGGTATGTTTTTATCATAAATACTGATTGAATCTATTTTTGTAGCTCTTTTTGTTAGAGGGTAAAACAGCAGGGTTTATATCCTTTTTCTGTTAAATATCTGGAAGATAAAGGAAAATTGTTCTGCTTGTGTAAGCAGATTCTTGTAGTGATGGAGGATGCTTGCTGCTCCAGTTTGTTTTCTTCAGTGAAAAGCTGTATGTTCCGTTTCTGCAGTAAGTTTTCTCTTTTAAAGTTACACTTGTTTCTGCTAGTTAGCATAGATACGTTTGGTACATTATTAAAATTATGAAGCCTTTATTGTGTGAAGGAATCACTCTGTAATTACTGTTTTACAAAATATATAAAGTTGAATTCTGCTTTAGATATTCTACTTTATATAGATAGATAGATAGATATAATAGAAATTAAATTCTTTCTGTATATTGCCTTGTTTGGAAAGTATATATTTCAGTGCTGATTTTACTAAGGTAAAATGCAAGGTTTATTATATGCTTGAATCTGAGTAAAATTACCCTTTATGGTAGCAAATGTTTGTAAAAGACCGTAGGGTGTTGTTGTAGAACTTCATTCCTTCTTCAGTTGACTGCAATAAATGATAACAAATTCCACTGATCTGTAGTGGCAGATGTATTACATGCCTTTTATGACACTTATTTTGGTATTGTTATTTAAAAAGACACCTTGTTCTGAAATGTCAGGAAAATAGCAAAACTGTGTATTCCTTTAAGAGAAAGAAGATTTGGAAGTTCTGTGGTTCATCAGTGTCACGGTTTGGCCTCCGCGGCAACACAAGTGCCACGTGGCAGCCCGTTGGCTCTGCTGCCCCCCAGCGGCGGGGAGAGGATGGGAAGGGAAAGACAGACCCGTGGTTTGAGATAAAAACTGTTCACCAGAACAGCAGGTATTGCAGGGAAACAGCAACACAGATGGAGGAGACAAACATGAGTACAACACCGACCGCAGCCCGCGCCACCCTGGCCGCCACCGAGGCACACCGAGGCGCTGCCTGCCCATATATACACCTATGCTGTGATGTCACCACGCCCACTTCCGGTTGTGGCCCCTCCCCTCCCCAGCCAGCTCCCTGCTGCCCCTGGGCCTAGTGGACATGGGGTGGAATAGCTGTGCCGGATAGAGACAGGGGAGAATCAACCCTGTCCCTGCTGGAAACCAGGACAATCAGTCACTAACATAGTATCAAGCATATCAAAGCACGAGGAAATGATTTGAGATGCCTTTCTGTGTGCTGACGGTGATCAAAGCCATGAAAAATGATGGATGCTTTCATAACATGCAATATGAAAATAGCTTTGTTTAGCTGGCAGTTGGTGTTTCATGTCAGACCAGCCGAGGTGTGCAGTCTCAGGCACATCGACGTCCCTATCCCGTGCTCCTTCTTACATCTTGGTTGTTGGTGGCAGGTGGTAGTCATGTAATTTTCCCAAGGACTTTTGTTGCAGAAAGGGTGTTAGTATAAATTGAATCATAGTTACAAAATTACGTTTTAGCAAGTCCTAAGACCTCCATTTAAAACAAGTTCCACTGTGAAGAGCAGGACTAAGGAAGTCCTGTTTCCTGTGAATGCCATACACCTCCTGTAGATCCTGCGTCTTTCTCCATGCTCCCCTGTTGATTGACATTATCTCCACCGGGCAAGAGACAGGGAATCTTTCTGCCCATCTTTTCCTTCCAGGGGTGTTATTTGGACCTCTTTCCCAGCCACTGATTCTCACAGAGATTGCAAGAATTTAATTACTGTGGCGATTCTCTCCTGAAACCTTTTCAGGGGAGGTTGAGGTTACTTCTAAAGTCATGGGGCAGTTGCAGATACTGGCCTCCCATCCTTTGGGAACCAAGCTGATGAATAGCTTTGACCATATGTATTTTCTTGAGAAGTATTCAGAATCTCTCTGCATTTTTCTACTGTAAGAATTGATTTATATATTTTTCCCTCAAAGAACATTAAAAGTCCTGATGAAAGCTTACAGCAGTAAGACTTTGACATGTTTTTTCCAGACATTGTCTGGAAATGAGCTTCACTCATTCTGTAAATCATACTGTATCCTGAAAGACATGTTTTCTTACTCTTTTTCTTTCCCTCTTAAAAATGCTCCAGGCAGTAACTTTATATATGCAGCACTCTACTTCTCTTTCAGATCTAGAAAAAGCAGCAAAGGCACAGAAGGGATACATTTTTATCTTCCTTAAGATTAATTTGAGCTCTCCAGGAAATACCTAATAATGTATTTACAGCATGCTGTTCTCAAAGCAGCCTCTATTGAAGTATTAATCACATATTCATCTCAGCCCCATGGTGAAGAGGTGATTTCATATTTCTGTTACTTTACAGAACTATGGGTAAGCATTTCAAAGGAAAGAATAATTTTGAGAGCTGAGCACAAGAAGCATATCTTCATGCTCAACAGTTAGAAGAGGATATCCCACATCAATCCACCCAAGCACGCACACAAAGCAGGAATGAAACCCAGGAAATAAGCAGGCAGGGCATCTTTTTTTAAGACACTGAGGGCCAAAGCACACTCAAACAATACACTTACTCTGCACTTGAGTAGGTTTTATAAATCATTGGGACTGAATCACTTTTCATGGCAAGTATCACTGTATCCATTTTAGAATCAGAGAAACTCATGCACATTAAATTAAACCAATTGTTCAAAGCTATGTGATATCTTCTGGCAATATGGTAGGGAGTTTCAGACTACATATAATTTATAGGTTGTGTCTGTCACAACATTTAAAAGCAACTAATATTTTCTCCTAAAATGGCAGTGCTGCTGCATATAAGAGGCAAGTTAACCCCCTTTTCTCTGTCAGGGAATTCCTACCCACAGTTCTTGCTTTTCTGAGAAGCATTCTCTTCCTCAGAGCCCCAGAATAATGGCAACCAGTAGAGTTATTTGCTGTCCTTTTAGCTGAAGCTGCTCTTCTCTACGAAAGATCCAACAATTAAAACGCTTTGGGCCAGAAAAGAAAATCAGTGGTATGCTTGTAGAAAAAGTATTCAGCTAGAAGAAGTCAGTCCTGTTTAATGTCATGTTTAAGCAGCCAGGACTCCTGTGCCCCAATAATTGAGTCCCTTGCCAAGTATGGCTAGTATCAGGCTACATTAACGTTTGTTTTTCACTCCTTTTGGTGCAATAAGTCTTTGGATTTAGGCACTGCAGTGAGGCAGCTGGAGCTCAATGTTGTGCCATTCTGTATTTTTAGTTCTAACCCTTAATGCTTGCCTCCAAGTAGGATGCTAAACCATTTCTTGGAATTATACATCAATACCACAAATTTATTTTGCAGCCTTACACCAAATAACCAGGACACTCTCCCAGCCTATGCCCAGACCTTGACTCCCTACTTCATTTGATGGAGATTTAAACACATTCTCTATGTTAGGTGCTAGCTTAATTACTCATTAACTTGATGTGCAGTATTCTCAGTTCTTTCCATTGTAACTCTTCCAAATTTAGGGGGTAATTAGTTGACCATTGGATCCAAGAAAAAAGAAAGATACAGAGCATGATTCAGTAATTTAATGGCTGAGAACGAAAAGACCTGAATTTCCATCTGCCTCACATAAGCATTGCACAGGCTATATATAGGCTTCAGCTCTTTCCAGAAGGGTTGGATTAGAGGGGAAAAAAATAAAGCAAGCTAGAACTGAGCTGGCAAAAAGGATGTTCCTGGTGAACAGACTCAACAAAGTGCTTAGCAGAGGCAGGGAGGTCTGATATGAAATGGAGAAAGGGGAGACATGGTACGTCAGAGGAGGCAAACGCAGCGGCACAGAACCCATCCCTGGCTGCTCTCCCGTGCGCTTTGGGTCCAGCTGCCGGCCAGCCCCAAGGCCAAGCTGCCTCCTCAGAGCCTCAGGCCAGTTCAAGGGGAGGCAAAAAGCAGGACTGTGCCCCTGCACTGTGCCCCTGCACGGCTTTTGTACACACACAAAAACGTACTCCTGGAGAAAGCAGAGGACAAACTAACGCTATGGCAGTGCTGGCTCAATCACGAAGCTGTAACAGCTTTTTTCCCCCCAGCACTGGCCTGGATTAAGAAATGCCTGCACCAGGCAAACAGGACTGCCCAATGTCACCACCGCCGGCAGGTGGCTTGCCTGGGAGTTTTGGGGTATTTGCCACCTGCGAGTTGCCACCTGGAGAGCCACAGGCTACCTGGTACTTCACAGTCCCAGGGTAAGTGAAATAACTGCTTTAAGCAGCAGGCGGCCTCGGCCAGCCGCACAGGGCAGGTGTGCTGCCGCCGTGCTCCGGGGAGCCCCCGAACCCACAGGGCTTTGTGCCCGGGGTTGCCCTGTCAAGGTGCCGTGAAGACGGGCGGGGCTGAGGTCGGCGCGGCCCGCGGGCAGCCCTCACGGCCGTGGGGCTACAAGAGCGAACCCGGGGGCTACAGGGAAGAGCCTCGGCGGCCCACCGGCCGCGCGGGGCAGGAAGGACTGAGGGCAGGAAGGACTCCGGCCCGCGGAGCTCGCTCCTGGGCTCCTCACCCGCGGGCAGCGGCTGCTCCGGGCGCACCGGCCCTCGCCCGGCCTCAGGCCGCCCCGTCCCCGCCAGGTGCGGCGGCTCACGCCCGGCTCCGCCCTCTCTCCTCCCCCTCCCGGGCGCTACCTAGAGAGCCGGCGGATGGATACCGTGTGCCCTTTCCAGGTGCACCTTACTCCTAGGCTGCCCGTCCCTCTCTACCTGGCTCAAGCCACCAGAGGGCACAGCCGCCCACTCACTGGGAAAGGGCGGGCGGCGCGGCGTTAGGACCCGGTGGACTATTTTTTTCATCAGAGGTC
>VXBW01001239.1:842660-915140 GCA_013400375.1 Thinocorus orbignyianus | reverse complement strand
GGTGATTCTGTGATTCTGAGAGGTCCTTTTGCTGGAGCAGGAATGTTGCAGGAGGATGGAGGAAGAAAAGCTCCCATTCTCATGTATTTTTCTCCCATTCATTGAGATGATAAGGAGAACCCCTGGTACCCAGAGTACCAGTTCTAGGAGCCCTGACATTTCTCTCTTAAGGGACANGGTCACCCAGAGCCGGCCAGACAGAAATACACCCAGACAGATTTTGAATATCTCCGGAGAAGGAGACTCCACGACCTCTCTGGGCAATGCTTCAGTGCTTGAGAATTCTGGGCACTGAGCACGTGAAGCTGCTTCGGAGATGGGACGAGGAAGACATCAGGGCTGGGAGCCGTGTGGAGACATTGGGGTGGAAAAGGTGCAGGGACCTTGTGGAGGCACAGCCTACAAGCTCTTCATGTCCTTGTGAAGGTGGGATGGTGGAGTCAGCAAAGAATCTTTAAAGAGACCAGTGCCAGCTTCTGGCTTTGGGGCAAATTTGATCTCCTTCATCGCCTTGAGGAGTCCAGTGGGGCTGTCAATCCTTGCTCATACCCTGAGGGAAAAACAAGGACAAATCCCTAGGGAAGCTGTAAGCTGTTCCTCAGGAGTCCTTGAACTACCTCAGGGTTAGAAATGCTGGTAGCAAAAGGGACATCCAAACCTTTCCACAGGATATCTGCCATGGTTGATGGGGTTATTATGATCACCTAACAGAACAGGATGGTGTGGGATGAGGCACTGCAAAAACACAGAGCAGGAAGAGGCTCTCTTCAGGCAAGAAGACATTCCCTTAGGAGGAATACACCTGGGGAGATGCAGTCTTGGGAGAGGATAAATTCAACACCTTTTTTTGTGATCAACCCATGGTGGGGAGCTGCAGCATGTAATGCCCCTTGTTGGGCTCCAACACACCTCACACCCTTGCCTTGCAAACAGTAGCAAATTTTTCCTTTTTCCCTTCCTTCTCTCTGCTCCCTGTGCAGTAGATTGGAAATTCCTGTGTGACTGGCAATAAAAACAGGCAGAAAATATGGGCAATGACTCTCTGCTACCTCTTTTTATCAGACAGAGAAGGAAAATGTTTGGGTCCAAACTGTGTTTGCAGTTTTCTGCATCGTCTCTTTTTATGAAAGCATCCAAACAAGACAACAGGAGCTGATGATTCAATAATGTGCAGGGCTGGGAGACAATGGGGGGAAGAAAAACAACAAAGCGAAGAGGGTTTTAATAACCATTCATTGAGGCTGTAATTAAATCTTGGTTTCTGTTTGGAAAACAAAAATCTCATTTTGTGCATGCGCCCTGTCTCCCCACTGCGTCTGCACCCATGTTTTCTTGTGGGCAATTACCGAGCATGCTGTGAGCTGATTAGCAAATACAGGTGTGGCAGGCACTCTCTCCTGCAAGGGAAGAAGGAGGAGGAGAAGAGAGGATGAGGAGTTTATTGCCAAGTCTGGCACCAGCCCTGAGCAGGTGGGAAGCGGGAACCTGCAAACAAATTGTGGAGCTAGACTGATGCTTCTTCGGTGCTTGATAGAGATGAGGAAAGGGTGTAGAGAGGCCAGGAGCATGGGACTGCCCACTCCATCTCAGTGGTTGCCAACTAGTATGATTTAGTTTGGAGGAGGGATCCAGCCCCTGTGGAAAGGCAAAAGGTTGCTAAGCATCAGCATGGGAATTGTGGCACCAAATGTCTTGCAGTTCATATACTTTCCATGTGGGCTAAAGAAACTTTTCATAGCTATGGCTGTGTGTATAGTGAAATATAAAAGGGCAAATAGTACAGCTATTTGTGTCTGTGTGCCTCCCTTTCCTCTTCTCCGTCACGTGGCCTAGTGGGCTCAAGTAGTGTATGTGTTAGCTCCTCAACCCTGCCAGGGCATTGCCTGTGAGAGTGCTGGTGGCATTGGCCAAAGCTCTGCCAAGGACTGTGCTAGCAGCTGTGTCCTTGTCCCTGGTTCACATGCTTTTACAGGCTTAACCTCAGAGGCGGATGCTTTTCTAGGGGGCTGAAGAGCACATCAAAAGCCCAGCCTCCAGCTGACATGGAGAACCATGTCAATAGTGGGCTAATGAGTAGCTGTAACTGGGTAATGGGAGACAGAAACACACACGTACCCTCCAGGTCTCTGTCCATCTTAGAGATGAGAACATAAAACTTCACTTGGAGTTGCTGTTTTCTTCCCCTTGCTCTCCCAGCCTGACAAAATTCAAGGAATGGCTGAGGAAAACCTTACCTGAGCTGCGTGAGCTTTCTGTGGGACTAAACCAGCATTTCGCCCTCTCACAATCTTCTTGCAGGGCTCGTTGCCTAATTTCTTCCTGCTCATTAGAAAGCACAGCAGTAATGCTGCTATGGTCACTGCCTCAGAGCCCATCACCTCCTTGTGTCAGTTCTCCTTGCTAATTGCCAGGAGCTGAGTGGAGGCACTGCTCCTGGTCTCTGCCAGAGTTTGCCCAGACAGAAAGACTGCATTCAACCTTCATTTATATTCCAGAGGCACCACTCACTTAGCAGTATCTCCTGCTATCGATAAACCAATGCAAACAGAGATAAGCCAGATAAAGCGAAAGTAGGTCACTTCTGCAGCACAATGACATCCAGCTCAGTTATTCCTTACACAGCCCTAAAAGTTAACTCTCCCATCATGGCATTTCTTTTCATGGAATCAGAATTGTCAGAGTTGGAAGGGGCCTTTAAGATCATCTAGTCCAAACATCAACCTAAATTTGATTAGAAAAAACCACACACCCTTCCCCCCGCCCCATCACTAAACCACGTCACTAAGTGCTATGTCAACCCATCTTTTAAACACCTCAAGGGATGGTGCCTCAACCACTTCCCTGGGCAGCCCATTTCAATGCTTGATAACCCTTTCTATGTAGAAATTTTTCCTGATATCCAATCTGAACCTCCCCTGGCACAACTTAAANAGCTTCATTGTCTTTCTCTGGACCTCTTCCAGCACCTCAATATCTTATTTGTGGTGAGGGGTCCAAAACTAGATGCAGTACTCAAGATGGGGCCTCACCAGTGCTGACTAGAAGAGGACAATCACCTCCTCAGTCCTACTCACCATGCTGATCCTGATATAGGCCAGGATGCTGTTGGCCTTCTTGGCCACCTGGGCACAATGCTGGCTCATGTTCAGCTGAATGTCAATTAACACCCCTAGGTCCTTCTCTGCCAGGCAGCTCTCCAGCTATTCTTCCCCAATCCTATAGTGCTGCATGGAGTTGTTGTGACCCAAGTGCAGGACTCGGCACTTGTCTTTATTGAACCTCATCCCATTTGCCTCGACCCATTGATCCAGCCTGTCCAGACCCCTCTGCAGAGCCTTTCTGCCTTCAAGCATGTTGACAATCATACCTTTTCCTCTTCCTCCTTTTTGTTTAAAATTGCTAGGGAGCTGGGGCAAGGTGCTTAAACAGATTTGGAAGTCTCCTCGCAGTTCTACCACACATCAAACTGAGGGCATGTGGAGATTGTTGTGCAACTGCACAGTGGAGGGTTAGATGGAGGGCTTGGTGTCATTCACAGATTTTATAAACCCTATGTTGTTTTTCCACCAATTAAAGTCTCAGAAGGTCCTCTGAAGGACCCGTGTTCTTTATGTGTAGATCCCATATTTCCTGTTGTGTCTCTGGAAAAATCATCACCGCTGCAAATTCATCCCTTAGTATTGACTCATCTTCAAGCTTTCATGTTGATGCAAGCCACAAACTTCCTCTGGTAGCGAGGTAAGATTTCTTTCCCTGTTGTTTATTATATGATTAATTTATTCATCAAGAACCCTGAGAGGTGGTTAGAGTCCTGTACAATGTCATTTATGTATCAGGGAGGTGGCAATGGCTTCCTGTTAATATCACCTACGACCAATTTTGGGTTGGTAACACGTGAGCGAAAAGCTTAGTGACCTAGTCACAGTCACCTGAGCCACCCAGGCACCTAGGTTATGTGTGAGTTTACTACAAAAAAATATCAGTGCTCTTTATTGGTTGGTATGTGCTGTTATGAAAGCATAAGAACCTGTGGAGATGCTGCTAAAGCCTTCTAGCACTGCAAAGAAACATAAGCATTAGCTCAGTCTTGGATAATCTCCAGAAAACAAGACAAGTAGGGATGATCCAGTGCTCTTTTTCAGAGATTTCTGTAAATGCTGTCTTCATTAGCATAAACGCTTGTGGGAAATGCATTTTAAAACTTCTTATTTAAGTATTCATTCTTACAAAAAGAGGTTCTTAAAATTGACCCTCATCCATCCAAGAAAACAGAAACAAGACCGCAGAAGTTATGCGTTTGGTGTATCACCAGCCTGAATGGCAAATAATCTTTTCTTTGTGCCACCTCCACAGCAGGGAAGAAATTAATTTCAAAATAAAGTGATAAAATAAACAAATTTCAGAAAACAACAGCCTCCTGCCAGTTATTCCACAAGAGGGAAATGTGGCAGCATCCAGTAAATCAGTTGTTCTGGAGTGAACCATCCACTGAGCTCCAAAAGCTCAAGCAGGACACAAGCCACTGAGCACCACGATCTCTGACACCTCCAAGCATTGAATCATCATTAGCATGGCTACCAAATTTACCTGTATTAACCCAAAGATTCATTTTGTCCTATGAGGCTATCTGAAGAACCTAACTGCTTCTAAAAGCCTTTCTCCTGCCTCTTCCCAGCAGTTGTCACTTTGGTGCCTCAAGAAGGAGGAGCAGAAATGGACAGAGTACCCAGCTGATGAGATAGCTAGAAGTCCTTATCAAGGTTCTGAAACACTTGAGCAGATCCTGAGATGCTCCTTCTACTCAGATAACCTTGGTTTATGGTCTTTTGAAGTACCATCATCCGTTGTGCCCCTTCCTCTGAGATACCACCCTGTGCTGCTCAGCACACTCTTCCCCCAGCTTCTTCCCCTCTCTGTATATCTCCTCAAGGATGCTCTAAGTATTCACTGTGGCTGGCATTACCTCTACCAAGTCATGTTACTGATCAACTAGATGGAGAGGTGCTGAGCATTTGCAGCCTGCTCCCACCATGGATTAGATGGAAGAACCAGTTTATTTTCTCAGAACTTGTTCAAAGCCCAAAGATGTTGTCTGAAATGCTCTGTATTCTATTTTATTCATCACCTTGAATGTATATTCCAGGTGGGGTCAGCAGCTTGCATAAGTTTCATTTGGGGATGGGTTGATGGTGCTGCATGGAGCTTACCGAGCCTCAGGAAACAGCTGTACTTGCTCCGTCCTCCAGAAACAGTGCACAAGTAATTAATCGCAAGCAAATAATTTTTTGCCAAACCAACCTATGAGCCTTATTTACACACCTACCCCCCCCCTTATTTTTTTGTTTTCTTTTAAATAGTTGTGGGAAGAAAGTGTGCAGGAGAGGGCTGGCTACTTAGCTTACCCACCTAACTCACATCACCTGAAAGAATTGCATCAGTATAAGGTGGGAAGACAAGGCTCTTTGAGATGAGGTGAGCTTGACATAGAAAGCCCTAAGGCTGCTGCCTGAGGGGATGCCCTATTGGTGGAGGGTCTGTCCTTGCAGTACAGTGTATGAACTGGGAAATGGTGGCTGTTGGTGGTGTGGCAGAGGCAGAGGTAATCAACTCATGGAGGGCAGTGAGCCTTTTCCTCTCTTTTCCAGCTATTGCAGACCCTGCAAGCAGTTCAGGCTGTGTGTGAGCTGAATGCCAGACTCCCAGGGTCATGGAGCAGGTGAGAGCTTGCACAGCCCCAGTGACAGAGCTGAGGAGTCCCGCAAACCCAATTACAAATTGCTTTCCCCAGCTTCTGTTTTAAGACTTCTGCTTGACACCATCATGCATCCCTGTAGATGAGAGGGGTGGGGGTGAGGAAGGGCTTTTAGGGATTGTTACCATCAAAAGTGATTCAAAAGCAGAAAAGGATCAGGAAGGTTCTTGTTCTTGCCTCGGAGGGGTAGCATGGGATTTTCTCCCTCGTTTTCAAGCAGAGGGTGGGGACTGGCACTCCCCACAGGTGAATGCCTACAGGATAGGATTGACCTCAGAATGGATGAATTTTCTATACTGGCCTGTTATCCCCTTAGAGGATCCATCTTCATTTCTGTATCAGTTGTATTTCTTCTGTCACTGCTTATCTTCCCATTGCATTTGGCTCTCCCAACAGACCATCCAGCATTTTTGCACCTGCCCAGAGAAATTGTGGACTCCCCATCCCTGGAAGTGTTTAAGTGCAAGCTGGATGGGGCTTTGAGCAACCTGGTCTGGTGGGAGGTGTCCCTGCCCATGGCAGGGGGTTGGAATTTGATCTTTAAGGTCCCTTCCAACTCCAACCATTCTATGATTTTGGGGAATTTATGAAAATCAAGACATCTTCCTCGTTGTGTGTAAGATACCTCCTCTACCCAACTGATCCCCTGGGCCATCAGAAATGCTAGGAAGGTGTGTCTCTAGCCAAAGCCATAGGAGGAAGAGGGTGCAGCTGGCTTTGCATCCCCTTCCCTCTGCTTCCTTGGCTTTGTGGCTAGGCAACCGCCTGCATAGGAATTAATCGAGTGACCTTCTGCCTGAAGCCTCTCGAAGCACCAGACCTGTTTACTCGTGGAGGTCAAGTGACTTGTGTGGGGAGCGGAGACGTGAATCCTCCCTTGGTGTTGTGTGCCAAGTCCTATCCATCTGCTCAGTTCTCTGCCTCCAGTCCTTCGTCCAGACCTGCTGCTCCCACCATGTTTGCCATTATTAAACACCCCAGGAAGCAGCAGGGGACCTTGTCATGCCACATCCACGATTTGGTGCTGTTTCATCCCTGTATCTCATTCATCTGTTCTCTCTGACACGGTTTGGAAATCATGCTTTGCCGGCAACACACAGCATGGCACGTGCCCAGTCTGGCAATAAAGCCTTTTCCAGAAGCTCTCCCATTTTCCCTGTATGTTAATATGACCCTAATGGCCTCATTAGTTTTAATTTGTTTGGCCACCAGATTTAGATGAGTATTCCAGTGATAGCACGAGACCTGGAGAGAGTAAACAGTGACTAATTAGTGCAGTTAAAGCTACTGCCTAGGGTGGCTGCTGAGAAGGAGGACAGTGCTGGAAGGCAGATTTTCATGCACCTGGACGCTGCTGGCCACAGCCACTGCTTCACAGCTTTTGTCCTTGCAGAGGCTGGGAGCTGGTAAATATCATCCACTGCCTGACCCGAAGGGAGGTCAGAGAAACTCCCCAGAAATCCCTGGCACGGGGACAACACCTCGACTGGCAGGATAAGTGCAGAAACATAGGGGTCAATCCAAGGAGTGCTGGTAGAGGTGAAACCTCTCACTGCCCAATTTCAGCAGGATTCAGACAAGTCAGTTCAATGGGCAGCTGCCTACACAAGCTGCTGCTAGACAGCATCCTCCTCCGTGTCAACACAAACAGGGGGAATTTGCACCTTCAGGTGCAAATATAGGTGAGGATGAAGGAGTCTCAAGAATATGGGGTGGTGGCCAATGCATATTTTTAATGTAAGGAGATATTCCCAGAGGAAAAATAGCTTCACATGCCTCATCCTTTGCATATCTCTGCTCTGTCACAGTGCCTGGACTACTTTGCTTGAAGTCCTCTGATAGAAGTGGGGAAAATAGACAGAGCAGATGTATTGCAGGTCTTTTTGGGCTAAAGAAAGGGGAGGTCTCTCAGAAATACTGACATTCTGTCCCAGATTTGTGTTCTTGTGATAGAGAAAGCAAACATCCTTCGCTTGTTCCTGCCCTCTGAGTAGCAGTTTCCTCAGGAGTGGGTGAAAACATTGCAGTTCTCAGCCAGATAGTATGTTCCCTCCTTCCCAGAACAGAGCTTCTGGTTCAGACCATGCCCTTCACCATGTTATTTTCAGGCCCTCCTTCTCCTCTCTTTCCAAATTTTCTCTGCCATTTCACATTCATGTCCTTTTTAATGCCTGAAAGTAGAGGGGCAAAATAAAATAGAGGACTCACACAGCTGCAAGATGGCTGATTTAGCTACGATTTTATTGCATCTGTGAAAGACTCAAACAGTCATCTGTATTGTTTTCTTTTTCATCCAAGGCTGCCTTGAAACTTCAGCCAAGTTCTGGGACAATGAAACTGAAGCCCTTCTTCAGCTTCTGCTGTATATATAAATGTATATATATATTTTTTTTTCCAAATGGTTGGGTGACTCCTATAAGAACTGCAATGATTAAAAAAAATAAGTGTACATGAGACGTCCTTCCTCATGCTATCAGTTCCTGAAATGCTGCAATTGCTGCAAGCCTTAACTGTATCGCAAAACATCATCTCACCTTTGGCCCCACTCCTATGCTCCTATTCACTGATTTCATCTGATGTTAAACACTGCTTTGCTTTTGCAAATGGAGAACAAACCTCTGTGAGGCACTTGAGGGAAATTCCTTTCCTCTCCAGGAAGCGACGGCCACAAGCACCAGGCGAGAAGCACCACACTCCTCTGTGCATGTGTGTGCATTTCAACCATGTTTCCTGCATTGTCTTATTCGTGGCTGGTTGCAAGAGCAATAAATGATGTCTATTTAGCATGGAGAATGCTCTTTTGACAAGGGCATCTCTGAGCAGAAGAAAGAAGGAGTTGAACGCTACTGATTAGATGTTTGCCTTCACACTGTTCATGAAGAGGGGGAAAAAAATAAACTTTGTGCTGTTCCTCACTGGTGGGATAACAAACTCATCTTTGTGACAAAACCACCTGGAAAGCGGAAGTGCAGGAGTGTGACAGATAGAGAACAGAGGAGATGTGAACAGCTACGGTTCTTTGTGAGAACCACAAAGTACAGACTCAGCTGTGCTCAGATTCTCCCTCTGGTTTTACACTGGGGAAGGCCAGGGTAGTGGTTAACCGATGGCATTATGAAACCTGAAATCAGCTCCAGAACCAAATCCCATGATCCCACTGTAGTTCGTTCTTCCTTTAAACTCATTTGCACCCAATCAGGAGTGCTCACCACAAAGTGGGAGAGTATGTCTTCTCTATTAATCGAGTACAGGTCAGAGCCCCTTTTGCAAGCTCAGGCTCAGTACAACTATGGACTAGCTTGCTAGTAGACATGGATGCCACCTCAGCTCTTGAAACACATGAAGAGGGAATCTTTGTCAGGAAGTCTAGTGATAGGACAATGGGTAATGGTTTTAAATTGGAAGAGGGGAGATTTAGATTAGATACTAGGAAGAAATTCTTTGCTGTGAGGGTGGTGGAACACTGGAACAGGTTGCCCAGAGAAGCTGTGGATGCACCATTCCCGGAAGTGTTTAAGGCCAGGCTGAGGGTCTGAGCAACCTGCTCTAGTGAGAGGTGTCCCTGCCCATGGCAGGGGGTTTGGAACTGGATGATCTTGAAGGTCCCTTCCAACTCAGACCATTCTATGATTCTACGTTAAGAATGCACACATGAATGTGCAAGCATTTGTGTGGGCCCAAGGTCTTCATCTTGTGTCCTGGATGTATTAGGGTTGGGCATGGTGGGCAGCTCTCAGACCAGTTCAGCAGCATGTATGTTGGCTGCAGCTCTTCTGCTGTATTTCTGGAAAGCCCAGTAGGGGCACGCTGTGGTGTCTTGTTCTCAGCATCATCCAGGCTGGGGATCTGACCAGTGCACGTAGAGGTTTGCTTCCAACACTTGAGTCCCCTCCACACCTGAAGCTCCTTCCAAAGTTTGGCTGTGCTGATGTTTATGGTCAACGGGATGTTGCGTGACTGGGACAGTGTATGCTCTAAGGAGATGTTCTCCAGCACACACTCAGCTTCATGACTCTGGATTTCCTCCTGTTTCACGGTTTGAGCCCTGACTTTGGCAAGGCTGGGAGCCATCACTGTCAGGAAAAGCAGACAGACCACAAGCAGGATCCTCAACATTTTGCAGTTTGAACATACCTGTAAGTTACCTGTGCTCTCTGACATCTCTTCTGCACTGCTTGAGCAGGATCCTCACCATCTGGGCAGTATAAAAATAGCCCCAAAGCTACCCACGTCCAGTATCCAAGTGGAGCTGCCTACCCTGGTACCTTTACACTCCTTCTCCCACCTCTTCTGAAGGGTGGAAATGAGATTTGCTTTTGCAGGAGACAACAGCAGCCTTTGCTCTCATTAGGTCATAGTTATCATCATTAGCTGTCTGAAACACAGTGTGGGCCAAAGTACAGATCAGCTGTAGCAGGCCTGAGAAAATTGTTGGAGGCTTCATTACAGCTGATGATACTGGGGAGACGGGCACCTAAAAAGACACTGAGGTTGAATTCATCTGAGCTGGTTGTCTAGACTCCTGCTTTCGTTGGAGAAAAAACAGGTGCTTCCAGAGCGTGATTAATCTCATTCTAAAGTAGACATCTCAAATAGGTCAGATGACTCATGTCCTGGCAGTGCTTATTTCTCTCTGCAGACTATAAAGGGAGCCGAAGGTGACTAGCTTAGTTGCAGACAATCAACGGGATAGACATCTAACATTAGGTAAGATGAATCCCATCCCGTGAGGCAAATCAAAGCAGTGGACTTTGCACACTACAAGAAAGAGGTTAAAGTTGCCTGGCCAGTCAAAGCCACTGAAAAGAGTTGTTGAGGGAGGTGAATCTAAAGAGCAAAATCTTCTTGCTTACGTGTTGTCTGGAAATGGTTGGAATGGTATTTTCAGCAAAGAAGGAAGGAAAACTGAGGAAGGGTGAAGCAGGATCAGCCATGCTGGAGGCTGTGCAGTGGGCTCTAAAGAGGTCAGGCACTTTCCATCTCCACCATGACCATCAACAGTGTACAAGGGTAGTGACTGAACTGCAGATGGCCCATTGAGAAGACACCGATAGAATAAGGGCTGTAGCCTGGTGAGGGGTAAGCAGGATGGAACTAGTCAGAGGTTGCAAATCCAGCCTCATTCTTCATGTTCAGAGCTTCTGCTGTCCTTCAATACCATCCTGTGGGCGATACGGGTCTATATCCAGGATGCAAAAAAGGAAGGACAACAATTCTTGTCCGGTTTAACGTAGACTCATCCCCACTCCTAAGGATGCAAACTCAAGCCTTGAGGTCTGGGACAGCAAAAAGTACTGCCTATATTGGTTGTCTCTGCAGGTGAACAGGACAGAGTGCATTTGGCAGCTTGGATGTAGCTCCACTTTGCAGCTTTGTTGGTGGGCCACCGGAAGGCCTCACAATGCCCATACTCTCCCTGGGCTCCCAAGACTCTTTTCCACAAGAGAAGGCTTCCTGTCTAGTGGAGAACTGACCTCTGTACAACCAAACCAATTCACAGTTCACCTCCAGTTCTACCTATGCTGGTAACCACTCCTCCTGGGCTGCTCTGCAGCGGGACCATGGCTCAGCTGCACTTGGCATGCAGGAGGGAGGGGAGATGTTTTGGGCCAGGTTTGTTCCAAATGTGTGCCATGGCTGCTGCCAGGAAATCCGCTCCAGCAGCTTATTCAACCATATGGGAACCTTCTGGGGTGTCTCTGGGGTACATTCTTCGAGTCTCAGCTTCAGAGATTCAAACTGCAATTCCTGCCATCCTGTGGCCCACAATGAGAGCTCACAGCAAAGGGAGTGTGTATATTTAAGACTGGAGAACTCACAGGATTAAAACCTAAAACATTGCACCATTAAAACCAGAGATTTCACACACCATTTTTTTTTTCTTTTTTTTTTTTTCCATGCAAATTCTTTCCAGCCCTCATTAGATTTTAGCATCTGATTCCCTCAGTGTGGCAAAAAGATACGGAGTAGACCTTCCCTGTTAATCTGGGGGGTTATTGAGTGGGATGGCTCTGATCCAGGAGTACTCCCATTTCTCTTAGTGCTTGGCAAAGGAACAAGAAGGAATATCCTCTCTGTTTAACACCTGAGCATCCTTTGTCACAAAAGCCCAGTCCTGCTGTTGTCTGGGCACACGTCCCTTTTGGAAGAGGAGCTATTAGCTTCTCAGGAGCCTCTTTCTCCCAGGAGGAGGGAGCAGAATTGTTGGTTAGTTAAAGCCGCCTATTCGATAATTTTAAATGCATTGTACTTGGACGGTAATTGCAATTCATACTGAGCAATCATTGTGTCAGCTGTCACAATAAAACACTGTTTAATAGATGAACACTGATGGGCCATCACCAGAGCTTCAGGGAGAAAGACTTTGGCTCAAAGGGAGATATCATTCCTGGCTTGACAAGATCTAAGTAGTCACATGGGCTGCCGGTCCTGATGTGCAAGTATGTCCAGGACTTCCCTTGGGCCTCTGTCTGTTCTTTCCCGATGTCTGACCCGAGTTACAATTTTGTCTGACATGCTCATCACAAATGCTGTTTCGTTCCTTTTCCTCCAACCTTTCTACCACATCCCAGCCCTGTCTTGCTGCTCCTTCTTGCACATTCACTCTGCATTTGCAGAAGAAGGTGAACGTGAAAGCCAGATGCTGCTCAGGAGACACTCTGATCTGAGGCTGACATGATATGAGGAAGGATATGTTCTTATCCTCGTGACATAGACAGATCCAAGGCCAGACAAGTCAGGTGGGATATTGTTTGAATTGCAGCACTGCCTGGATCCTTCTGCTGAGAGGAAATAGAGGAAAAAAGTCCTAATAGTCTGACTGAGACAGGAGGTGGTGGTGGTTGCTTGCATGGCAAAGCGGCAGCATGGAGCTTAACTTAGAATTTCAAAATCATAGAATAGTTTGGGTTGGAAGGGACAATCATCTAGTTCCAACCCCCTGCCATGGGCAGGGACACTTTCTACTAGTCCAGATTGCTCAAAGGTCCATCCAATCCACCCTTGATCTCTGTATGACTTCCCTGGTGCAAAGGACCAATCCTTCCTTTGGGAGAGGCTGTCATGAAAAAGAAGGAAACTAAGGTTTTGGGAGTGTTCAAGCAATCTCAGGAGTCTCACCCTGCTGGTGAGACATTGCCTGGAGAGGCTGAATGGTTAGATACACAGAAAATTAACTTACTAATGGAAATGTTATGTACAAATTAGAAAGGAAAGCTTGCTGCTGTGGCCAAGGATGTGCCCCCCCTGTATGCTGCAGTGGGATACAGAGTTCCCTCATCCAAAATGGCTCTAAAGCGGACATCTGATGAAGATGAGTTCTACTCACTCAACAAGACCACTCCGTAGGCCCAGGTGGAATGGCAATGCAGAAGGTCTTACCTGGGTACATGCAGAGCGTGTATCTTAGAAGTACTAGGACAGACATCTCAAAAGGCTGGTGTAGCTCACCACCCTACCCTACTGTATTTTGACTACCGTGGTGAGTGCAGATCTTGGAGGTTTCACACTGAGTGGCTACAGAACTACAGAGTAGAGATGTGGGGTTGAGATGACAGTCATGAAGTCAGCAACATCTGAACTGCTCAGCAACAGAGAAAGGATCCAAAAAATTGTTTCTACCAGGGACTGTGAACACCCTATCCAGGAGTTCAGCCCGCATCCTGTATACACACTGTCTGACCTTTTAACCAGGTGCTATGCAAAAGAGAGGATGTCTGGACATCTCAGAGGGAAAAGACAATTGGAGGACTGGGGACAGTTTTGAGCCCACAAAAGCCATAGCATGTAGGGAAAACATTTGAAACACTGGAGCTTTCTATGAAGCCTCTGTGCATACAGACTCTGTTATTGCAATGTTATAAAGGATCTCTGCTAGAGAAGAATCCTTGACTGAAGGTCTCTAGCAAGACAAGGGCCAAGGCTTTTGAGATGTCTGTTGGCTACAGCATACAAGGACAATTAACCGTGTCCTGGGTGTTACTATTGGCTGTATTGGGAAAAGAAGTTAACCCCATTGGATTAATTGGGAAGGAAAGAGAGGGAAAAATGGGAGGAAGTAAGGATATTTAGCTCCTTTCTATAGGATCTAGGATGTGCCATTTTCAAGCAAACCATCTGAACACTGCTGTTCCACCACAGCCTTAGCTGTGGTCACCGAACTACTCTGGCAGGATATACAAGTCTCTTCAGCATCTCCTCTATTAAGATGTGGTCCTGAGTCCTGAGTGTTTCTGACAGGTCTCCACACCGGTAATGAGCAGCAGCTGCCTGGTTCTGCCTGGTTGCACACTAGTGGTGGGTGGAGGAGGAGAGTGGAGATGTTCCTTTCACACCTGAAGGGACACGCTGGGCACCACACACTTCTTCTGACAGCTGCTTTGCCTGCCTCTCCCCCTTCTCTCCCCTTTTCATGGGAAAAAGCTTTGCAAGGTATGGGATGCTGTTCTGTAGAAAATGACATTTGCTGGCCTTAAACAGGTTGTCACCTCAACAGGGCATGGGATAAAACCTGCACCTTCCAAGAAGGACTGCTCTCTGCAGCAGCTTTCAAGGTCTCCTTTCTGGAGGATTAGTCTGAGAAGGTGAACAGGGAAGAAGGAAGGGGGAAAGCTCATTGGTGTTGAAAATTCAGTTGCTTTGCCCAAAGATTTCAGATAATGAGTGAAAAGGTCATTGTCTTCTTTTATTTGGAAACAGGGCTTGGAGAATCTACTTTCTGCACCATCACTTGCCTAAACACCTCTCTGGAGAACTACAGTTCCCTGTTTGAGCACAGAAGCATGACAACCTGCTGAAAACCCTTCCTTACACAAAATTCACCTCCCCTCCTAAGGATGCTGAAGCTGATCATGTCTGTGAGAGGGTATCTCAGTTGAGGGCTGTCACTCAGGTTTTAGCCACAAGCAGATGCTGCCCTCCCTCTGCAGCTGGGAAGCCAGGCTGTGCAAGTAAAGTGACTTTAGCTAAGTTTCAGCGTGGAGTCAGGAATAGAAGCGATGTCCCTTGGCCCTTTTTTGGGATGAATCATCCTTGTAAATCCGCTTGCCTTGACTGATCTGGTAAATATAGGGTGTGAGAAAGGGTGATTAAGTGACTTATCTGAAGTCACATGTGGCATTTATGGGATTTGGACACAATCCTAAACCGGCTCCACTGCTTTAACCACTATGCTTTCCCTGCTGTAGCTGTGACCCTGAAAGCGTGCAAACACCATCATGTATTACAGCAGCAAAGAATAAATTCGCCACCAGCCTGGAAAATCAGCTCCCTAAGGAAATACAAGATTAATCCCATACGGGAGAAGATGCAATCTAAAGCAGGCTGTTAATTAATTATTATTATCTTAACCAACCCAAGTATGGAGTCAGGGACACAAGTAAGGTTACAATTTTTGACAGATGCAGATTGATTTCTTAGAGCATCCACACCAGGCAGAGCAGCTAATCCCTTTCACAAAGGTGCAAATTGTTAATCTGATTTGCATGCCTGGCTGGCTGCTTTTGTCCCGCCGATTAGTTTAGAAGTCACTAGCCGGTGACGAATAAATGAGAAGTTGTGACTGGGCTCCCTCCTGAAATGAATTTCTGATTGACTTTGGAAGGCATCTCCCTGGGGCTGGTTTCTGTCTTCTGAAACAGCCCAAACCAAAAAGGGAGGAAGGAGGTAGGTGGAGCTGGGGAGAGGAGGAATGAATTTAAACAAAGGGCAGCTCTTAATTAAGGCCTAGGAGCACATCTGAAGACACTGACAGGTGGTAGCCAGCTTTAGTACCTTGCAAGTCAACTCATTAAACACAAGCCTCTGCCTGCATTTTTAATATCTGCAAAGAGGGTGGTTGAGTCTATTCACCGAGGAGAGCAGATCTGTTTAGAATTATATTACGTTTAAAGCAGGCAGCAGTGATAAAATTGGGACTGGAGCCCCAGACCTGTTGAGCCAAAAGGCACATTTTGGTCTGCTAAGCAATGCTGTCACTCATAAAGAACTCTACCCTTTTTCTCTTAGGGTCTTTCCCATTGCTGATGAAAGTTGCTCTCTCTTACTTTATCTTTTAGTTTCAGGCAAGTTATTGTACATGAGGAGTTACTGAGTCTCAGGCTATCTTCTAAAATTGCTGAATTCATAGGGGAGGACAAGTCACAAGTGGGCTTGTGATTCAGCATTCAGATGAAGGCATCTGGGGTCTTTTCTTGGAAGATGGTGTCAGAGCTCCTGCTATAACTAATACTATCACAGTCAGACTCCACTGACTGCATCAACCAGACCTCCAGCAGCTACTCCAAGAGCTCAAACAGAGCAGGTCACATAGAGACATCTACAGAGATACCTAAGTGTGAGTGTCTCCATCTGTAAGCTGAGTCTTAGCCTTATAAATCAAAACTTCAGAGGCTTATAAATGAGCTTTTCCCCTCAAGCTCCTTTGATTACCAGTGAGATGTGATTTTCAGCCTTTTTGATTAAATTCCTATTGTTTTTCAGGTGGTCTGGACCTTGTTGGTGATAAAAAAGTCTGAAGGAAGCCGAGCTGTGAACCTAGACTCTTGTGGTACCTTTGTCAGTGGCGCAGACAGCTCAGCAAAGCACTGAGACCTGATGTGAGTAGGCGTTTGATGCCATATCCAGACAGCTGGATTGCTTGTACCATTGCTCCTACTTTCTTGCATGCTTTTAGCTCCTGGCTAAAAGTGGTACACTTGAAGAATTACCAGCCAGCCACTGAAGTACTGCAATTCAGACCAGGTGTTTGATCTGGTCTTGTCATGTCTGTGTGCAGTATCTTGGTGGCCGTTTTCTCCCAGACACGATGTGTGTTAAATTCTCATCTGTGACTCATCTTTGCCAGGAAGTGTAGTGATAGGGCAAGGGGTATTGGTTTTAAATTGGAAGAGGGGAGATTTAGATTGGATATTAGGATGAAGTTCTTTCCTGTGAGGGTGATGAGGCACTGGAACAGGTTGCCCAGAGAAGTTGTGGATGCCCCATCCCTGGAAGGGTTCAAGGCCAGTCTGGATGGGGCTTTGAGCAACCTGGTCTAGTGGGAGGTGGAACTCAATGATCTTTGAGGTCCCTTCCAACTCTAACCATTCTATGATTCTATGATCTCATAGCCACATTATCAAAGCAGAGGAAACTGACATTGTTGACATGGGCCAAACACCATTTGTGACAGTGTATTTTAATGAGGACACCCTATTTGGGAAGCTAGGAGAGTAGCAGTACGAATTTAGTCCCAGAAGTGTCCAGTTAGCAGAAAACTATGGATTTGACACCACAGTAGTCACAGAGGCACTGGAAGATGGGTTGGAGCTAACTTCCCTACTTTTTGCAAGGTGGTCAGCATCAATTTGGCTACAGTCTGTCCCTGGGGAGATATACACATGTGTAACTTGAGACCAAATTTCCCTGTGGACCAAATTGCCAGTGGGAGGTTTGCACCTAGCTGGATTTGGGAGCAGGAGTGACACATCAAAGTCTAGGTGAGCAAAGGTAGGCAGATACTCTGGAAGCCAAAGCTCCATGCAATGGTGACAGCTTCACACCTATAGAACCTTCAAACTGGGAGGAGCCTTGCAACACCTCCTCAAAGCACAACCAGCTCTGGGAAGGAGCATGGTGGCTGTTGAGCAGGACCAAAACATTTAACATCTGGGGCTTCATCCTGTCCCAGTCCTCACACAGCCACAGCTGAGGCAGTATGGAAAGGCACAAACATCTCAATTGATTTGCCCAGGGCTAAGCTGGAGGTTGATTGCAGAGCTGAGAATCGAGCCACGTTAAAATCCCAAGCAATGGACTTCCTTCCTTTCCTATACAGCTGCAAAGGTAATGGCTTTGCGTGATACAGCAATTAATCCTGTACAATGCCTGGCTACTGCAGCCAGTTTGATGGCTGCAGTTGGTGACACTTAGTTACCCAGAAGTGCTATCAGCTCTGTAACACAATTTGCAATAAGTCACCATTAATTAATGCTAAGTTATGAGGCACTTCTAGGGAAAGTGACACACCAAATCGACATCAGTGCAAGAAGAGTTCATTATGGCTAATGTTACGACAATAAAAGACAGAGGAATTAATGATGAATTTCAATGTTAAGTATCATCACTTTTACCATGCTTTAATGCATTGTCTCAGAAGGGAGGGGGCACTTGGTGAGGAACTGAAAAGGGGCAGCATAATTGTAAGTTGGAAAAAAAAAAAAAGCATATTTTTTATATTCTTTAGCTTTTCCTTTTACAATGTCTGAGCTCTGTCCTCTTTATAGAGCCATAGTCACACACCCTTAGATGTACACACCCCTGACCCATCCTCAGCCCTGTAAACACATCCCAAAGTGATCCCCCACATTTCATACACTCTCGGCTTTCATCATCTCTCTACGCATCACGCCTCTCCACGTGGAGGAGGTTTGACATTGACAGACCTTCCTCCAACTTGCAGCCTTCTTTCGACAGCTTGACTAGTCACTGTTTACTCAAGTGATGCTTGCACCCATCCTACCCCACTGCAAACAGACCCATCTCTCTCGCTGTTCCTCCCCTCTTCCCCTCCAGCCTTTTCCCCTCCAAAGTTTCTGCCAACGCTTTCTTGCCAAATTCTGGATTGATGGTTTGTGACTGCATGAGTGGTGTTTCTAGGGGTTTTATATTTATTTGTTTTTCAAATCTGTTCTCAGGCAGCATTAACTTCCCCAGCTAAATCTCTCTTGATCAACACACACGTGTGCTCAGTCCTCTCTTAATTTCTCTCCCCACATACATGTAAAAATCCATATGTGCACCAGCTCTTGAAATACACATTTTTTCTGTCTCCATGTATATGTACGCTGCTATATCTTTCCACCCAAATGTTCTTGGTTAAGGCTGTTCATGAACTCATGCACAGCACATAAATGAGCAAAGCAGTGCAGTTGCCCTACACAGTCGGGCTTCTTACCCTTGTCCCAGGGATGACTTAGAGGGTTTCAAGCCCCCTTTTCTATCATCAAACCCTTACACAGTATAGAAATGGATATCTTTTCTCCCAGTTCTTGTCCTGCATGACTTCACCACATTGGTGGCAGTTCAGTGATGCAGTTTGGTTACTCCTCAGCCATGGAGCATCCCTGCTGTTCCTCAAAAGACCGGTCACAGAACACCAAACTTCAAATAAAACTTTTACTACGCCATAGTGGCCACACAGGCTAGTTTGGAAGATATCAAAACCACAAACTCTCAGAAAAAAAACCCTCTCAAACTAACATTTTACTGGAGTAAAGCTTATACTGAACTCATGACAAGTTTACATCTTCATATTTTTATTTTTATTTTTTTAGGAAAGAAATGAAACCACCTAAAAAGTTGAGAAGTGACTAACAAGCTATTGCAAGATGCGCATACAAAAATGACTGCAGTTAAATACTCTGAAGGTTTTTTTATGCCATCAAGAACTTCAGATAAATTAGTCACAGGGATTAAAAGATCCCAAAATGATAAAGCCATAGTTTTATTTTAAGGAGAGAAGTTTTGGGGATCTTCCATTTTAAATTCTGGCTAAAGAGAGCTTACCTCTATCCCGGCTCCCCCAAAATTGCAAACCCTCATGTGGCCGTTGTGTAGAAACTCTTCCACAATGGGCTACAAAGCCAAGCCAGAGCAATTCCCTCAGCTAATCAATATACAAAGTGCTGCCGCAGTTCTGATCTCAGTCAAAGCAACACGCGCTCCCCTCATCACAAAGGCCTGCGAGATCAAAACCAGAAATTCAATAAAAAACACACTCCGCTCCTGTGTAGCTGCACTTCTGAGATGAAGCAACATTGATACTGAAGTGCTTGATGCAGGCAGCCCCACTGAGCGACAAATATGCTTGTGTTCTGGGAGCAGGCCCTAAAAATAATAATAAAAATCCAATATACGGGGTGCTGGGAAGATCAGATTGGAAACAAAAAGTTGGGTTGTAATGGATCAGTGCTCGGATACCTCACTTCTGCAGGCTTTATCTTAGCAGCAAAAAAACCATGACCTCTTCCTTTGTCTTCGCCCCAAGGACACACACCCAGAAACTTGGAGATGAATGACTGTAATGGTCTGTCTCTCAGGAGGAGAACCTGACAGAGAAAAATATTTTTCTCTGCATTGTTCCAAATCTGGAGAGATATGAAGAAAGCTCCTTTCTCAAATTATCTGAAAGAATAAGAAGGAACAAATAATCTCCAGATAAAAAAGAGAAAGAGAAAAATAACTTTTCTTTTCTTCTCCCCCTCCCCCCCCGAGTTGTCAGCGATAGAAACAGATGAATTCAAGACTGGAAATTCTGTCCCTGAATTAGGTGGGAATGGTAGGGTTGGATGGGTGTCTGGATACTGGTGTTTGATTATATGACTTTGGAGAAGCTTTCCATTTTGGACATTAGACTGATCAAATTGTGTTGCTTCTTTCCCCCACAGGTGTTATGGGCATCACACAATATGATCCTACCCCCAAACTCTCAGAAGTCTTCTGGCCCACTCATTTATATCCCAATACCCTCCCTTTCCTGTGTGCCACTTCCATGATCCATAGGCAGACCCGTCATCCTCGTCTCCGGCGATAATCCAGAAGGTTCTGGACATTGAAATGGGTGGCAGTCAGGCAACATTATACAGGGATTTTCCTCCCAACAAAATTAGTAGCCAAAAAGGAATTAAAGCTGCTAGTGATTTCTACGGTAGTGCTGGTGGGTACAGGAAAAGTATCATTCAGACACTATTAGACATGAGATAATCCAGACATTGGACTAAGTTCTGTAGGAAACTAAACTTTATGATTTCTGCTCACAGAATTGCTAACTATGCTAAGACTGGAAACCCAATGACGTATCAGGATAGTGAATTACACAGGCGAGTCTGGAAAAGTGGTATAAAAGGAGTCTTTTTCTTCTTTGGCTCTATGTTTCCCTCCTTTCCTTGTTATTTGGTATCCCTTTGCTTTGGTGTTGAGCTCAGGAGCACAAACAAATACTGTCTCCTGTCTTTCAATGCCATATGGCCCTGCACACCTGTACCCAGGCCTGTTACTTGGGAGGATGATATGAAAATCTGTTGTCCCTTCCAATGAGCATCCTTGGTCACTTTCTACACCAGTAATCTCCTTGTCAATGATGCTCTGTCACTGATTGTTGTCCTAACTGATGATACACCTAAATCTCTTGTTTTGTAGCCACTCTGAGACCTCTTCACAGAATCACAGAATCACAGAATCACCTAGGTTGGAAGGGACCTTTTGAGATCATCTAGTCCAACCAAAGGGGGGGGAATTAAAAAAAAAACCAAAAAAAAAAAAAAAAAAACCCAAACAAACAAAAAAAACCCCCAAAACACACACACAAACAAAAAACAACTACACACACACAAAAAAAAAAAAGAAAAAAACACCAAAAAACCAACAATAAAAAAGCCCCACAAACCACCACACAACACAACACTAGCAAACCCAACACACCACACAAAAAACATCCAACACTAACCACTCCGCTCTCCTACCATCTGAGCACACATCACCTCCTTTGGTGTGCTTCTGACCTGTGCACTACCATCTCCTGAATATCTCTTTGTCTATGCAGACACCCATACTCACACTTGCACACTGCTGCAGTGGCAATGAAATGGAGATTAAAGACACTAATTGCACACAAACAAGGGATTATGGGGACAATTGCGAAGCACACCCCACCCCTGCACTAATTCTTCATTCCCTGCATGGAGTAATGCCCTTTTGTTTCCCTGGATAAGTTCCTAATGATGTTAGGGGGGCATCCAAAGAACACGGAGGCACCAGGGTGAGCTTGTTAATGAGATTAGCTAAATTTTAATTTAGATGAAAAGCAAGCAAAGCAGGGAACAAGGCCTGTTATTATTTAGCATTACAAAAGATGGGTTTGGGAAGCAGAGAAACATGCAGATCAAAGGCTGAGGGGTGGGCTGGGGACCTTATAGAGGGAATGACAGCAGATGGCCTGTTGAGTCATTCTGTTATACTCCTGTCCTAGACTTGCTGACCATCAAGTGCTTATTCACACCTTCAGGCTGAGGTGAGATGGAGGGAAATTTCTCCTTTATTTCTTTTGAGTAGAGCTGTGATTTGACTTACCTTCCCCAAGAAGCTGCTAGGTGTTGGCATGAAGCTGGTTGGTACATCCAACATGATGCTTGTGCTTTTGACCTGAGGAAGGTACTGGAATCAGAAGGAGTATCTGGAGGACGTAGATGGAGGGTTGTATCATGGGGTTCTTTCAAGGCCCAAGCTCAGAGAAAATTCCCATACAGAGTTTTAGGCAAAAGGTGATGGCTGGTGGCCCCAGGACTTTCCCAGACCTGTGACTTGATGATGACAGACAGCTGTGCACAGCACAGGGGTGAGAAAATGGGTTGTTGCCTCACCATGAGTTTTGACTGAGCCAGAGCCTCTCTCTGCTTATTTTCCCAATGCATCTAAGTTTCTTCCACTAATTCAGTGTTCAGGAACATCTCCAGAAGGCCTCTTAATGCCAATTCAAAAGAATCTGTCGTATCTCCTCCTCTGAGTGAGGGTCTGTCTCTGAAGTGCCTGCAACCAGGGATGTTGCATTTATCTGCAGATCCTTCTTCGTTCCAGGACCTCCATGCCAGCATATCTGAGGGATGCACTGGCCAGACAAACCAAACCTGGTACACGGGGTCCTGGAGTAGGAAAGAAGCTATGACTCTTCAGGACAGTATCGCCTTTTGGAAGTATTCCTAAATGAAGAGTGCAGGAACATCTGGTTTCCAGTCCCTTCTGAAACACAGCTTCTCAAAACAAATATTTTTGCCGCCATTCGCAGTAGGATTCACTCTTTCTATGCCTGCCTTCCCATCAGATGTGGGGACTTGTACCCTCACACAAATCTGGGATGGGTTTGTTAAATTACGTTCTCCTTTTTGCTTTACAGCACTGAGAGTCTGGCCACTAAGGGAAAAAATCTAACCTCTGTCAAACTATTTACATTTGACGGATTTCTGAGCAGCTCATGACACTAAGATCAAAGTAAAAGAAATAAACAATTTGCCTGTGAAGAGTGGGACATTTGAGAGAGCCACCAGAATCAAAACTCTTGGAAAATGCAGGGGAGAGAGAGAGATGTGTTAAACAGCATTTGCCAGTAGAAAATGGAAGGCAGTCAGGAGGTGTCTATTTCTGTCAATTGCTGGTTGTGAATCACTTGGTACTTTTAATGGTCTCCAGTTATCTCCAGCAGAAGAGGTTAACTACGAAGCATTGAGAGATAAATCTGAAGAGCACTTCACTCTGTGCGAAAATGAAACCTAGGAGGGAAGGATGAAGTATCGTCTCTTTTTCCTGCCATGAGAATGGACAAAGAAGAAAAATAAAATGGAGAAATGACAGTGATTTGCTTTAAAGATGAACAGCTGATTTGGGGATGATACCAATTAAACAATGGAAATGTATTGCACAGGGTTCTGGGACTAAAAAGACCGTTAAGAAAAGCCTCTTGAAAGACTCAGAATCACCCCTGACAAAAGCAGCAAGAGCTCAATGAGCAAAATGGATTTTCGTGGTCCAAAATGGAGTCTTTAGTTGATTTAAGTGTCTCTGAGACCAGACAGCATGAAAGAGACCATCAGACTCAAGCTCAAACACTTCTAGAGGCAATAAACCCCTAATTTTGTACAAGTAGTGCTTGTGAAAACTCCTGTCTTAGGTAGTGGAGTGCCTAAGAAAGTTGCATGCATGTATGGAAGTATGAGTGATGACCATCTCCAACCTGCCTTTGCTTGTGAGGTTTGGTAAGCCCAGAACTTTCTTGTAGGATGACTGCCGTTAGCAACATTCTCAAATCAGGATGTCAGTCCTGAATCCTGGAATTCACCCAACTCCTGCAGGCTGTTATACCACAGAGGTCACCCTGTGGGGAGGATCTACAGTGGTTGAGCCACTGAAACCTCTCCATCCACAATGAGGACAAAGGGAACACTGAAATCCCTTTGCCAGCTGTGTCTTATATGTTGTCCCCCTTGCAGCACAGCTGCAAACCTCATGTACCAATCTGGGGATCAGCTGGCAGCCTGGACACACTTTGCAGTCAGATTAGCATCAATGGCTGCTCAAATTACAGCCCGTGTTCAACCATGGGATGACAATAGAGTCCTGATGGTAGTTCTGTCCTCTTTGACTCCAAGAGGCTACAGGAACAACAGCATCACCTCAATAAATCTGAACTCAGAGGTAGGAGAAACATCCTTTGGGGCTGACATTAATTTCAGATAAGCCTCTGTCTTTTTTGTTCTTATTTTATAGACATATTGGTGTTTACAAACTTGTTTTCTTTTCTTTTGTTTTCTTTTCCTGTCCATCTCACAGGAACAGGGCTACGGGAAGGGGTGCCCTGTTTACTGGGAGGTGTCTGTCTCAATTTGCAGGGAGCAGAGTGGGTTGTAAAGGGTGTGTTAGACAAAGAGGGTCAGTGCAGGCGTTGAGCTGAAAGACATGAAGTGCACTGCATTGATTTTTGTGTTGGTGCTTGTTAATGGCACCTGTACGAGCATGATGACTTTGGCCTTTGCTCATGCCATCTCTCTGATGATACAATATTGCTTGCCTGGAATAAGGAATGAAGATCCTCTGTGAGCTTATCGGTATTGATGAAGAAATGAAGACCCAAGGAGGTTGAGGAGTGTTTCTGATGACCCTTGAAATCCCTGCAAATCTGGGTTGATGTTGGTGGGAGCTGGGAAAAGCCATGAAGATTTTGTTTGTATTGACAGAAGAGGTGAGAATAGTACAAGACCCATGCCTTAGGCCAAAATAATCCATCAGCACAATTGCAGCAGAAAAACATAACCTGTAGCACGAGTTTTTCTTTCATCTAGAGACAGGTCTTTCCCCTCGTACAATGGAGACATTCCTCCAGTAGAGTTGTTTCAAATCTCAGCTGAGAGAAGCTTGCCAATTCCTGCATCTCTTTCTGTGGTTGCTGCTGCAGATCCAAAGTTAAATAAAAATCTTGAAGACATATAGGCCTTGGCTGTTGACCTCTCTGTGAATGAGATTTGGGAAGAGGAATGGAGAGCTGTTGGGGAAAGGGCTTGGAGGGGCTAAATAACTGCACACAGATATAGTACAAAGATAACCTGGGATTTATGGCTTGAGGGTGATGGTTGGAGCAAGGAAGGTTCCAGCCCACCCTGATCCCTGTGTCACTGTCTCTTGTGTCTGTGTGGTGACTCATGCAGAATGGTTTATCTTCAGTAAAGGGAAGACAATTCTCTTGACTTTGACGGGCCTTAGACAGAGTGGATCTGACAAGGGCAAGCTAGAGTGGTTTAAGAAGACACACTATTGGAAGCAGTTGCCTCTCAGGTAAGATCAACCCATGAGGCTGGCCTCAGTCTATGACAATGAGAAAAAAAACAGGGTTGTCACAGCCACCGGAGATCCCTTATCCACTCCCAATGGTGGTTCAAGTCATGTGGTGAAGTGCAAGTTGCAGTTAGTTATTGTTTCTTATTTGGATACGTTCATCTGAGCCACACTTAATCCTTCAATGAACTCAATGTGGCCACTTAAAAAGGTGTCTTACTGCAGTGAAACACACTAAGTTGAAAACCAGCACAACCGCATTAGGTTTTGAGACATATCATTTCTCCTGCTAGCAACAGGACAAGGGGTAATAGTTTCAAACTGGAAGAGAGAGACTTAGGTTTGATATTAAGAAGAAACTCTTTGATTGTGGTGAGACACTGGAACAGATTGTCCACAGAAGCTGTGGATGCCCCATCCCTGGAAGTATTCAAGGTTAGGCTGGATGGGGCTTTGAGCAACCTGGTCTAGTGGGAAGTGTCCCTGCCCATGGCAGGGGCTTGGAACTGGATGATTTTTAAGGTCTGTTCTAACATGAATCATTCTATGACTCTATGATTCTATGACTGATGTCAAGTCTCCCTTTGACTTAGAGATTTGGACTGGAGAAAGGATCCTCTGAAGTAAATTCTTTCATTGCTGGTGCGCTCCCTTCTCTAGCAATGTCAACTGCATTCTCCAAAAATGCATCAGCTTCTCTGATCTGGTTAGTCATCCATCCTGAAAGGCTCTTTCTCCACACCCCACCTTGGATACAGAAGCTCTCTTAGAGACAGTCCCAGGATTGAAGGGTTTCTATAAGAAGCTTCTTACCAGTCCATAATTTTCCCCACTGCTTCATTTTGCATCTCCTCTGAGACATGTTCCCAGCTGGAAGATATGACTGCAGGCTAGAGTGAAACAGCACCTGCCTGCAGAGATGTCAGCATAGCTCCTGAGACTTGATGTTGTCTGGATGTGAAGGAGGAACCAGAACACAGGAAAAAAACCAACTTTGAGCATTAAATGGATTATGGAGGTGGATTGTGATATGAGAGCAACTCATTTTCTCCCTAAAGCGATTACTGCCACAGGAACTTGTAGCATCCACTTTCTTTGAGACTTCATTTTGACATTTTTCATGGTTAAAGCCCTTTCTCTGTCACTGTGCCATACAGACCTTTAGTGGAGGGAGATAATACTGTTACTAACAGTGCTTTTATGAGGTGCTGATGTCACAGTAAAGCAGGCATCCTGCTATAGCCTTAGTCAAGCTGGAGGAGTCGGGACCTGTCCCTGGCAGCAGTTCAACCGCAGGAGGATGCTGAGTCTGAATCTATACTGGGTCCAGTCCTGAGTGAGGCACTAAGTAGCACCTTCAGTGCAAGCGAAAGTCTTGGCCAAATGGTTTTGCCCCAGGTACTTGATGTGATGAACCCGGAAGATTTGTAAGATTCTGGTTTTGAGGTGAAATAGAAATAGCTCCAGCAGTCATGTTTCTTGGCTTGGTCATCACTCAGAGACCAGTAGGGATTGAAAAGACCTGAAAGGGTCCAATGGACTTTTCCAAATCTCAAGGAGAACCTCTGCTTTATCATCAGATGGATTGGCATCCATTTGACCTGACAAGTCAGTCCCAAAATACACATCTTGGAAGCCAAAGCATCTTTTGGTTCATGCATGAAGGGGAAGAATAGGGACAACAGTGTGGTAGAAATCCTTGGAGAAATCCTCAGGGTAGTGATACCAACTCTTTATCCTGTCTCTTGTGATCAGGGACTACTTCTAGTGGAGTGCTACTCTTCTACCATGCCTCCATGCAAATGGAGATGCAAATGCTCAGTGATGGCAACAGTGGGGCTGGGCTGGTTCACAGGGGTGCACCTGAGATGCTGGTTCTGCTCCATGGGGAGATGAGTCTCGCACAGCACTGTCAGGGGAAGATGTGGGGATTGACCAGGTCTACCTATCTAGCAGCTTTCTGGTGGCACTGGTGTAGGACAGGATGCTGAAGCAGTAAGAACCAAGTATATGTATTTTTCAGTACATGCTTGTTCTTGTCACTGTGACTTTCCTGTGAGCCCAGCAACACTTGTTGTTTTGTTCTGAAGTCCTCTGTGCTTCAACAATAATTCTTGAATAAGAAGAAAAAAAAAAACACCAGCCAAAAAATATTCAAATTGACAGAAATTTTAAGGATGTCTCCATGATTCATGATCTGCCCTGCCCAGTTTCTGAAAGCCAGACAATATTTATCCCAGTGTAGCCTAATAGTGAAATCTCAGGATGCAAATAAAACGAGCCTGTGTTATCGCTTTGAATCTTTATTTAGTCGATTTTGAGCCAGTCTTTTGATGTTGAGGAATCTGACCCTTAGCTTAGGATGTTTTGGCCAGACTACTGAAGGTGGAGGGGTTGGCTGTAGGCCTGTTTGCTCAGTTGGCAGCAGACTGACCTGTCACACTGGGTCACCAGGAAGAGCAAAGCGCAGCCAGGTCTGCCTGATGTAGCTCAAGAAAAGGCAGTTTGTCTGGAGAGCACCAGCAGGATTTTGAGAGACAGAGAAAAAGAAAAAAGACAGCAGGGAGAAGAGTCTTCTGTTGAAGACACCTACATTAAACCTCTGCTTTAATAGCACTAATTGGTGTTTGACTTTAGTCAGACCAGAAAGATAGAGATAAATGAACAAGCTGTAGAAAGAATGATCCTCGCTGGAGCTGCCTTGTCGGGAGAGACAGGGAAAGCACGGAGGTTAAAAGTCTAATGACAAGCATCCTTAATGATTGCTCTTCCTGTATTCCCTCTGGGTAACATTTCCTGACTCTAAATTGTCTTAAAACCACTCTAACACAGCTGAAACATTTCTAAATATAATTCAGCTCACCTAACATTAAAGAATATAATGGAGTTTCAGGAAAGAAAATCAAGAGCAGCAAGTTTTTTAACCATTACATGTCATTCAGAGCAGGCCAAATGCTGCATGAATTTGGGTAAACGAGGGAGACAAAACCAGCGTGTGAGCTGGAGTGGAAGTTCACTGATCTGCAGCAGCACACGGGTTCCCTGCAGAGTCTCTCCCCTCCACGGCAAATGCAAAACTCTGCACTCTGACAGTAATAGAAACTCCACCCACACGAAAAAAAATCACGGCAGCTTTCTGAAACAAAATTAAGAGTCGTCACAGACAGTGATTTCTCAGTCCAGGGCAAGTAAACATCTCGTTTAGTAGCCATGGGTATATGCTGGAGGCTTGTGTTGCCTCTTCTACAGCAGCCTGAGCTCACTGGCTTCTCCAAAGAGATGTGGAGCTTGGCTGCAGAAAACGGCTTAAAAGCACAATTAGCTTTCTGTAACAATAGCCTCTTTATTCTTCATTATGAAAAGGCCTGAAAGGGAATTTGTTTTCCAAGATAGATGTGAAATGAAGCTCTATCAGAACAAGTAACCTTGCAAACCAGACACAATAGCCGGTATCTACCCATCGCTTCCTCCCTTGCCCTCCCAAGTCAGTGCACAGCAGCTCGTGAAAAGCGTGGTTTTGTCTGCTTCCCTGCTTATAAATTACACTCATTAATAATATTTTCATTTCGTGTGAAAGCAATAAAATAATAAATGTGCCTCCCCAGTTCCTGCTTTGCTCGGGGCCAAGCTCCCTGCCTCTCCCGGGCAGGAAGGTCAGCGAGGAGGGCTGGATTCATGCCCGTTGTTTAGAGGCTCTTTTAGCTGCCACATTCAGATAATGCCATTCTCCCCCTTCAGTGACCTTCCCTTAGTCTAGCCCCAAAGTTCATTTACAGCCTGTTAAAGGGATTCCCAAATAGCACAGATTCAGGATCCAAATACAAACCCAACATTATGAACCTATATGTACATTTGTATCACCCAGCATTTGAGCAGTTAAGGAAGCTGATGGCCAGGTTTCATGCTTTGGCTCAATTTCCATGCAGCAGATGTGCATGAAGACACCTGAGACAGCTTGTCCTTAAGGGATTCCAGACCCAGACTTGCCTCTGAACATTGCTGCTTGAGTATGTATTTCCTATCAAAAAAATATGAGGATGATACAGTTGCTTTTAGTACCAGGCAAATACTTTCCTTCTTTCAGTCACTTTTGGAAAGACTGGAGATGAGAATACAACTGGAATCACAGAGTCTTCGTGGTTGCAAGGGACCTCTGAGATCATCGAATCCAACTATACACACACCAAAGGAAAAAAAAAAGAAAAATAAACCAAACCCAAACCAACAAAACAAGCCACCAAAAAGCCAACCACCACCCAACCTCACAAAAAAATCACCCAACCCAACAATCTCAGGCACCAGAGTATTCACTGAAGTGCCAGGGATTGAGGGATACACACACAGAATAAGAAGTGGAAGTACCATATGGGTTTTAGAGCCTGTAAATAAAATACGCTGCAAAGACATGAAAAAAAGAACAAACAGAAACTACTAAATTCCCAAATAGGGTCAATCAGGAAAAACTGATATGTTTTGAAAGCAGAAAGGTAGAGGAGCCTTAGGCAAAAATCCTAGTGGACTAGTCTCTAGGCACCAAAGCCGAGTGAGAGGTGCTATTTGAAGAATAACCAAAGACTACGAGTGAATTAGGGAAAGGATTCTCTTAGCAATCAAGCTAGGAAAAGCTTGGGGAAGTTTTCCCAAGCTTTGTCAGAAAGTTAATAGCAGAACTGAGATGTGAACAGTGCTTTCTGCTGGCAGCAGTGTGCAAGACA
This sequence comes from Thinocorus orbignyianus, assembly GCA_013400375.1. Taxonomy (NCBI): domain Eukaryota; kingdom Metazoa; phylum Chordata; class Aves; order Ciconiiformes; family Thinocoridae; genus Thinocorus; species Thinocorus orbignyianus. The sequence goes on along the minus strand of VXBW01001239.1, from coordinate 885,317 downwards.
TCTCCCCGGGGAGCAGGAAGGAGTGGTGGCCAGTTACTCAACTCTTTTGACCTTCCAATAACAGTTTTGGTTAGAATTCAAAGGGAAGGACATGGCTCCTTTCCCCTGGTAAAGACACTGTATTGCTACATCCCAAATTAGTCTGTGGAAAGGTTTGCAGGGAGCCTGTTGATTTTACAAGGCAAGAAAGGGTCACATCTTTAGACTGGAGCACAGAGGGACCTGATGGCTACTGATTCCCTGTTGTCCAAAGACCTTTTAGAGATCTGACCTGAGTCTGGAGGTCAGGAAAACATAACAGTTGCTCAGAGGCAGGGCTGGTATGGAGCAAGTGCTCTCACTGCCCCATAGATACTGGTGTTGTACTGAGCACTGCAGGTGGGTATTCAAACCCATCTAAGGTCACAACTGGAGCTCTGTAGGAAAGCTCGAGGTTGGTGTAGTAAGGTTGGGGGCAGGGAGATGGGGAGAGGGGAAGGAGAACAGTACAGGACTTATGTACACCAAAGCTATTCCTATACCGGACAAATAAAAAAAGTCAGACCACTGGTCCAAGTGCTGTTCATGGTCATCCACGGGGTTTGTTTGCTTGCTGACACTCTTTTTGACCAAAGTCAACTGAGCACTGCCACAGTGAAGGCCTAACTAAACTTGGTTCAAGGATAGAACAGGCTAAGGGCAACCTAAGAGCCAGGGTGGGCAAGGCTGCCTGGTTCTGGTGTGGAGAAGAAAGTTTAGTTGTTTGGAAGAGAGCTGTGCCCCCTGGGCCAGGAGATGATCTTTGGCCTGCTTTATTGGTAGCACAGATATAGTCTGATAGTGCCTGTGCACTAGCCCTGGGAAGTCAGGGCATACAGTAATCAAGTCACACTGCCTGCATGACTGCTCAGCTCAAATGACTTCTGGCATTACAGGCAGTGTATTCCTGTACCTAGGAGGAGTTATTAAATACATGCAAAGCCCATCAGTGCTCAGATCCATCTTCTACAGGCACAGAATTAAATCCCCCTGCCCTTCTGCAAGTGGTTACTTGCCTGCTCAGACTCCTCGCACATGCATGTCTGTATGTGATTTTGCATGTAGCAAAAGCTGTCAGTTTTTTTCTCTGCATGTAAAATCAGCAAGGAAGCACTGGCTGTGCCTGTCCCCAGGCTGGTTTCCTACTTCTCCAGAGGTAGCTGCTCTCTCACGGCTCAGGAACAGCCTCAGGGCAAGAGGTGATGAATGCAAGAGAGTAGGACTGAGCTGTTTTACCAATAGGTAAAAATACATCTGCAGGAACTCATATGTGAGAGATTCAGTCAGGATTCTCACACATATCCAGGACCCTGGTCAGTGGACATATGCAGTTTCTTCCCTGAATCTTCCTTTGAATTAAATGGAAATAAAAAAAGGTGTGTTGATTTACCCAAACTACAGTTGACATGTTGCCATATAGAAAAAATTATGACTCCCACTCACCTTATAAAGGTCATGGTGGATCTTACAAATTGTTTGTGCAGTGACTACTGCAAACCCAAGATCCTTCTCTACACACAGCCCTGCAGGACCTCCATCCTGCCTTGGTTTTTAGGCTGGAGACTACTTATCTGAAGCAGGAATGTTCCACCAACGTCTTCACAATATGCATCAAGGCAAGGAAAATTGCTGTCATATTCAAGATGTCTTGGAAATAAACTGAGAGGGTTTATTATAAAACTCCTGGGTGAAAGAAGTACTGCAGAAAGTGTCTGTCCTTTCTGAAGAACATGCACACATGTGGCAGCTCTTCTCTCCAGGACCTTAAAGCTGCCACAGGTCTTCCCAGTGCTTCAGTGAAGACCTTATCCTGGTCAGGTGGAAGATGTTTAGTTGACAGCTTGTGACCATCCCACCTTCTGCATTTGTCTTCATGGCTCCAGAGTGGGTTGAAGTGCTTACTGGGATAATTTTCCCCTGCTTCATCCTTTCTGTTTGCTGGCTCCAAAGTGAGTGGTCATCCAGCTTTGGAACCAATCCCTCCAGACTGTTATGTCCGCTGTCCCACTGCCTCCCAAGTGCCACCCCATTGGAAATGACCACAAAAGCTTTTGTTACTGTCAGATAACAATCATGAGCCCAAAAGGATCCACCTGGGGGCGGGGCAAAGAGGGATGAACAAAAGCAAAGCAAGACAAAGCTTTTGCTTTTGCAAGCAAAAGCATTCAAGACAAACACAAGTTGTCCCAGATGCTCCCACCACCACTCTGGAGAGCATGGTGGTGATGTCTTTCCTAAGGTCATGCAGCCTGCAGTTTAACAAGCACAATGAACTCGCCGGGCTTCCTCCTGCTATAACAACATATGGTGGTGGGAGGGTGATTGACTGGTACAATGTGATTTTCCATAAAATGTCTTCAAGCCAGAAAAGTTCCAGGTGACTAGAAGTAAGCAATCATTGTGCCAATCTTTCAGCGAAAAAGGGTCACGCGTTGAGTACGGCAACTTGAGGGAATAAGGCAGCTTTTTATAGCGAGTAATATCTCTTCTGACAGTGCTAGTGAACTGCTTCAAACCACACTTGGCTGGGAATGTGCTAAGATGAATAGCTTTGTCTTTCAGTAAGTATTACTGGGAGCACTAGAAAGAATGAGAAATGGTCTGTAAAGTAAGCAATAGCTGAAAATCCTCTTCTCTCCTAACCTTACTGTAAAGAAACCTTTGCAGCATGAGGAGGTAAAAAACCCACAAGTGCAAGAAAATGCCCCTGGGGAGGGAGAAAAATGCCCCTAAAGGGAAACCTGGAAGTTTTTATGAAGGAGTGTTAAGGATTAGGTGTGGTGAGCTGGAATATTACAGTCTGTGGCACCAGTCTCATCATTCACTTCTGTTTACCTTAGTTTTACAGTGGTGGATTGAGACCTTATCTGGGTCTGGGTACCTGGTGTGATTAGGTGTTGTTTGTCCCTGTGGGAAGAGAGAGATGGAGACAACTGCCTAAATAAAAATGGGAGGTACAGGGGAACTCTTTTCCTCCTTTTTTCAGACTGTCCAAAGTTTCACTGAGAAATCGGGGCCACACATGGAAGTGAAAACAGATTTTCTGCACCTTCACAGTCTGATCCATTGCTGGTCGATGCATCTTATGAGGGACTGGGAGATGGGGAGGCTTTCCTAGTGGAGACTTGATCCTTCTTAGCCTGGAGATCCAAATAATGGACTATACCTTCAGGCTTTTGAGGGATTTATGGGCTTTTTCACAGTTCTAGAGGAGTGGAGGGAAAGGCATGTGGAAATGTTGGTTAAAACTGTGATGGTTTATTTTGGAGGAAGCTGCACTGTGGCTCATATCCTCCCAAATCTGATCTTGTAAGGACTGGAAAGCATGAGAGGACCTACCTTTACCTTCCCAAAAGCTGAGCTCCTGGTCTGGCACCTCTCATGAAATTAGGGCTGGGAGCTGAGCTGCTCCATGGCAGCCAGTCCTCTTGGTATGTGCCAAACCTGGCTCCCTCTAACTCAGCCCTAACACACACAGAATAATTAACATCCTGAGATTCACCCCCTTTAACAAGCCCTCCTCTTTGGACGGTCATCAACTAAGTATCCTTCCATAGAGCCTTCCTTTTGCATATAGATGTCTCAAAAGACCTTTTTGTTGCATTAAGGTGTTTGTATACCTGGTATTTTTTGAGAGCTCTTCAAGAGAAAGCCCTCCTAGCACACCTAGACATGCATTACTAATGCATAGTGTTTACTAATTATCTTAATGTAAGCTGGCTGACTCACTGTGCCACGGCTCAGTCTGCTAATAGGGAAAAAAAGCCTTTTTGTGGTGCTATTTTTCTAGATTGAGTAATAGGAGAAAAAAAAAAGTGAGAGAGAGAAATTAGAGACACCTCCAGAAAACAGTTGTGTGCCTTGTACTGTGGCTGTCAGAGCATATGGCCTTTTTATGGAACTCCAGGCTCTGTCAACTCAGAAAGCAAATCTTTCTACTCTGTCTAGTCTGAGAGCGCGTCTGCTCATCTCTGACCCTGTCACCAGAGCATCTGGCTGGAGTTATGAACTCTCTATCTTCTTGTGTTAAACCTGAGGTTATTGGTTGTTTTGGTATTGTTATTATTTGTTTTTCCCTCAGGGGAAGAAAGGAGCAAGGATATATCTATGAGAAGAGATAACCAGATGTTTACTATTTCCATTTCAACTCAGGCTTCTCTCAGACAGATCTTCCCCACTGATTTAATCAGAGAAATAGTACCTTCCACCCTCATCTCTAAACCCAGCTCCATGTAGTTGGGAGTCTACTTGCTTCCTTTTGGAAGTTGGATGGGACTTTGAGCAACGTGGTTTAGTGGGAGGTGTCCCTGCCCATGGCAGGGGGTTGGAACTCAGTGATCTTTAAGGTCTCTTTCAGCTCAAACCATTCTAGAATTCCAAGATTCTTTTCTACAGGTGGATCCCAGATGTGCCCTTGCACAGATTTGTTCTGGACTGAGGAAGGAAAACAGCTATTGTTACTTTATTGTCCTAGATGCTGAGATTCTGTCACATATGTGGGGCAAGGGACACCTTTGTGGGTCTGAGTTAGGAGCTGAAGGACTCAGGTGAGCCAGAATCACCCACAGTTTCTGTTTTATAAAACCCCACCCTGCAATGGAGCAGTAAGCTCTAAAACAGGTGAGTGAAATCCCATTTGGGGCAGCCAAACAGTAGAGGAGGACACCTCCTACAGGCATGTGGCCAAACATCTTCAAATCACTTCATGATTTTTGGCCAGAGTTGGTCTCAAATTAAGGCCTTTGGCAAAGGCTAAACTGTCCCCTTTCAATTCATGATTATCTGAAATACATGCCACCGAAATTTCCTTCAAGCTTCCAGTATTGTAAATGATTCCATGCTAACAAAGTCTGGGTGGACATTTGAAGAGTTAATGGTATATTTTTCTTCGGCATAACTGATGTTTACTCCTCTTTTAGTTTGAGATACAAAAACGTCTAGAAGGCATAGGGGACTTTAAGATCTGCTTTATACCCTTAATTCCTGAAGATCATTACAATCAAGGAGACTTTAAATCCCCAGATAAGTCTCAGCAGAGGGATGATGAATAGATAAGAAGCAGCAGCAGTGCATTGCAATAATATTCATCCAGAGATCTACCACTGAAGAGAAGAGCTTGCAAAACAACAGTGGGGTGGGAGGGGGGGTGGACATTTGGCTAACACAAAAATGTGAGCAGTATCGTGCAGATGAATCACACTTCTCTCATCAAAAACAAGTCGTCCCATGACACCAGAGCTAAAGGAGTTTGATATCCAGCAGAACCACATGCCCTCATTTGGGGTGAATCACACACTTTTTATCAGTCCCTCCTCTCCCTGGTTGCTCCTCCTCCTTGAAACACATCTTTAAGGTGCTTTGGGTCCCAGCGATATTTGGTTAACACCAGCCAGTGCATTTCATACCTCTTTAAAAGGAAGATACAGAGAAAACTGAACTCTTCTTCATCAAGAAATCAGAGAAGCAAGACTGCCTCTTTTTTACCCCCCTCCCTATTTTCCCCCTGTAACACTGACCTCCAAGGCTCAAAACACAGCGGGGGTTTTTTTTTTTTTTTTTTTTTTTTTTTTTTTTTTGTTTTTTGTTTTTTATTTTTTTTTTTTACAAATACAGTGCAAAGACTGCTTTTAAGACTACTATCATGGGCATATGCTCCTGAGGCATATGTTACTTATCAGCATCAGAGAGAAGTCAGTGGCTGGGAAGGCCCTTGGGTCTGACTCCATATGCCAACTCTTGTGCTCTTGTATGATGCCCTCCCACTGTCCTGTACCCAGGAATATCAATGCCCTTCCAGGATGGATGAAAAAAAGCAACACCCTTAAACCCAGATATCTCACATTAAGGCATCAGGTATTTCCTTGTTACCCCTGGATCTGTAGTATTGTCCTGTGGGGGAGATTACAGCCAGGTCTGGAGGCCTGTCTGCTATCTATGTGGTCTCACTTTCAGAGATGTTACAGAACAGAGAACAAGAATAGAATCACAGAATGGTTAGAGTTGGAAGGGACCTTAAAGATCATTGAGTTCCAACCCCCCTGCCATGGGCAACGACACCTCCCACTGGACCATGTTGCTCAAAATAGATTCTGTATTCAACCTCTTAGAACCCTCAAGTCCAGGAGAAGCATTTTTGCAGCAGTACATGGGTCTCTTGGTTGGACCTTGCTTGTTTTTCTGAGGAAAAGAGGGTGAGCCTCCTGGGGATCGTACAACATGGGCTAAAGTGGTGTGTCAGCATATTTGTTGATATAATCTGGGATTTCAGTCTCAAGAAAGCTGGTGTTGACCTCTTGTTTAGTCTAATAATACCGGAGTCAGAAGGCAGTTAATTGTAAAACAAATCAGAAAGGAAACTCAACTAGAAAGTCTGGTTAATTGCGATTCCCTGTTTTTTTCCTGTCTTAGAATGTGGAATTTGGTTCTCCCAGGGGCAGAGAATGACTTGCCTCAGAAAAATTTGTATAATATTGTATATATAAGGTCCAAATCAACTCTGTATGTGTGTGTCTTTCTGTCTGTCTGTCTGTCTGTCTGTCTGTCTATCTATCTATCTATCTATCTATCTATCTCATTAAAAGTTTTATTTTCCACTGTTCTTGGTGAAACAAAAAGTGACCTTTCAATTCAAACACTTTTGAGACCTATTACAGAAAGCCTTCATATTTCAAAATTATTTCAGCTTCACAATAAAGACTTTTTTCCTTCCTCAATCTCCTGCTTCCTGCTTAGCACAAAAAGTAACATGGTCTTGACATTCCACATCCTTTTAAAAAATTCGATTGTATTAAGCTTTTCCATGTTTTTCCCCAAACAGTTTCTCATGTTGGAAATGGCTACACAAACAAATGAACAGACAAGAAAGTGAAATTGAAAGTCTGCTAATCAAGAACTTTTCCAAAGATGGAGATGTTTAAAAGGTGTTGCAAAAGATAAAATGAAAGAGACAACATAAAGAAAAATTAAAGCGAACAAACAAGATGCTTAAAGCTTTTGAAGTATTTTTCAAAATAAAATGTTTCTCACTATCAACTCTGAAAACAATGGAAACATGTCTGAACTTTTCTTCTGGTAATTACAGTCTTATCTTCAATGTGGGGCACTGAATAAATATTCTGGGACCTACTGCCAGTATCTGTTCTATAATGGGAAATATGATACTGGAGCTAGTGGTCTGAATTCACCCAAAGCTTCTGGATACACATTTGGAGGGACTGCGATAGTTAACTATGCAATGGTTGTTCTTTCTTTTGCTTTTTTATGGGCTTAGAGAGAAGAAAGGGAAAAGAATACTAAAGCTGAGAAGGGAAAACTTGTGATCCAGATACTGCAAAGACTGACTGAGTGTGGAGGTTGCTTACGTTCACCTGGGTAAGACCTTCATCCATATATTTCCCAATCTTGCAGTGAATGTGTCTGCAAAGGGGGTAAGCACTCTCTAAGAAAAGCTAAGAAAGCAAAGCGAAAGGTAAAAAATTTAAANAAAAAAAAAAAAAAAGAGACTGCTGACATTGTTGGACATGTGTACTGGTACCACACTGCCATTTATAATTTATAGATTTTTGTGAATTTGACATGATTCTAGAAATGTAGTGGTAAGCCAGAAGGCTGAATAAGAAATGAATTAATTATTTGTAGGAGGCAGAAAATGAGTATGTCGGTTGTTTGAAGAGGGTATCAGAAGCATGGAGTAGAGATCACCAGTGCCCCATAGCTGTGAGCAAGTTGTCCCTTCAGTGTATGTCAGCCTGTTTGAGAAGATATTTGAAATCTTTTCTTTCCAAAAGGCAACAAAAGTTTTGGATCTTTTACTGGCACATTCAATCTCAAGATGATTTTCCCTCCTTCAGTGATGAAGTCATTTGTGACAAGGAGCAAGTCAGGGTCAGGGTCAGGGAATGTACAACATCTTCAGCAGCAGCTGACCACTACACAGGAGAGCATGTAGCTGGCTTGAAGTGCAAGAGTGCATGGATCATCCAGGACATAACATTCAACTTTTTTTCTTCCTATTTTCTGAATAAAATTGCAGCTGAGCCCCCCTAGCTTTAGACCCCCATTCTTCAAGCAGTATGAGAAGCAGACATAAGCTTGCAACCAGGGGACATCATCATCATCAGTCACATTTCCAGGTAATTGAGTTGCTTTAACGCTACCTGGGCAATTGCATAAAATTTAGCCATCTAAATTTGTAGGATCGTTGACTTTTTACACTGAGCTAAAATCTACCATTCTGGTGAGTGATGGACTGGAAACCAAACACGAGTAAATGAGCTTTACAAGTCTGGTCTGAGAGCACTATCCTTAATGCTTCTACTAGAGGCAGGAGTCATCTTCACAGCAGCTGACCTTCAAAGCGGGTGTCTTGCTGAGAATCCTGCAACTTCAGCTAATCACTGGCAATAACATAAATGTCATGGCATGGACTGATGCTTTTCAACAGTGACAATAGGAAGTATCTGTAGGTGAAATAAGGAGGCTGCATGTTCTGTCTGGTTGCCTGCGCCCCAGCCATTTCTCACAGTCTAGTTTCTGAAGGGTTCTTACATGAGGATTCATTGCTCTATACTCAAATGCATATTTAGGTCAGTCTTCTGCTAATAAACTGGAAAGATTTTTGTTTCCCAGCTGTTAATTTCTTTAATGGAAAAGGTAACACCAGCAAAGAGAACTAAATGAAGAGGTGAAATACATCCCTTCAGGCTGCTGGGGAGGGACTTGGTCACTGGATTTGAGAGAACCAAATTATTTAATCCAAGAACTTAAGGGAATAGAAGAAACTTCGCAGGTACTGCACCCTTTCTCCTGACATGACTCCTGATTCAGAAAGGAGGGAGAAACTTTAACCACTGCAAGCCATGGGCTGTGGCCCTTTCCGTTGCACCCGTTAAAGAGCTGCCTCTGCTGGTGCCTTTTATTCCTATGAATTCCTACTCATCCTACTTTCATTTTCTAGAGGATCTCTGAAATAAAGGTATCTTTCAGGGAGAGAAGCTCTCAAGTCACAAACTGTAAAGCAAGAGGGAAGGATTCCATAATCCAAACCCATAAGCCATTGATTTCTGCAAGAGTTACCACAGAAGAATCCCAGCACTTAACATACAGATCAGGAATTAATGAGGGGGGAAAAAAAATCAATCACATTGAAAGTCAAAACATGTTACTTTCACTTTGCAAAGAACTGAAAATAAGATTAACCTTCCAGCAGAACTTTCTTTGAGTCTAAGGATAGCTTTTGACCCAAATGTCTATTGACGTCTTCCTTTTTGTTGGCAAAACAGAGGTCATCACTTTAGGGAGCCTGCGCTGTTGAAATGAATATAACAAATTACCATTAAATCAAATGAAATCTCTCAATGGTTTTGGACAGCAAACTGCTGGGTCTTGATCTTAAACCTCAATAATGTTTCCAAAATGAGTTTTCGCCACAGAACTCTGTCAGTGGGGCTGCAGTTATAGAGAGCAGAGGAATGAGTTAATCACCAAGAAGAGATTCAAAGAGCCACCAGGAGCAGGGCAGCATGGGGATATTTGTCTCCTGGGCTGGTACAGCCGGTCTCACAGTGAGCACCTATTAGCGATGCAGCAAGACATTGCATGGTAATTACTTTGAGCCCTGCTGCAACAACATAAAGCAAAGCTAAGTATTTATGCGTGGCAGCACTTCTTTGTCAGTAGACTTGCACATCAGATAAGAAATTGAAGGTTTCTCTTTCTCTTTCACAAAGAGGGAGATGAAATTACCTCTTTTTGTGTTTGGTGGTCCAAAGGGAAAATCATCTCACGTCCTGCTGTGAAATCTTGGGAGATATCTCAGATGTTGAGTGTATGAGATGTTCTGACAAGTTGCCACATGTCATGTAGGTGTGTACAAACCTACTGGACCTACTGTGTGTGACAAAAGTCCTGGCTGAGATTGTGGTAGCTGTTCTCTGGATACACAACAGAAGAAGATCACGCCTCAAAGGCTGAGTTAAATGGTTCCAGCAAAAAAAGATTACAGATGAGGAGGAAGGAAATATTCCTCTCTTTTTTATTTTTAATGATGGAGAGCTGAGATCCAACTCTCTATGCCCTTGGTGAAACCTGAGACTGGATTCCCAGAGAAGCTCAATCCCCACCATACTTAAAGCCAAGCTCCCTCAGTTTTAAATATAGAATTATTTCTAAAATTTTCCTTGGGGTGATTTGTTCAAGGACAACGATATCTGTGCAGCATCAAATCTTGTGAATCCTTTTCCTTCTGTAGCTCTGTCCTCAAACCAAAGGAGGATGCCACAATCTACTCCACTGTTATCAGCATGTAGCATCAGAACTGCACACAGGGATCTGGGCTCCTAACTTAACACTATTAAATCCATTTAGCTTTTTCCAGATACACCTATCAGGTCAGATCTGGGCTGGAAATGGCGCATCCTGTGATTAGTGGCTCAGTGAGGCATTGAATCTACCTGGAGAACAAGACCTGCTCTTTCTACACCCTGCACTAAGCCTAAAGATAGGTGCGACATTAAAACTCCATTTCCCTCAAGGAGCAAGAACCAGCTTTTGCTCTTCAACTGAAAAAAGACTTATGTTAGAATGCAGTTACAGGAGATGTGGGAGACTGGCATGAGCATCACCTGATGGACCTGAACCTCCGCCCACAGTGGGCATCTGTGGTTGACCCTTGCTGAACTGCAGTGCTGTGATGTTCTAGCTGATGGCTGCCTACCTTTATTTCCATTTATTGCGTTCTTCTAGCATAGATTCAACTCCTGCTTCCAACAAGGTCTAAGATTCATGTTATAGCTCTGAGGAATTACATAAGAGATTATAAAATTTTGCATTTCCTGACAAACTCTGAAAAACTTGTCAATCCCTGTCCTGTGCTCTTGTTTCAGTTTCCCAATCCACATCAGATACAGGATGAAGCAAGAGGAAACTACAGCCCTTGGCGTGGTTTAGAAACCTTTAACCAAGAGGAAAGGTTAGTGGAGTAGAGTTAACACAGTTCAGTTTATTATTAATAGAAAAGAAGAGAGTTTGAGATGAATTGGTAGAAATATTCAGCCTTAGGAAGGAAAAGAATGATAGGGGGTAGTTTGCACTCTAATGTCATGGTGAATAAACTCAGGACACAATTTAAATCAGAGATTATTCAGGAGATGTGCCACATTAGGCAAAAGGAAAAAGTTATTAGCCAATTCAAGAGCTTACACATACTAAGGATAAAAGTTCTACAGATTTTCCAGTTTTTTCTGTTCTCCAGCAAAATCCACGAACACTGATCTTGATTGTCTATATTGATGTATTGTTGAAGAAAGGTAGGTCTGTGAGTTATGCCAGAGGACACCTTTATGCAAGTAGGTGAGTATCTGCTAGTCAAGATGGAACAAGGTACTGTATCTTAACATTTTTTGGGAAACATTATTATTTTGACTTTTCCTGTGGTTTAGCTTTTTCCCTTGGTAAATAGGGGAAATGTGGCATGGCCCGACACACAGACAACATCAGTTGTTGGTTTGTGAATATTTACAGAGATCTTGGATGGGAGGGGCTAAATAAGCAAAAAATGTTTTCTCAACCCAGTTAATGAGTTTGCAACTTCTGGCATCTTATTTAATGCAACCCTCATTCAATCAATTTGCAATTAACTCTAGCCCTGACACTTCTGGTTGTTTGAGCAAGCCATACATCTATGTGCTAGAAACCGGTCTGCTTGATAGGATCTGTGTGAAAAATTGCTACTTGTTGAAAGATAATATGGGAGAATGTCTGCACCTCTTAATGAGTTGGGAAGGAGTTTGTTGTACTGAAGGAAAACTGTGCTCTGTCTCAGGGACCTCATTACCTGAATGTATACTCCCACAGTGCTTCTTGCAGTTCGGTGGAGAAGCCTCACAGTGAAATACGTTAGGAGTTTCTTCAGCCCTTAATGTGAGCACTGTGGGGCTGAAGTAGGTTCTGGTGGCACCACTGTGCTTTAAGACACACTACTCACTAGGTAATCTCAAGAGATGATGCAAAGCTTTGGAAGTTAAATTAGCTCTTAATTAAGAGAACTTAAAGAAATGTAAGGGCTCTTAACTGCTCTTACCTCTCAAGCCATAATTAAAATCCTGCATCTAGGACTCAACAACCCCATGCAATGATGTGGGTTGGTGTTGACTGGCTTAGGAGCAGCTTTATAGAAAAGGAAACGTTTGTTTGGGGTTTTTTTTTTTGTGGGGTAGCAGGTTGCACATGAATCAGTAGTGCATTCTTGTGGCAAATTGCATACAAGGTAGTATTAGCCAGTAGGTCAAGGAAAATTATTCTTCACCTCTGTCCAGCACTAGCAAAACCACTTCTGGGCTACCATGTCCAGTTCTTGGCTTCCCAGGGCAAGAAAGACATGAGTGTACTGGAGTGAATCCTGTGACGGATCATCAAGATCTTCAAGATCCTGGAGCACATGACATATGAAGAAAGGATGACAGCTTGGTCTGCTCAACCTGCTGAAGAGAAGGCTTTGGGACATTTTATTGCCATCTGTAAATACCTATTGGGAACCTGTAGAAAAGGTGGAGCCTGTCCTCTCAGAGGCACACGGTGGATGGATTAGAGGCAATGCTCATATGTTGGAACATGGGGATTTCTTACTAGATATAACAGCAAAACAAAATCATAGAATCATAGAATCATAGAATGGTTAGAGTTGGAAGGGACCTTAAAGATCATCATGTGGCTGTTTAAATACCAGAAAGGGCTTCCCAGAAAGGTTGTGGGCTCCCTATCCTTGCTGATATTCAAAATTTGGTTAGACAAGCTCTGAGAAACCTGATCTATTTGGCCATGCATGAGCATGGGCTCTTTTTCAACCTGTTATTATAGACTATTATTCTATAAAACAGACTGTCCTCTCATAAAGAAAGATTTTTCCTTTTATCAGCTGATGGAGCTCTCCAGTGAGGTTATCCTACCCCGTATCAGTGAAATTGAATGGACTTTCTTTATATGGTCTAACCAGTACATCTTTACTAATGAAGCATATTTTTGAATGCACCAAGTCAAGAAAGGAGAAAATTAATTCTTTCTTGAGAGGTGGTCACCTCCAGCAGAGTGTGAATAAAAAAAAAATCTGGGGAAAGTGATCTCTGGATCTGGAAGACGACTGTTCTCAGCAGACTCAGATATTTAATTTTTCTCACTCTCTTAAAGCAGGCCAGCTATTGCCTGGGGCTCTTTTTGAGTCAAAGCATACAAATTGCTTTGGGGGCAACCATACCATATAATATCTGCCATAGAAAACACACAGAATGGTAATAAAGGCAGTGACTGAAGGCGGGGAGATTTTGAGTACATGGTTCCCAGGCTTTAAGCAAGTTCTCAAAGCTTGCAGCAGCCTGCTATTGCGGGAGGAGCAGACAGACATTTGGCTATCATACTTAAAACTGTGTTGCTCCATGAATGATATGAGCATAAGATGGGCTGTAGAGGGTCAAACAAAGCTTTCTGCCTCCAAAACTGGCTAACAGCAAATGCCTGGGGAATAGTTTAATAAGTGAAGCACGTGGCAGCATACATTGATACTTCTGCAATATGTTCTCCAGGCCTCCAGTGGGAGAATAAGGGCTTGAGCAATAGGTGTTATGTTTGTGTTTAGAACCATTTGATTGAATTTTCCTCTGTGAGTTGTATTTTGCAGTTCTTAGGAGTACTTCACTTTACCTACATGCTATGTGGATGCCCTCTGATTCTGGTCAGCCTGACAATGTCTCTGGAAACCCCCTGGTTTTGGTATTATGAGAGATCATGAAACAATGTCTTCTCTGCATCTTCATGCTTGTCCAGAAATGTTCAGGAGGTTATATTGACTGGAGTTTGATCCCAGCACTAGTACTAAACTAGAGATATATAATTCAAAGCTAGTTATAAACAACCAAACCATTCTGGGACCAATTGATTAATATAGGACACTCAAAATTTTCTCTCCTGAGGACAGTCAAAGATGACAGCCGTAATCCTGTATTAGCTCCTTCTTGAATAGCTCTGTATTATCTCTGGTGGAATGGTTGTTCCTGGCTCCTGCTTCTCCAGTACTCAGAAACCACTCATTTTTGCCCTCCTTTGATGGTTCTTTACAGGCCTCCCAGAGCTTTACATCGTTTCTCCCTCAACTTATCCATTATGTCAATGGCCAAACTGGATTTGCTCCACTGCTTGATTTAAAGTGATTATTTCCTCCCTAACAAATATCAACACTTCTTTCCCCTTCTTTTTGTTACCTCTGGTTTCTGTGCTCTCCATTGTTGATGTCTACCCAGTGCTGGTGGAAATGGTACTCATAGGCAACTGCATTTGGCTGTTGTGCTGGTCAGAAGATAGGGATGTATGGGCTGCCATCACAGATGCAGAAACAGAAAGGGCAGAAATGTTCATGAAGGTTCATCTGAGGTTTGCTTACAAGCACAGTCAGGAGACCCAGAGGTCGTCTCAACACCATTTCTAGCTGTGACACAGCCTAGGGGCAGAGATAAATTTCAAATCACATAGGGAACAAGTGCAAGTGAACTGTCAAGGGGTGCTAAAATTTGGGCTGACATCAGCCCTTCTGTGGCTAAGATCAGGCACGGTTATTTCTCTCAACCTTTTTTTTTTTGCCCCTGCTGCTGTTTAAAATGCATGACAAGGGACTTGCTGGCTCCTGTCCCCAGTGTGAGTGAGTGCATTTACTGATAGATTCCTGCATGCTGTGCATCCTGTGTTTTCAAAGAGAATGCATAATGATGGGCCACCGTTCAGCTCATTGAGAGTTTGTTACATAGCTGGAGCCGTTACTATGAAATTACCGAATAAAACATACATTTTCATTCCCCATGGTAATAAAAATTATCGAAGTACCTCTCCTGGGACAATTATAACAAGATAATACAGAACTCCTGACTGATTCCAGTGGCTGTATTAAAAAAAACAAACAACACAAAACAACAGAGAGCATTCAACAAGACATTAGTGTCTGCCTTGGCTCCAATCACTTCCCCGTCTCATGGGATAATGAAGTTATCAAACTAGTTTTAAAAAGGTGAAACTACCATTTTTCAGCCCATCTGACAGGTTCTCTCCTGAATAATGTCATTACAATGAGGTGCACAGGACAGCACAAGCATTTATTGCTTTTGGTCTAGACACTACAGGACATTAAGAAATTTTGCCCTCTTGTCTGCACAGTGTAATGTTTTTACTCCGAGTGTCCAGGCCAATCAAAGGATAAAGAGCAGGGGCTTAGGTTTTGGGCTTTTTTTTTTTTTTTTTAACTTCTGCACACCCAAAACATAAATACAACCGTATGTTCAAGCCTGCATTTGCAGAAATGTAGCATAAATGGCCTATTGGGTTATATAGCTCATCTGTTTCCCATTACTGCTCTGCAGCAAATTACATTCTTCCCAAAGAGCGATGCTGATACGGACAGCCTAACAGCCTTGTTTCCTGGGGATCCAGGATGGAGGTCACGAAACATTCTGAACTGCTATAAGGCTCATTTTTTCAGGCTGACATTAACAAAAATCCCTTACCCTGGGATGTCTCTGGTGACACTGGAGAGAGCAAAGCGCTATGAGAAGATATTTCAACCCATCTCTGAAAGTGCCCCCCACTTTCATCAAACATTAAGAGTAGTCATGGGACATCAGTGCTGTTAATTCAGGCACTTCAGTCACGTGCCGAAGTTAGGGCTTTGCCAAGGGGCTGATGCTTCACATGGTTTGTGTTCTAGGGATATTTTTCATTTTTGCAAGCACTGACATCCTTCCCTTCGCTGGGAAGTGAACCCCAAACTTTCAGGAGCAAGAGCATTAGCTCCTGTGGCTCCAAACGAAACGGCTCAGTAGTCTTCTTGGGAGCAGTAGCAAAATCCTCATCCTGTGCTGGTTGGGCATAGCAGGACATTAATTAACAGATCCATGAGGTGGCAAGCAGACCCTCTCAGTGGTTTTCGTGTAAGTCAGCTTTTTCCAGGAGCAGGGACAGTTTCACTGCCTGTCCAGACCTGTTCGTGATAATCCAGGTAACTCTCCACTCTGAGAAGTAGAAATGGAAAAAAACAATGTCTGCATCCACTCAAACAACCTGTCAATGCATCAGATCTGGACACCCTCCTGCCTCGATCGTGATTTCAGCCACAGAGCTGTCTAATTTCCTTTGTAAAAGAGCCCCACAGGCAACGCATGCACTCACAGAGCAAGTTCTGTCTTTACCTTGACACTACGTGAGCCACAGCCCTTGCCTCTTGCAGAGCAGCTGTATGTATTATCATCTCTTTGGCATCTTGGTTGCCGCTCTCTCTGATTCTCCTTCTGTTCATCAGAGCAGATTGGCTTTTTTAGGGTCTCCCCTCCAACCATGCCTGCACTCCTCCTCTGAAAGACATTACCCAGAATGCCTGCTTTCCTTGAAGTAGCACTGAACAAGCTGTGCTATGTTTTTTCCCCCTCCAGGCTTTTTTTACAGCAGTTCTTGCAGGAAGAAGTAATTTATCCAGAATTAAAACATCTGGTTATCATGCTCCTCGGGTAAGTTAGCATTAAAATAAAAGGAAAACATGAGCTGTCAGTGTACACTGGCAGCCTGGAAAGCCAACCATATCCTGGACTGCATCAAAAGAAGTATGACCAGCAGGTTGTGGAAGGTGATTCTCCCCCTCTGCTCTGCGCTCGTGAGACCTCAGCTGGAGTCCTGTGTCCAGCTCTGGAGTCCCCAACAGAGAAAGGACATGGACCTGTTGGAATGGGTTCAGTGGAGGGCCATGAAGATGATCAGAGGGATGGAGCACCTCCTGTGAAGACAGGCTGAGAGAGCTGGGGCTGTTCTGCCAGGAGAAGAGAAGGCTCCGAGGAGACCTTAGAGCAACCTTCCAGTATCTGAAGGGAGCTCCACGAGAGCTGGAGAGGGACTCTTGGTCAGCAAGTGTAGTGATAGGACAAGGAGGAACCGTTTTAAATTGGAAGAGGGGAGATTTAGATGAGATATTAGGAAGAAATTCTTTGCTGTGAGGGTGGTGAGGCACTGGAACAGGTTGCCCACAGAAGTTGTGGATGCTCCATCCCTGGACGTGTTGAAGGCCAGACTGGATGGGGCTTTGAGCAACCTGATGAAAGGTGGGAGGTGTCCCTGCCCGTGGCAGGGGGGTTGTAACTGGATGACCTTGAAGGTCCCTTCCAACTCTAACCTTTACATGATTCTATGATTCTGTGAAAATATACTGCCTGCTGTCTCCATCATGTGAGAGGGGGAACATGCCCCATGACTTCACGCAGTCACAGGGTGAAAGCTCGCCCCAACAGCACAGGCTGTGCAGAGTTACCAGGTTTTTGAAGGAGGCACACACAGCTTGCTGGGGCTAATGACGGAAGGGGAAAGTACTAACTTTATCTTACACCTTGCTTCTTTTCGATTCAGCATCATGTGGCGATAACACGGGGGCTTACAGAGGTCTCCTCTTGGTGCACAGAAAGAATGATGTCTGTATTACGAACCCACCAGTGTATCTCTCTGTCTACCCACATGTTTTATTTCATTAATTCAGCTGCATGGACAGAATATCTGGAGAAAGTGACCTTGCATAATGCCAAGATGCTGATGGAGGGTGGGTTTTACAGTTAAGTTCCTTTTCCAAGTCTCCCAGACCCCATTTCTCCCCTTTTGTCAGAAACCCAGACAGGGTTAGGGTTCCCTCTTTCTCATCTTCTCATAGGTAAGCACACATCTGACCACCCTGTGAATGATGTTCCAAGTTCAAACTCTACTATCAGAGGGTACTGCAGAACCAATGTGACTCAGTCCGGACCAAGAAACTGTCCTGAGCAAGACAAGCTCTCTGGTGAGTGACGCAGCCAAAGCTATAACTCAAGCTCTGTAGAAGCTGAAGCGCTTAGGTCTCAAAACAGTGCTGTCTTCATTAACAACTTCATTGTTCTTCATCGTTCATTAACAACTTCCTTTCATATGGAAGGGTGTCACAAAGCTCTAACTGCTTCTTCTGCTGGCCCTGTGTGGTCTCTGGGTCAGGAAAACAGCAAGATGACATAGTCTAGAAATAAATACACTAATAATATAATATAGCATCAAATGAGGGCTTGTGCTCCAGAGGCAGAGGTCAACACCTTCACCTACAGTCCATGTAGATGACCAAGGGACATGCATTGTACAAACCCAGACTGTGTTGTCACATCTACTGCTGACCTGTGGAGTAACCTTGAGCAAATCATGCCTCCACTCTGCTTCTGCAGTACTTGCTTTGACTTATATAGGCAAGAACCTTTCCATTCCAGTATGTGCACACGGTGTTTATCACGTCGGTGCATCCTCAGGCTACCGGCATACAAATAATAAAGAGCAGTAATAACTGGTTGCCAATCAGCAGAGAATCAAGTTTTTTGGTTTCTAAATCAGCTGGAAATTGTTTTTCTCTCACTTTGAATAATGTGCTGGGAATATGTAAAATGAAGTCTTGATTTTTTTTCTTTTTCTTTTTTTTCTTTTCTTTTTTTTTTCTTTTTTGGCTAGCAGCAAAAATACCTTTTATCAGCATTCCAAAATATGATTAATGCTAATCTTGACCTTTCAAAAGTTCCATGCCAGGCAGCTGATGATGCGTCTGTGTTGTAAAGAATCAAACAGAAGATGTTTCTATCCACAATGAAGTGTTCTTTATTAATGAATGATTTGCTTACCAGGAACTCCAAGAATTCCTTTGCACTCTCTTCTTACAAACCTAGGGGTGTTTAATCATTTGGAGTGGATTGAAGGCATGAATATATTTATGAATTTCTCATCTTCCCCCACCAGCCCTTTCTCTAAAGTTGGAACACAAACACTATTAGATTATTACTGTAGGTCAGAGATCATTTTTTACCTTCCCATGGCAAATACCTGGGTTATCAAGTAAATTAATTACTCTAATCAATCAACATTTTGATTGATCAGCTGTTTCTGAGACTCTCCACAACAAGAGGATACGTACTGCAAAACATAAAATACTAAAGACAATAGTTGTTCATCTTCCAAAAAGGAAAGTGTACAAGAGGTGTCTGGGCTTGAGTCAGGTCTGAACCCTCCAAAATGGTGACAAACTTCTCATTCATGTCTTCTAGGAGTAAAGCAGAGGAAGACCCCCCCTGCCAGGCTGAGTACTCATATTTTTCACAGACTCCCATAAGTTTGGGGAGTCTTTAGGACATATTTCACATGGGGACACCCAGAACAAGGGTGGTGCTCCGCTGTGATGCCAGAGTCCCTTTGCACGGGGACAAAGGATAATCACTATGATGGCCTCCAGCATATGTGATTTAGTACCAATGCATAATTAACAGTAAGAGAGTAATAACCTGAAGATTCCCACAGACCCCATGTACCTGCATCTGCCAGAGGGGTTTCAACACCAGTACCCTGGAAAGATTGTTGCTCAAAGAGCAGAGGAACTTAGAGATGTAGTTGTGTTGCAGTCCAAGAAGAGCTCCTGAATTAGAGTGCAAAAGGTTCAACAATGTGTGTTGAACTGCTGTGCCTTATGCTACCAATCTATCCATGTGTAGGTAATGTGGGTATACAACAGAGAATATCCTCAAGCCATGCTCTGGGCAGCACCACCAGTAGCACTCCTGGAGAAGGGGCTGGATGCACAGAGCAAGGTCCTCTTCTTTCTTCCCATTGCTTGTTGTCAGTAAAAAAAGCTAAGATGTGATAGTGAAGGGCATGTCCATGTTGTTACATGACTTAAATACTGTTACTCACTCTCTAGAGTGATTGTAATTGTAAATGTAAATATAATTATTGTAAATATTGTTAATCACTCTCTGGAGAAACTTAATTCTTTTGGTGGTAGTAAGAACTTGGGCTAACTTCTGGAGATCTGAAGCTCTTTTAACTTAAATGTCTGTTGTAGACTACATTGAGAGATGCAACACTCCCTTGTAAGAGCCAAACAGGACTGTGAAAGGTACTGCGTAATCAGAGTGGAAATGATAAGAGGAAAGAGGAGGGATGGTATCCTCAATGACAGGTGGTGAAGAGAAGTTCGCTGATGGACAAAGAGATGTTTTTATGTGTGTAGGAATGGAAAGGATGGAAATCAGGGTCAGTTTGCTGAATTATGGTCAAGAAAATGAGCCATTGCTCTGAAAACCTACTAGAACCTAAAGATGTGTTACAACCTTCAAGGCTGCCCAGAGAGGTGGTGGAGTTTCTGGAGACATTCGAAACCCACCTGGACACGTTCCTGTGCAATCTGCTCTAGGTGGTCCTGCTTTGGCAAGGAGGTTGGACTAGATCATCTCCAGAGGTCCCTTCCAACACCATATCATTCTGTAATTCTGTGAGTTTCAAGTGCAAGGTCAAATAATACTGACATTTTCTTCTGGAGATTACAGAGGACAAGGTGATTAATAGAAACTGCAGATCCATTGGATATTCTGCCTAATTCATTCACAAATGCAGTGTTTTCATGTTTTTAAAGTCTTCTACCAGCAAAGGGTTATATGGATTCATTAAGTTCTTTGAGAGTCACAGATTGGGGATATGAAAGAACTGTAAAATATATTTCTTATTTATCATTATTCCCACTTGCAAGTAATTCAAGCCACTTATCTCCAATCACAATTCTACTGACTCCTTGCATTATCTGTGATGGGGATGTCTCAGGCCATTAGTGACTAACACTCTGAATAATTAGACTGTGAAGGTCTAACTGCAGGATTTATTATTAGTATTATTATTATTATTAGCAATTTTCCATTCTGTTGTATTAATTTCATTTGGTATTGGTCTGTTTTCTTGGAGAACAATGATCATTCATATAAAATCATTTCTGTGTAAAATGCTTTTCATCATGTGATTTAACAGACCATAAAAAGTTTTACGTTGGCTTTTAGATTTCCAAGCCAGTGTCAATATTGCAATGACATTAATACCTTCCGTGCCTCACCCCTGGAATATGTATCTGAAGTCACTATATTATTATTCTGTTTTCCATTCCTTCTCCAGCTGTCCTTTGTGTCCTTTCTTCATCTTCCTCCTGTTACGCATAAAAATTCTTGCACTAGAAGTTTCAATGATGGGCTGCTTCTACCTTAAATGCCAGTCTTGGACATACCTGAGAGGTCATACCTCTACAAAAGGAGACCTACTGTCTTCAACAAATACTTCTGGCTCCACCTTGCCCCATGTAAAGATGTTGATTTCTCTTGCCTACTTTCTAGTTCTGACAGCAATGCTGAACATCATCCAACCAAGACCCACACAGCCCTCTGTAGTCCTTCACATGTCACTTAGAAACAACCTGTCCTGTCCTTTCCTTTCTAACTAGTGGTAAAGGACGTGAAGATCAGATTTGGTACGTGGCTCCTTGGCTTAATTTTCAAAATGGCCACTTATATTTGCCATTCACCTCACAAATCGTTGACTCTCTGTTGCCTTCCGCATTCCCTGCACTCCAGTAAACTCTGCTCATTTTTCTGCAACTTGCTAAAAAAACATTTCTTTCCCCACAACAAAGTGGTGTTGTCAAAACTTCAAATCATCTCATCCATCAAGTGCCGTGTGAGTGTGTGCGCCCATGTGCCGGGGGGGGTTGGGGTGGTAAGTGTGCAATACGTACAGCTGACAGGTTCATTCTCTCACAGTGGTAGCCCCAAGGTTAGCTGGACTCTTTGGGGTTTATCTAGACCAATATTTAATACGCACACACAACACACTCTCCCCAAGAGCATTTTCACCCACACCTTTTTTTTTTTAATTGTGGGAACAAAATTAAGGGCACAGAAAAAACACTTTTGTAAAAAGTCCATTTCACCAGAGCCCTTGCCCCGAAGCAAGCTTGAAACCTTCTGCTTGGGATTTGCAATGGAAACGGCTTCCTTCTGACAGCCCCATCCCTGCCCTGGTATCCGCTCCTCAGACCATTCACTACATAAACGTATTTCTCCACACAAAGGAAGGCTGCAGCAGCTGGGCTTTTTATTTTCTTTGCTTTCCCGTTGTTGTATGTTCTGCAAGTCTCAGCTGAAAACTAAACCATGACTTTTTGCGCCAATTTTTCCTGTGAAGGACTAAATGTTGTGCCTGTGTTTTGGGAGACAAATCTGTTGGTGAGAGTAGGGGACACTGTATTTTCAAGGGGCTGTCCCATCTCAAGCCAAGAGATGACACCAGAATTCATTCCCAGAGCTGTCACTGTTTTGCCAGGCTGCTTTGGCAAAGCCACTTCACCTCCTGGCATCTCCAGTTCCTACCCTGGGGCGCTGATGCTCTGGCAGGGAAGGATCCTCTGATGAAGGCTGGAGGGTACTGGAAGCCAGCACAGCCTTGAGCACAGTGTTCTCGTGTGGGTTGTGGAGGCAGATTTAGAATCTTGCATTGCTTTGTCCCATCTGTGCCTACAGCTGGGGCCTGGAGGAGCCCCACTGAGCTATGGCTCTTCTTGGAAGAAGCAGAGAATTATGGTTGTGGCAGCTGGAGAGGTTAACCACCACAAATCTTGCTCAGCTGTGCTTTCCAACTTTCTAGGGGCAGAGCACTTAAAGGACAAAAGACAGCAAAATGGTATGTATGTACGTGCAAAAAGTCAACTTCTGAGCCTTATGAGTGACACACCTCAAAAATCAGGACGTAGAATCATAGAATGGTTCAGCTTGGAAGGGACCTTAACAATCATCAAGTTCCAACCCCCCCTGCCATGGGCAGAGACACCTCCCACCAGACCAGGTTGCTCAAAGCCCCATCCAACCTTGTCTTGAACACCTCCAAGGATGGGGCAGCCACAGCTTCTCTGGACAACCTGTTCCAGTGTCTCACCCTCCTCACAGGAAACAATTTTTTCTTAATATCTAATCTAAATCTCTTTCAGTTTAAAACCATTCCCCTTTATCCTATGGCTCTACTCCATGACCAAGAGTCCCTCCCCATCTCTCCCGTAGGCTCCCTCTAGGTACTAGAAGGGGCTATAAGGGTACTTCTCCAGGCTGAACATCCCCAAGTGTCTCAGCCTGTCCTCATAGGAGAGGGGCTCCAGCCCTCTGCTCATCAAGTTACCTTTGTCCTGGCATCCTTTGCCCTGACTCCTTTAGCAGAAATCAATCTCATTCAGCATTTCACTCTGTGAACATTTATCATACTAATAAAATGGAAGTGGTTGATTTCAGGAAAGATGGGTGCTTCAGGTGGGTTTCAGGGAAGAGCAGAGTAATTGCTAAGCTCATTTAATGGCATGTCAACACAGGCTGAACATCCCAACTGACTTTTAGCATCATTTTTAGCAATTTACGTAGTGCTATTTGTTCCTTTGAGGCATTAGGATGTAATTCTGTAATTAACAGCAAGGTCAAGAGTCTGTAGCCAGTCACTGACAGAACCTGAGTGGAAACAGGTTGGGCTGGAGGCAAGCACTTTGACTTGCAGGGCCAAACTCACAAGCTATGAGAACTAGCTGGTAAATACACTTACAGGGTGGATGAGCATCCCAGGTGCTCATAAAAACAAGGGTAGACTTAGCTGATATATTTCAAAAATCTTTCTATAACATGACCCACTGCCCATGTTTCCATAAGCTGTAGCTGTACCAAATGTGTAAGTATATCTCCAGTATGAGGTAGACTCCCATAATAAGGTAGAGAAAAAGTGATGTGGGAGACATTATCTCCTTCACTTTCTCATTCCTGGTTAATGATTTTGGCATGCTTCACTGGGACGAAAGCTGTGGTTTTACTACTTGTTTGTATATCTTTATTATTACCCCTCATCAATTTTTGGAAGTGGGAACAACTGTTGTGTCCTTGTGGGATGACATTTTCACTAGAAGCATTGTCTAGGTCAGTCCCAATTTCCTAGGAAAAATCTAATTCTCCATCTAAGCTCTTTTCAAAACTGCAGGTCTCCCCCTCTCAGTCTGTTTGTTTAAATTGTAATCATTTATTTGGAAGAGGAAATGTAGGCTTTTGTTTAAATTTGTAATCACATCATTCTAAAAGATTTGCAGTTTGGGTTGGTATTCTTTTGATTCTCGCTTCCTCAGACTATTTACTTTGAGCTGGCCAGGACTGGAGAATTTCAGCCAAAAGGTGATGAAAAAATTAAAATGGAAATGTAATACTAAAATGTTTAAATAATATCAACTCTAGCTGTTCCCAGAAGCTAGCCCTGTTCTTGTTTGCTGTGGAAGGAGTGCAGAGGGGAGACCTATCAAAGAAACAGACCATATTTTTATGGGGCAATAGATGCATTCATGAGAACTTGTGACTATATTGAAGTTTCATCGGTTCGTTTTTGGAGAAATAATGGCTTTTGACACAATATTTAAATGCTGTGAAAAGGAATTATTTTGCCTGGGAAAAGTGCTCATATTTTCCACTGTTCCTGCTGCAAATGTCTAAGTAAGGAGGAAGATATCTGCTGGTGGTCCTTATATTTATTCCCATTCAATTTTTGCAATGTTGCTGCTATTCTGCTGAAAGCAGCCTCTTTCCTCTGAAGAACATTTGCAAACATAAGGCAGTTTCACTACAGACTGTGAAAAAAAAAAGTGCACTTCACATTTCAAGAATATTTAGTTTTATTGCCCAAATTTCATTCAGCTCTAACAAATACGATTCCTGTGTTCACCCTTTCCCTCGCCAACTTGCTTCTGGTCCTGCCTGTAGCATCTGCTCTGCCAAACCACTCTCCAGGGTGACTTATCTTTCCCCCATAAATTTCTTCCCCTCTGATTGTTTGCTTTCAACCCTGTTCTAAAACTCACTGATAATGATGGGAAGAGAGAGGGACTCTTTGTCAGGAAGTGTAGTGATAGGACAAGGGGTAATGGTTTTAAATTGGAAGAGGGGAGATTTAGATTGGATATTAGGAAGAAATTCTTTGCTGTGAGGGTGGTGAGGCACTGGAACAGGTTGCCCAGAGAAACTGTGGATGCCCCATCCCTGGGAGTGCTCAAGACCAGGTTGGATGAGTCTTTGAGTAACCTGGTCTGGTGGGAAGTGGGGGCTGGAACTTGATGACCTTTAAGGTCCCTTCCAACTCTAACCATTCTATGATTCTATAATTTCTGTGTGTCTTAATGGTTGTTGGAGCAAGTACCAATTTTTTGAAGTGCTCTAGGATGCAGTTTGGAGGACAGAAGCTGCTTTGGGGAGCGCCTAGCTCTTGCAAGCCTTACTTACCTCCATTTCAGACCCACAAGGGAAAGCTCTTGGCAGGAAAAAGGAATGACTGAAACAGATCCAAAGTTTTGGGTTTTTTTCCCCATGACCTGAATGACACAAGAGGGAGGAAAGGGCACATCGCATCACCTCGTGCCTGTGAAAATGAAGAGGGTAGATACCGGTATGCTCTAGACACCAGATTCTCCCCTCCATCTGCTTTGAGATCTGAATTGCTGCTGTCCCTGATGATTTCATCTGCAAAAATGCAGTGGGCTGCTTCTGCCGCAAGTCATGTGGACAGGAGGGGGGTGGCGGGGGAGGGATTTTACGTCATAAAGATAACAAAATCATCCCCGTAACGCACTGTGATTTATTGCTCTGTCTTGTGTCCTCAATAACTTTGGTATCTTTGCTCAGCATCTGCTCCAGACGCTTGAGTTTTAACACTGCTTGAAGCTGCTGCAGCAAGTCAGACCTCCTCAGCCTCCAGGAGAAGTCAAGAGGGCTCTTGCATTCAAGGGTTGTTGTTTCCCAGCTTCACTGTGCCCAAGTTATTTGCTGCCAGTGCACCATTCACTACCAGTTGTGGGCATCTCATGTACTGGAGAGGGCTGCTTGTGTAGATTTTACTTATGAAATCATCATAAAAACATCAGCACTGATTCCATGCAGCACAGAGACAGCTGTGGATTTGGAGGTGTGGGAAGGAGCAGAGGGAGCAATGAAGGTTGGCATCACCAAGAGGGACTAGGAGTCATCAGGATGCCTGACCTGAACCCCTTGGGCAGCACTGTACTTTTTCTGAATGTCTTTTCTCTGCACATTTTGCTCAGTTTATTGCCTAGGGAAGTACTGCTTTTCCCAGAGCCTTGGAATGCTGTTCCCAGCTGGGCTAAAAACCCTTTCTTTTCCTCACTGGATGCCTCCTTCTTTTCTGCTGCAGCCTCCACAGAGCACAGGAGCACAGGAGCTGCTTGAGGGTGTTTCAGGGAAATGATCTTGCTTTAAAACCAGCCAGTTTATCTCAGCCCTCATTTGCAGGGAAGGACCCACCATTGCACCAACAGGGAGTCTCTCTGCTCGCAGAAATGGCGTGTTTCCAATGCTCTAGGAGAGCCAACGATCTTATAAACCTAACTCTTATAAACCTACTCACTTGTGATGATTCAGGTCATGAACCAGCAGATACCTTTGCTAATTCCTACAAAAGTGAATGGCTCCAGCTGGAAACATCAATCCCCAGACCGTGCCTAGGATGGGAAAATTTCCTTGTTCTCTATCTGGCACAGCAGGGACATGACATTTGGTATCGCAAATGCCGGAAGAACACTTGAACACCAATGGAGGGAAGTAAGAAAGTTTCTTTCTTTCTCTCACATGCATTTCAGGAACAAAACTTGAAGAGTTTGAACTAATCCCCACATAAAACAAAACTGTTTTTCATAGAATCATAGAATGGTTAGAGTTGGAAGAAACCTTAAAAATTATCCAGTTTCAACCCACCCTGCCATGGGCAGGAACACCTCTCACTAGACCAGGTTGCTCAAAGCCCCATCCAGCCTGGTCTTAAACACTTCCAGGGATGGGGCATCCACAATTGAATTCTTGCAGGATATAAAATACTTCTCCACTCAGTTTCACCTTCACCAAATCACAGGCTAGCTGAGGTTGGAAGGAGCCTCTGGAAGTCATCTGCTCCAACCCCCTTGCTCATACAGGGCCACCCAAAGCCAGTTGCCCAGGATCAAGTCCAGGTGGCATTTAGTGTCTCCAAGGACAGAGATTCCATAGACTTTCTCTGCAACCTGTGCCGTTTCAGGGAAAGACAGTTTATGCTGAAACATCATCAGCGTTGTCAGCTACTTGTAGATGCAGGGTTTGGCAATGGAGATGTCTTTAATTCCAAAGATGTGAAATATTACTTTGGGTCAACTTGGTACGCATTTTTTCTTCCAGAATTTAGCCTTGAAAACCACAAATCTCAGCAGCAAGCAGCAGCACAAATCTTTACTATTGGGCGGTGAGTAGGACCTGCTGCTTTTAATTTTCTTTTAACCTTTGCTGAGCATCTGTTCTTTATGTTGCTGCTACAGCTACTTAATTTTCCTCCCCTGCATTACCAGCTGTTTTTAATAATAATGATAACAGCTATTATTGTTATTGTTACTATTATTATTGTTATTATCATAATTATTATTATTATTAAATTTAATTGTTTCTTCTCACTTGAAAGGTGGAAGAGAATAGATGTGTCAGAAGAATGCACCGACTCTGGCAAAGCCACGGCCAGATCACTGCAGGCAGCATCTTTCTATAAAGACATTGCCCTATGGCTAAGGAAACACAGACAGCTCCAGTCTATACCCCACCATGGCAGCTGAAAGGTCCCTGCAGCCACAAGCAAAGGGAGCTCCTCACCCCTCCCCTTAACTGTGTGTGGAGCTTATGACAGAATATAATAAAAAAAAAGTTTCTCAAAATATATTTTCTAACTCGTGAAACCATTGCCTATTTCTTATGGTTTGTGCAGTCTTTTCTGGGAAAGTTTGGGGATTTTCCTTATTGTCCTTGTTCCCTTATTATATTTGATTTATGTATCTTCATGTCTTTCTAGACAAAGCATTATACAATAGCTTTCGATTCATTTTATAATACACTGCCGCTCAAGGAGACAGTTATCACCTTCTTCCCAGAATGCTCCCACTAATGCCCTTGTCCCTTTCTGGTGTCAGGACAAACATTCATGCATCTGCACTAAGTTTGATCGATAATGAATCCAGCTGAAAAAAAAGGTTCCATCCCTTCCCCCTGCAATCTGGATTAGTTCCCTGAATAAAGACTCTGGTTTGAGGCCAAGCTATTGCATTATTATTGCTGCTACAATTGCTACTTCTATATTGTTATTAGTATTATTATTGCTACTACTCCTGCCTGGCTTTAAGTGAGGAAATTTATGACAGCTCTGTTTTCTGCAAAAACACACACACACATATATAAGAAGATACTTCTGCCTCTGGAAACACGCAACGGTTTGAGTGCTGTTTGGTGAAATTCGTAAATGAAGAAACCTCATGCCTTTTTGTCCGTCATTGTGGCTTTGCTCAAAGACAGAGGGCAAGTTGCTCCTAATGCCTTTTTATTAGCTCTGCTCTGGGTTGTTAGTGCATCTCCCTTTAGCAGCTCACTGCAATTCCTAGGGGAACCTGGCACCCTCCCCAGGGAAACTGTCTCCTTTTAAAATGGCAATTACAAGCATTTTGGTGCTGAAGTCAGTGGTTTGAAACCCACCATCTGCAGTCTTGCTGCAGTACTGCTGTATCCTAATTCCATCTGTCAAAGGTACGGAGAATTGAGGTGACGAGTCTGGCATTGTGAAACAGCACCGAGCTCGGGCAGAGAAGGGAATTCCAGGTCCAAAAGAAAATTACGGAATCTGAAGCTGTCACCGCTGGAAATAATGTTCACCCATTTAATGAAAAAAGGGACAGCTGAAACTCTGTGCTTAAAGATGCGAGCAACAGAACTACTGAAAATGTGGTTTTCTGTCTTCGGAAACCTGTCTTACGTGTTTTCTGTAGATTCGTGCTTTCCCCTTAACTTAAAAGCCAGAAAAAAATTCCCTTGTCCTCTCTGGCACAAGCTGAATTGGACTGATTGTGGTACAATAACTCCAGCTCTAAAACCTTTTCCCTCTGATTCATCGTGTGCAAGCCCATTCAGATTAATTGAGCTGGGGCTTTCTACCTTATTATACTTGTTCATGCTAGAATGGGCCAAATGCATCCTGAGAACATTAAGGTCCTGCACTTAACACCCTTACAAACCTTCACCCAGTTGACTTTTGCCTAAATCATCCTGGTCGTATCTACAAACTCCTTGGTCCCTCTGATCTTCATCCTCTTCCTCCTCTGTAAAGCACACTAAGCAGCCGATTTTCCATGTTCAGGAGGGCTGAATTATTCATTGCAGAGGGATGAACGTAGCTCTTTTCATCTGTCCCTGAATGGATTCTGATCTCAGTGAATGCTTATTGTTATTCATAACTATTCTCCGGCTAGTTTGGATAAACAGCTTCAAACCATCAGGCTGTTTCCAAATGGTTCCTTGCTGTTCCTCACCTCAGGGCTAGTGGTGGCAAGTGCTTTTGCTACCAAATGGGTGGCTGAAAGTTCAGAGAGAGAAGATAAAAGATGGAAGAAAAAGAGAAACAGGGAATTATCATTTTCTTCACACTGGTACCCTTATTCTTGAGCCTATGTAGATGTTTGCTGGGAAAATGGGCATTCCTTGAATGCTAGTGTGGCCAAGCATAGTTTTGTGGAAATGTTCCTGAATAGCAAATGACAAGGGACATGAACGCTGTTATCCAGAACAGCTGTGTGGGATTCAGAGAAGCGTGTGTGAAAACTGCAAGTGTCATTGCAAATGCTTCAGCTTTCCGTTATTCATCTCCTCATCCTCCTCTAAAGACCAGCCGTTCACTTTCTCCACTCTGTTTCCTCTCACTGGGAAATCTGGAGAATGTTGTGGGGATCTGGTCCCAAATTTCAGGCTTGGATGTCAGGATCAACATCTGGAGCCAAAGTTCAGCCCAGGCACGGTCTGGACCACTTGGGAGTCATGGTCAACATCTGAATTTCAGTCGCGTCCCATCAAATATGGGGTTTAGGATCCAGCTGTTGAATCAGATTTTATTTTTAAATCAAAGGAGGTTTGCTCCTAGCTCTGCATTCCTAAATTATATCTTATAAGGGACCTTGAAGAAAACTCCATGGATTACTTGAGTAACACTTCTGAAGGCTACCCCCAGGTTCCAGGGGAATAATCTGCCTTCACAGCCATCACCTCAGCTTAGTTCTCTCCCTGAAGAAGGGAGTTCAGAGTTTCCCACAAAGCATCACGTGGTGCACAGTGAAATGACAACATGTAATTACCTGGTGGAAACGTGTCATTTCCCGTACCCATGGGGAACAGACAGAGCAAGGCAAGGTGGTTAGCTGTGTCGCTTCACCTCCCCCTGAACATCACCTCCTCTGATGCTTTGGGAAAAATACACCACTTCAGCAGCGGCAGGGGAACTTCTGTTTGCAAACAATGTGTAAAGCTTCAAGGGGGATGGAAATGGAAGGGGCTAAATATTTTAGGTTCCTCGGCAGAGAAGAACATTTATCACAGCAAGTACAGGCAAAGAGGAACAAACTGGGAGTCTATAAAGGCACCACGTTCAATCATTGAGAGAAAGAGAGAGATTGCAGCACTTGTGTCCAGCCGTATATCACAGGCAGAAAGCTCAATAAACATTTCTGATGTACAGACTCACGGGAAAGATGATCCAGTGATCTGGCCGCACTCGGGTGATCAGGAAGTTATTCTTCCTTCCCCCTCCATGGCCTCTTCTTCACTTGCAGCTGGGAAGGCAGGAGAGAACCATAAGCCATGCTATCACCTCTACATCATCCTTCAAACTGCAGCTGAAGTCCCTGCTGCAGAACCTCTTCCCTTGGTGGATGCTCAGTGATGGACAGATGGATTATTCACATGCCGGATGCCATTCCCAACATGGAGAATAAGGGAAAAGCAACTCCTTTTCCTTTCCAAATGGTGCTGAGATTATCTGGAAGCCACTGAGAAAAAATATATAGAGCATGACTGTCTGACTTGCCCACACACTCACTATTGGGCTATTGCCATTACCTCAAAGAGAACTATTAGTTTCCACCTGCATAAATCAATACTGGCCTCAGCACCACTGGGGGCTACATCGCCTGAGTTATTTCAAGTTTCCTGGAGAGAGGGAGGAAAGAAGCAAATAACAGGGAAATCCTGCTTTATTTATTAGGCTACAGCACTGGCAAAGGCACAGCAGTGAGCCCTCTGAGGAAACCCATGTCCAAAGCTCAAAATGATGGACCAAACTTTGAGGAAGCCTTGTGATTACCAAAATATCAGCCTTACCAGTGAAAAGTCTGATGCCCTTTAATTTGGAATTCAACTCCCAAATTAATCTAATAAAAATCTTGATATTGAGGAAGAGTGGCAGGATAAAATTAGTTTTATGATAAGGAAAGCCATGGTGGGATAAAATTAATCTTATGATAAGGAGAGCTGTGGCTGAGTGGCAGTAGGTGATAACATTTACAGCATCCCTTTTGAGGAACTGTACACTGGGATGGTTCACATCTGGTACTTAGCAAGTCCAAAAGGAATTGGGATGGGTCAAGGAGCGTCACTGCCTTACAGGATCTGTGTGTGGCTTCCCTGTTTGCAAGAAATGACCAGTGCTTAAATGCAAGGAGGAATGAAGTTAGAGGTGTTGGCTGAGGCCATTAAACTTACTGGAGGTTGAGCTTCTTTAGTGCATTCAACACTCACAGCAGTCAGTGTACCTGTCTTCTCTTCATCCTCTTACAAATGTGGGGAAAAAAAACATTAAGAGTGACCTCCGAGGTAACACTTCTCTCTTCAGAGGGTACAAGAGAGTGGTTTTGATTGTAGCAAGGTATTTCCTCAGTGTGTAACCATCACTGTCTGTTGGGGTGTCAGAAAAGAAACATCTGAGAGGCCTCAGTGCAGGTTGCTTTTCTTTTTTATGACTAAAGGGTCATTTTGTGGGGAGCAGTGGCTAAGTGTCCTCCAGAAGTGCTTCTGCTCCAGTAACAAGAGCTAGCCCTAAGCCAGGCATCATCTATAAAACTAGGTTTACTTCCATCTTGTCTGTGGAGCAGGCTTTCAAACTCACATTTGGAGGCATCGTGCTTTCTACTGAGTCAGATGAAAGGCAAAAGAGCGTTTTGAGTCTTTATGGAGAGAACTCTTCTTCAGTGCCACTCATCCAGGGCTCTGCTTCGATTAGGAGTCGTGTATTTTCATCACAGGTGCAGTATTCACCATTCCACAGTGCTCCACCAGGAATTGAAGGTGGATCTCCAGTTCCTTTCTCACCTGCTGTCCCCTCTCTTTATTGTCTACTGCTCTGATTTGTTTTGTTTGGGGGACGTTGGACCTGGGACTGGGATGCTAGGAACAGGAGTCATTATCAATGTTAGGTCCAATATGCTGTGAATAATTGCATGGGACTCTCAACTCAAAACCACTTTGTCTTTGCCCCTACATTTAATACCTCTATCCCAAAGGAATCTGAATGCTGTCTTGCCAGCTCACATCCCCTAGGATGGGGTTGCCTGGCTCTCTCACTGCTCTTCAGTAAACACACTGGACAGTGCCTTCAGTAAGAATTAGTATATTAGCTTTCTTTCATCCCTCTGCTCAAGACATTTGCATTTTCACTTGGCCAGTATATTATCTACATCTGCAGGATCTCTACTTCGCCTGCCAGGGCTCCTGAAAGAACTGCACAAATAATTTAAATGGCTGGTTTATTGTTAAAGGCATGTACCCAATTTCCCTGGCATTCAGGCAGAGTGAATCGTCCCAGCTCCATTGATTTCAGAATTAGAGTGTCAAGGATCCAGCCCATACCTTATTGAAATCAATACCAGTGATCAGGACCACACAGAAACTGCTCATAAGCTGTTATCTTGATATCAACTCAAGTTAACTGGCAATGACAATAAGTTCCATTGAATCAGATGGGCCATTAAGTTTAGACACTCGAATCCCAAGCTGAAATTCAAGCCAAGCGTTAGCAGGAGAGAGACGCCGTTGCCTGCTGTGCCAGATCCAAGTCTGACCCTTCTCGTGGTGGACAGTGCTACCAGTTGTTTTAATTACGCAGGGTTTCTTTTTGTGCTGCATGTTAGCTAATTTGTTTGGTGGGTTTTATTTTTTTTTTAACTAACTGTGGCTGGAAGACGTCTGAAAAACTCTATTCACCTGCCTCACCAGTGCTGTCATCTAAACCTCTGCCTCCCAAGGGCAGGCAGAATAACACTGCACACCAATAAAATCATCATATACTCAGCTTGAAAGCGATAAGACAAAATCAAACTGCCTGCAATAACAAAGACCGAGTCTTTTGATGGCGAGGAAGGAGGGAGGGTGTCATTATGCACATTTTATTACTGCGGTTTTCCAACCTGGTAGTGATGGGGATTTAATTCTCTGCTACGCTGGCACTGAACCTGGAGTAGAGAGGGAAGGAGTAGTTTTTAGCTACGTTGGGTATCCCTTGGTTCTGCATGTGCTGCCTAAGTTGGCAATTGGAGCCTCCCGGGGTTGGCAGGAGGAAGGGTGCTCTCACCATGCCAAGCCAGCAAAGTGTTGGGCAGCTCCAGAAGTTAACTGGGATTGCTGGGACCGCCTGCCTGCGTGCCCTTACCTCCCCTCAGCCGCAAAGTAAAACGTGTTTGCTTAAAGGCAGATTGTTTATTGATTAAGAATCCTTTTTAACTTCACTGCTTCAGATGATTAGGAACGGGCAGCAATCTGAGCTAATGTGTTTCAGGTCCTGGCAGGGGCAGGTGTAGAAATAAAGCTCAGTTAGTAGGTTAAAGCGGGAGCATTTTTTTTTTTCACAATGAAAGGGGAGTTAAAGGCATATGAACAGCTCGTGGGAGAAGCTCACTCTGCAAAATTGGGGAAGGGGAGGGTTACGGGGATAGGCCATTACTGCTGACAAGCAATAATGGGTGAAAATGCAGGCATTTGAGCACTTGCGATTATGTCTCTGTGCCCTTTATCTGCACACACCTCCAGTTCACCCTTCACACCAGGGGTTTTAAAGCATAACTATGCACAAAGCCATAAAATGACTGAGGAGCAAGTGAACTCTGAAGGTCATCTGGCCCAACACCCCATTCAAAACAAGGCCAACCTCAAAATTAAATCCAACTCCAAAGTTAGACTA
Organism: Thinocorus orbignyianus; assembly: GCA_013400375.1. Lineage (NCBI taxonomy): Eukaryota > Metazoa > Chordata > Aves > Ciconiiformes > Thinocoridae > Thinocorus > Thinocorus orbignyianus. Next base: position 851,342 of record VXBW01001239.1, on the reverse strand, counting down.
TGCGGATCAAGGTCATGAGCCAAAGCCCAATACATGATGTCACTTAGAAAAATACATATAGGCAAGGTGTTCTTCTCCAGGGGTGGGAGCAGGTTTGCTGCAGTTTTTCCATCATCTGTACAATGGTCAATACAACCTCAAAAGCAAAATGCATCTCCAAGATGTCTTAATGAAACATATTTCAAAGACCCTTTACACCTGAGCACCAGAAAAGAGACCTAAGCCAACTAAGAATTAGTCTTCCCCCATGAATTCACACCTCAGGCTTATTTCTTACAAGAAGAAGCAGGAAGATATCATTATGGGGAAAAAACTGGGAAAGAAATATTTACTTTTGTTCGCCATGTACCATCAAGCAGTGATAAGGTGCAGCTAAAGTGGCAGTCTGCACTTTATGGGGATGAACTATTATTCAGATAAGATGGAGGCAAGAGATCTTAGCTGGGGTAAGGAAAAAAATACTGGTTTAAGATTACTATGCAGGAAGCGCCCTGCTGCACGAAATCTATGGGAAATTGCATATTCTGTCACATTTACTTATTGAATCCCAATTTCATCGTAGCATGAGGAAAAAATACATCAACCTCCCTTGTAGCTCTTATTAGATTTCACAACCTTTCAATATTAAAATGCCAGCTCCGGTAACAGTGTTTCTCTCTCTTCCCCCTCCTCCCTATCCCTCAGTAACTCTGCAGTATTGGAGGTGTGGTACGGGAACCCTGGTGCGGAGGTGCTCTGAATCCATATGCCATGGAATGAGTTGGAATTACCAGCTCTGCACACAAAGATCCCTCCAGCTTTCTCCTTGACCACCCATTTATTCTCTACAAGTACATGGGCAGTCCTAGCAGTGCCCATTCCCATGCTGAGAGGTTTCCAGCCTTGCATTGCATCCCCTTCTTTTTTTTTTAGGGATTCCACAAATCTACATGTTTTGCAGAACATTTAATTCCTACTTAGGCCAATAGGAGCTTAACAGTCATGAGTTCACTCTGTCTTCCCCTTCCCCTTGGACTCATACTTCCAGCAGTGTCCTTGATGTATTTGAGTTGGTTGATAAACCAACACCCTAATGCAAGAGGAGGATTAAATTGCCCAGAACACCAAATCCTGCCCCAAGTTGCTCCTGCTCTGGCTGAAGGCTGGGCACTCAGCCTCTTCCAGTGGGGTGAAACCAGCGCAGTGTTCTTGATTCTAGCTGGAAGGACTATGTACTTAGATAGGATCTGAGATTTCAGGACTCTGAATGTGTTAAGACATACCCCCAAGTGTCATCCTCGCTGTTACCAGAATCTCCCCAAAACCTGATCACCTTTTATGCATCCTCCAGTCAGCCTCCATGACCCATCTCTTCAACTGTCCTACAAGTTCAATAAGGCCAAGGTCTTGCACATGGGTCAGGGCAATCCCAAGCATGAATACAGGCAGGGCAGAGAACAGATTGAGGGTAGCTCTGAGGAGAAAGACTTGGGAGTAATGATTGATGAGAAACTCAACATTAGCCAAAACAGAGATGTGTACTCACAGTACAGAAAGCCAACTGCATCATGGGCTGCATCAAAAAAAGAGTGTCTAGAAAGTCAAGGGAGGGGATTCTGCCCCTCTGTTTTTGTGTGACTGCACCTGCAGTTCTGTGTCCAGCTCTGGGGACTCCAACAAAAGAAGGACAAAGACCTGTTGGAGCAGTTCCAGTGGAGCTCCCCAGAGATGATCAGAGGGCTAGAGCACCTCTCCTATGAGGACAGGCTGAGACAGTTAAGATTGTTCAGCCTGGAAAAGAGAAAGTTCCAGGGAGACCTTGTAGACCCTTGAGTACCTAGAGGAGGCTACAGGAGAGATGGGAAGGGACTCTTTATCATGGAGTGGAGCCATAGGACAGGTCATAATGGTTTTAAACTGAAGGAGGTGAGATTTAGATGAGATATGAGGAAGAAATTCTTCCCTGTGAGGGTGATGAGACTGTGGAACAGGTTGCCCAGAGAAGCTGTGACTGCTCCATCCCTGGAGTTGTTCAAGCCCAGGTTGGATGAAGCTTTGAGCAACCTGGTCTAGTGGGAGGTGTCCCTGCCCAGGGCAAGGGGGCTGGAACACGATGATCTTCAAGTTCCCTTCCAACCCAAACTGTTCTATGATTCTGAGTGACAGAAGACAAACCCAGCACTGACTATAGCCAGAAGTATTGCTTCGCCATACCCAGCCTTGTAAATCTTCCCTTGTTATGTAGGGAGTATGCAGAGGGACTGGCTCTGGAGAGAGTGGGTGTTTAGTGCTTCAGAAATGGGTTGGGAGTGCTGTGTTATAAAGTTATCAATCTCTCTCTAATGTAAACCACGCCATAGCTGCTGCAGGGCAAAATGTGCTGCTTTCTCTGCTTTTAAAAAATATTCTCTTCTGCCTGCAAACAGATTGCAGGAAACAAATGGTTTCCCCCAGTTAAACATTTTTTAAAGAGGAATTCAGGTTTTGGGTATCACATAAGGTGGGGACAAGAAAGCAGTTGCGGGCTAAAGGAGTGGATTTGCTTTCCTGGTCCTTACAGAGAGGATCTTGCATTGAAAGAAAGGAGATTTAGATTAGATATTAGGAAGAAATTCTTTCGTTTGAGGGTGATGAGACACTGAAACAAGCTGCCCAGAGAAGTTGTGGCTGCCCCATCCCTGGAGGGGTTCAAGGCCAGGCTGCACGGGGCTTGGAGCAACCTGGTCATGTAGAAGGTGACCTTGCCCATGGCAGGGGTGTTGGAACTGGATGATCTTCAAGGTCCCTTCCAACTCTATCCATTCTATGATTCTATGATTTTCAGTCTTAGTGGTCTCTACCTGTAATGCCTTCCTGATCCCCCAGGTTCTAGAGAGAAGGCAAAATCACACTGAACTCTGGTCAGTCCAGGAAAATGGCCAATTATCTGATCTGTAACAGGCCGCAGGAGAAATAAATCCCATGTCTCCATTGTGGGAGCATCAGAGCAACAGGAGAAGTTCTGGAGTGCCTGAGGCTGAGTTCAGACAAAAGCTGCAGCTAATTATCCAAACAAAATGCCCATATCTCTGAATCAGCAAAATGGGGCTTGAAACTTGAAGGGAGCAGCCTCTCCTGTGATGTCGCAGTGCCTCAACCTGAGTCCCTGTCCACTGACAGAAAGGGCAGAACCAAGAAATCTCCAAGTGAAAAGTAGCCAGGACTCAGGGAAGACCTTGCCGAGGGCCAGCTGAGCAGCTCTTTTCTCCAAACACTTTTAAGAAATTTTAAGTAACTCCTCACTTTGAAGAGAGGAGACCAACATTGCACCACCCTGAAAGCCTATGCCAAGTCTGCTGGGGCTTTTCTACTTCATTACCCCGCTTCCAGGGTAGTTTCTTGCACAAATCAAAATGGGTTTCAGGTGAGACACAGAGGTACAGGTGTGGCATGTGCTACTTTATAAGCCCAGAAAGGATGAGAGCCGAATGTTCTTAGTGGACTTGGATGAACAGCCATAAAAAAAAAGCTCTGAAAAAACCTTCTTCCTTTGAAGCACTCCCTCTGAATAAAAATAACAGTGCTGAAGCAGCACTTTCTGCCCTTAAATCCCTGCATGCTTTTCCAAAGCAAGTTCAGTGCCATTGCCCCTGTCCGCAGGTGTGGAAAAAGAGTGTCTGCTTTTTATAAAGGTGTTGCCACCCCACAGCATGGCCCTGTTTAATGAGGCCACCGGGCTTGCCTTTTTCCAGGGGCTGAACTAGTCCTGAAGGTTTCTGCAGGGCTTCCCACCTTTATGCCGCCTTCTTGTCCTCCCTCTCTTTAAAGAGAGCAGCGTGGTGTTACCCCATCCCGGAGGCCAGATTTGTCTGACAGTTGCTGGGTTTCACCTTCTTCTTCCTCCAGCCAAACTCCCTCAGTACTTCGACGCAGTGAGAGTGGAGCAAAGAGAAAATGAAGTCGAGGTTTCATGAAATTAAGATTTTCCTGCCCCACAGCACACTTTTTGAGATCGTGTCTAACCAAAACTGCTTGTATGTTATCTGGTAGCATGTGAGTCCAAGCAATGACCAGACAACAGGACCAAACTCACCATCTTCCCACCTGCCATCCAGGGTTATCCCCTCCCTGCTGTGCTTTCTTGTTTCTTTTGGAAGTGTCTGCTTTAATCCTCCAGCTCTTTCTATCCCTCCTCTTTCCCTGGCTTTCTCTTCCTTTGCAGCCTCAGTTTGTCCATCCCTTGCTCCAGGTTGCAGGATGCTGGTCTCCTGGTGTCTCAGATTAATTGCCTCCCTTCTGTCAGGTTGCTATCTGGAAGACAGTAGGAGGTTGCCATCCAGCCACATCTCTCTCAAGCACTCTCATTTCTGAATTGTAACAAATTTTCTCCCTTGTTACCCAGACTACAGAGTATGTGACCCTCTGTGCATCACAGCATTGAACTGGCTTTTGTACTCTTAGCTGGGCAGGACCTTCCCATGCCAGAGTTCACTGACAACTTCAGCAGTAAAGGAGGTGGAAAACTGTTTAGATGAGAGACGGGCAGAAGCATGGGGAGATACCGAGTAGAGACTCTGGCAAGTAGATGGCTCAGGCTCCCACCATTAAAAAGGCTTTCTCCCATTTTCTTGATGTACATTGTATAGAGTAGCACTCCAGGGCAGAGAGCAATGAGTTGCCTTCGTTGAAAAAGTGAACAGCTGTAGAGCTTTTAATTGCCCCATGCCTTTCCCACACACTGAAGAAGGCATTTCCAGTGTTTTACTCCAGGCATCAGCCAGAGCCAGCATCACACTTCTGAGTGCTCTGATTGCCCAGGTCTCTCTTGGCTTCTTCTTCTTTCCATTGATTCTACTAAGGAAAAGAGTCCTAATGAAAGACCAGAAATTGAACACACCTCCTTTCCCCCACCGAATAGTAGCATTAACAGGAGGTGGATGGACCAAAGGAAGAACATGTAACCCTGTAACAGGGTGTTGTCTTGCTCACAACAGACCATAAACTCTATGGAGCTTGCAAATCCTCAGGGCTCAGGATTCACACACAGATACTGTCTGATCTTCTCTTGACCTGTCTGTAGCTTTGTTTCACTTGGTTTTGCTGCAACATAAATTTCTCTAATTGACCAGGTTGTCTATGGCTAATTTATTTTACTTCTGTTTATCTCCATGTGACACAGTCATAGCTGTGTACAGATGACAATAGCAGACACTGGCCCTGTGTAGAATGAGATGTTCACAAGTCTGAAACAACAATGAAGTGTAGAGAAACATGGGCCTGGTACGATAGCAAAAGCATCCAGAAGCAGAGACAGGACCAGTGAAGAAAATGCAGAGGTGTAAAAGTCTGTTAGCAAACATATAACATATAAAAACAATCCCGAGCAGATCCTGGAGGGCAGAAGAAGAAACCACCAACACAAACACCATATTCCTCCTAGTGAAGGACTCTAGACACTGTAACACCCCATCAGTACCAGGGAGGAACCACCAAGCCAGAGGATCTGTGGATGGGTGAGCAGATCACCAGGGTAATGGGAGAAACCCAGAAGTGACTGAATAACAATTTTAACTGCATTAATTATATACATATATATTTTTGTTACAATTAGCTCTAGGCTAATAATGATTATATTATTAACATTCCAGTTACACTAACGATATATTCTTGGTTTTACTTATATATACAAAGTGTTGTTCCTCTTCACCCATAAACAAGCTTTTGAACATAATGTAAGATTTCTAGAGAATAGTCTGAGTATGAGTACATCATCACAGGGGTGAGAACTACTATGAATACCAGAGGTTATTACAAAGATGTAAAGGATGGCAGAGTATATGAGGCTCCATACTAAACAATATAATGAAGGATTGGAGGAGACAAAGAACTCCTTGGCTTTGACACAAACATCAACTTTGATTTTGTGATAAAGCCCCACTCCTGACAGGTGAATGCATAACCTTGTTCAGCATTATCTGGTAGAGAGGGTGCTGGGAGTTTGGATCTATGGGAGGGTATGAGATGATCATATCCATTTTTAATGGGGATCAAAGAAGTCAGTTTGTAAATAATTAATTTAATATAGGGCTGAACATACACTGTATAGGATCATGCTTTTTTCAATGACTCAAGCTGGATAGAAAATAAAAATCTATATTGCTTCTGTCCAAACTCTGTATTTTAGCAATTGTCCTGTGTTTGGAGTAGGATTAAATTCAGACTGTCTACACACAGATGCAGATTGTATCCCAAGGCATTGAACTGACATTTGTAACCCCATTCTAGATGACATGTAGTTATTGTTGGAGGTCTGATTCTAGTCTTTCTTTTACAGATGAGGAAACAAATTATACAGAGAGCATAATTTCTCCTGATTTAGATTAATATGAAAAGAACCAAGACCACATATGTCATTTTTAGAGGGTTAAAACAAATCTTTTTTAACACTGGAGTCTGCTAATGGCTATATGCTGTAATTCACAGCCTGTCTTCAGAGTAATTTTGCATGGCATCAAAGATTTTTGCAAGCAGAAATATGGCTAAAATAACACTTCAGCTTCAGTAGATCAATACCACTGAAATACAAGGCCATCCAGTAGCTAAAGAGGTCTATTTAGCTTCTCTGTCAGGCACTGATTCTAGGTAGAATCTGTTGGTTTAACTTACCAGCATTAAAATATTGCATTTTGAGGACGTCTAACCCAGGTGCAGGAGTGCTGTTCTTGACAGGGAAGTTGAGGAAGGGACATCCAATACGTGCTGAACAGTCACGAAATTAAAATCCGTAATAGCTACATCTGTTAACTTCATGGTACTTCTTCATTTCAGCAGATGTTTACTGCAAACCAAGTTTGAGAGAGGCTCTGGGGGGAGTGGAAAAGGTGTCAACATATCAGAAAATAGATGGTCATCTGGTCACCTGCTGATGGCTTAGAAAATAAGGAGTGAAGGATGAATATTTAGCTTTGGTCAGACTGGATTGTTACAAAACACTACCCAGTTCAGAGAGAAGATACAACACCCACGGGAAGGAATTTAAGAAAGTGTAAAGCTGTGAAGGATGAAGGAGGCTGAACTACTCCCCTCTCTGTCGTTTTTAACAGACCTTTGAGCTAGCACTGTTCTGACGATGAAATAAATCCACTGCAACTTCTTTGCCTTGGCCTGTCTGCAATAATTACCCCAGACAAATTAGGACTACCTGGTTCCTTCTCAAAAAAATAACTGGTGGATATTTTCTTGAAGAAAAATCCCTCAATCACCTTCCCCAGTGATTTTGTTGGATACCATTAATTAAGAGGGGGTCAGACAAGGTTAAGAACTTGGCTGGTACACCTCAGAGGATCAAGCACTTGATGCTGTGGTCTGAAAATATCCCGTTCCCTTGTTCAGACTTGTACCAATAGTTAGGAAGAGCATTAGGGGGCACTGCAGGTACTTTCGTAAAAAATATTCATGCTCTGTTTAATTAACAGCTGGTTAAGCAAGTGTTAAGTTACCTAAAAGCCTTTCAAACCCTGCGGTGCTTATCTTCTAACCACCTGCATGCTTTTTTCTTGCAACTGTTGCTCATGCAAACCTGCTTCTTTTCATTCCCCTGCACCAATTGCAGGAAGAAAATAAAAGTGAAAGGGAGATATTCAGTGAGGTGTCCAGGTGCTAAACTCCAAACTGATGAAAGGAAACATGTTCCCACACAATTAGTCTGTGGCTGTTGTTTCCAGGAGGTATGAGCATCCGGACCTGAACCTCTGTGGGTTTCTCCAAAGCCTTGTGCATCTCTGTGGGGAAAGGGGCCATCCAGAAAAGAGATTAGAAAACCTGACACAATCTCCCTCCTCAGAGTGCCAACCAACTTCCAGATAATGAGCTTTAGGAATAATTTTATTCTCTGAGAGAACTCTTTCATACACATCAACTTCAAAGTCCTCCTGTTATGTAGATGGAAATGTCCAGTCAACAGTGTCTTTCAGGGAGACATGACTGGCAAAAAATCCCCACCAGCCTAAAAGATGGATCACGGGCTTTGCAGTTTCTATAGTTCTTCTGCATTCAAATACCTTAACTTCCCCTTGATTAGGAAGTCTTACTTTTGTTACTCAAAAATTTCTGGGCCATGTTCCCTCAAAGGACACCTTTCTCCCAAGTGTTTTCTCCCTCTTCTCCTCTACATATGGAGATGAGGGACTGCAGCGATAGGACGAGGGCTAATGGTTTTAAACTTGAAAGAGGAGAGATTTAGATTAGATATCAGGAAGAAATTCTTTACTCAGAGGGTGGTGAGGCACTGGAATGGGTTACCCAGAGAAGCTGTGGCTGCCCCATCCCTGGAAGTGTCCAAGGTCAGGTTGGACAAGGCTTTTAGCAGTCTGGTCTAGTGGGAGGTGACTCTGCTCATGGCAGAGGGGTTGGAACTGGATTATCATTTTGATCCCTTCCAATCTAAACTGCTCTATGATTCTACGATTCTATGCATGTGAGCCATGGGGGATCCCATACAAGGTGAATAGGATACCTTATACTGATGGCTGAGTAAAATTTGAGGCAATTGTTTTAGTGCTACTAACATTCACGGTAATTCCAATGCGTTTTCCCTTTCAGACTGAAAATCTTCTAATGTCACTGTGAGAGAACAATAACTTAGCACATCATCTCTAGTTTTGGGAGTTAAAATGAATGGGAGGGCAAATGCAAACTTCTAGGGGTGGACAAAAGTTTTGTGTT
>VXBW01001239.1:822209-842629 GCA_013400375.1 Thinocorus orbignyianus | reverse complement strand
ATTTTAAAATGCTGTCAGCAATTTGCAAATTCCCCACCTGTTCTGTTCATGCATGAAAACAGCCGTAGTCCCTTCTCCTTTCTAAGTGATTTTTAACATATAGCAAGAACGCACAGTGTTGACAGCTCTCCAGTTTTATCACCAGTCTCATTATACTTTTATTTTAAGCTAAGACCACCTATCCCAAAATACAAGAAAGGGTTTATTTTGGTGAAAATATGCATGAAAAAGTGTCTCTTTTTTTCCTTCTTGTTCCAGTCATGGAATTTCAAGTACATCGAGCAGCTCTATTTAAAGATCCACCACCTTTACTGGGATCACAAGATTACTTGTGATTCTTGTCTTCCGGTTGAAAAAGGAAACTAGTCTGTTTCAAGCCTCCATGAGTTGGGGAAGAAAAGGCTTTGAAATACCATTTCCAGCAGGCCAAACCTTGGAAAGTTCAGCTATTATTTAAAATTGCATTTTTTTGGAAGTAGTCTGCCCCATAACTTTTTTATCCTTTGGATCTGGAAATAAGAAAGAAGCAAAAGCATTTCTTGTGATAGCGTAGCAGCATGAAGGTTGTTTCAAGACATTAATTGCCTCTAGGCAAAGTTGGGAATTTTCTCTATTCAAAGTTGTGACATTTAGCAAAAGAATTTAAAAAAAAATAACCAGAACAATAGCAAGGCCTCATACTTATGTCTACTTTGGATGAACATTTTCATTGTTTTATTTCTAGGTAGATGTTCTTATGTTTACATTTGAGAGCTATCATGAAAACTTCTTCAGATACCTAAAAGGGCTGCAGACTTGTGCTCGCTAAATTTTTCTGTCCTTGAAATGACTGACACACAAATCCATGGTAAATACAGAGCTACAATGGAGCCCTCGTGGCAAAATTGGGAGTACAGGAGTGAGACTCTCCTTCAGAAAGTTGAAACTAGTTTAACCATCACATAGCTCAAAGTGCAGTTAATCACACTGAGTTCCTGGATTCCCTGACCCTTGACTGGCGAGTTTATTTTGCTAATAACTGTACAACAAACTTAGCATGGGTTGAATTCTGTTTTCTGTTTTCCCTACTGATGCTTCTCCAAGTTGTTGTCCTTCCAAACAGTTTCTCCACTTCAGTTGCCTCTTCCTTCCCTCCAGCCCTCGGTTTACTGCTTCTCCCAATATTCATTTCTCCATCTCCTCTTAGATTATTGCCTGCGTTCTTCCACCCATGTATTTATACCCTTGCTTCTATAAGGGTGACCTGACTTTAACTCCATTGAAACAAACCAAACCAATATGTATAAAAGCAGCAGTTTACAGCATCTCCATAAGATTGCCTTAAAAGTTTTGCAGCCTTAAAGAGCCAATATTGCAAGAGTTGCCCACTTTATACAGAATTTGCATTCTGCTTGGGTAGAAGTCATGGCTTTCAAGTCCAATTTCCTTGAAAGCTAGGGCGAGGTTGGATCTGGCAGTTTTGATTGACCCCATATAATGAGAGGAACTGTGAAATTTGGTTCCAAAAATTTGAAGCTGGTTTAGTTCAGCTTTTATGATTCATGTCTTTGCTGTGCTAGTCCTGACAGATTAAGAGAATTACACACCCATGCTCCTCTTATTTACACGGCCGAGTTGGTTTGTGATCCCCTGTAGAGTTCATTTCAAACCCCCCTTGTGCTTGGTGAAGGAAGAAACTCCAGTAACCATCAGCTGTGGCATTGATCCTTCAGAGAAATTAACCAACTGAACTGAGACTTACTGTGAAATCAGTGATGCTCAGCAGCCGCTAACTTCATTTGCAACTCACCAGTGTTAATGCATTTAAAGTATTGATCCTTCCTAGTGTGCTTTGCAGCTCTGGTTCCCTTTTTTTTTTGGTATTGCTAACACAAAGGCAGCTCTTTCCAAAGCCAGGATGAGCAAGCGAAAACCTTCGACCCTGTAAACAAACTCATTATTCAAAATGCTTGTCGGCTTGCTGCTGCAATTGAATTGATTGGCAAAAAAAAAAGAAGAAAAAAAAGAAAAAAAAAAACAAAAAGGAAAAAAAAAAAAAGCACTGTGGCAGATAAAAATCGGATTATTTCAGAGCATGTGAAAAGAACAGGCAGAGGAAACATCCTGCTGTCTGAGGGGAACGAATCTCCCCCCCTCCTCTCCCTGCTACCATTTTCTGCTTTATTATTGCATTATTGGTCTATTGTGAGATTTTTGCATTTACGTAGCACATGGGATCGAGAAGGAGCACTGCGAGCTGTGGCTGTGCTGGGAACAGCCCATAACTTGGACTTTCATGGCCCAGCAAAACCTAGAAGGACCACAGGGTTTGCCCAATAAATACCTTTTCTAGTACTTATGCAGGTAGTTTTGGGAAGGACATTACCCTTTTAACATCACAAGTTCCTCAAGTACAGGCTTAGCTTTCGATTGATTACTGAACCCAATTAGGTTGTGCTTTTTTTTTTTTTTTTCACTTTTGCAGCAATAAATGAGCCTTTGAATATTCACTGCAGCTGTTTGCAGCCTGTTCCCTGTGTAGCCCTGCCTGTGCTTCCCACCGTTTTGCTCCCCGAGCTTTGCAGCAAGCTTGCTTACACAGGGCTTTCCCTTGCCCTATTTAAGTGCCTCTGCAGTGTGCTCATCACAAATTAGGTTACTCTGTAGAGAAGTACACTGCAAATCCCCTCCTCTCGCTTCGGTTGTTCCCCCTCTCATAGATGGCAAAGCTGAGCGCAGTCTGTCTGCTTCCAGTTTTCGGGAAATGTCAACCACATCACGGGGGCTCCTCCAGGGCACAGTTGGCTTCTCCCTTGGACTCCCCTTGGCACTCCAGAGGCTACTGGTTCTGCAGTTTCTCCAGTGACCCCAAGCCTTCCCTGCTTTCAGTCCTTTAATCGCTCTTAATTCTTTTACCCATCTATCCTGTGCACTCCCAGGCTCCGCTTCTTAGCGGTGATTGCACACAGTTTATTATCTCTGTCTTTAAATGTCACGTATGGGCATTTTCAGATGCACACATCTCATTCTTTAAAATATGCAGGTGTCTTATCCTGACCTTCATTAGCGCTGTGACAGATTCCAGCCATCCTGCCTGTTAGTCTATCATTTAGCTGCTTGTCAGCTACTCTCTGCAGCTCCCCGTTACTTCTAATGCAGAGATGAAATAATTAGGTACCTTGTTTTTCAGGCATCTTTAGCATTGCTTTAACCTACTGATTCAATAACAGAAGCTCAGACGGATGAAAACCCATCTGTTCCCAGACCGCTAGCAGAGGTCCCATTATTTTTAGTGACATGCAATATCTTGGGAACTCTGGAGCTCTGAAAGGGTGGATCTGTGTCTGAGACCCTGCTTTACGAGAGGCAGAAAGAAGATACCACACTTTCCTTCAGTTTACAGGGTCAGCTGGTCTCCATGAAACACACAGCATAGCTGCAGAACTTATCTGGCAAGAGCCAGGTAGTTCCTGATCCCTCTTCCAGCAGGAAACTATAGTGAGGCATCTCTAAGTGGCATCTCTAAAATAGAGAGAGACATTCCCCAAGCATTTTGTAAAAGCTCCAGGAAGGACCTTTCTTCTTATTCTTCTGGCTGTACAAAAAATATCTGACTTTTTTTTTCTTTTCCTGAGTAATTATGATGTTTACAGAAATCATTCTCTAATAGAAAAGCTTATTCTTCTTGTCCCCTTTATTTTTTTGCTTATATCCTTCTACCCGTGTGCTCTGCTGTCTGGATCTGTTGGGAATATATAATGGGCAGTTATAGAATCATAGAATTATAGAATCATTCAGGTTGGAAAAGACCCTTGGGATCATTGAGTCCAACTATCAACCCCACTCTACAAAGTTCTCCGCTACACCATATCCCCCAACATCTAAACGACATCTAAACGACTCATGTCATAGAATATCTGTGATCTCATGCTGTTATGGGCTTATAGGTATGTTTTTGTGATGGAAGGGAAGCTCTCACACCTCTCTCAGGGCTGGACATGAGAACTGAGTAGACCAGAGGTGAAAAAACTCGATGGAGGAAGAAGAGGAGTGCATGTTCCCTCCTGCTCCTTCTCCTTGGAGAAAGACGCTGGTCAATGTCGGATTGCTTAAGGCTGTGCCCACCAGCTCAAATGGGCTAAAAAATTCCTATTCCTTCAATGCCTTTTTGCACCTTCTTGCTGATTTCCCTCCCTCTGCCCAGTGTTATCAGACATGCTCCCACCATGTCTGACCTTTAGAGGAAAGGGAAGTAACTGTGGTTGTGACCGTTCCTCAGCATCAGCAGAAGAGACCCAGCTGAATTTACACTGTGTACATGCTTGTGTGTTTTAGATATCAAGAGAACAAACCTAATTTATTATGAAACAGAAGTTAGCTTTACATTTTCATAATTAGGGAGGATGCTAATGTTGCATGATTGGAAAATGTCACCCTGCACAACTAATTTGCGAGTGAGACCTAATTGAAGTTCAGCATCATATGTAGCTCCCCTAGTGATAACTTTTTCGCAAGGTGCTGCAGAAATGCAGAGAGTGGTTAGCAGAGAGAGTAATTTATCATGTTGTTTCCTAGCAGATAGAGGAATCTGGGAGGAAATGACCAAAAAGAAGCAATACCAAAGCCCAGAGCCTCAGGCTGGTGAAACAAAGCACTCCATATAACCGCAAATGACAGGGTTAATTATCCCGAGGCTGCTGCAGAGAACAATACATTTCTCAGGCACTCTGTCCTGCAGAGTTGCTGCTGAAGAAAGTTGGATTGGGCATGTCATCATATCACAACGCAGTGTCGGAAAGGTATGGATGGGCCTGCCCTTATCTAAAGCGCACTGGGGATGGCTTTGTGTCCTGAATACAGAAGAGACAGGGGCCGTGCAAAAGGCACACACAAAATGCTGCAAGACTGAAATCTTCCCTTTGCTGTTCACAAACTGTGCTTCTGTGTGGGAGACCCAAGTCCCTCTTTGGTTTCAAATGGTCTAACCCCATTTTCATTTCCACAGTCTTGCTCTAACCAAGAAAAAACATTACTCTAATCTTTCTCAGCCCTCCTAGGGTTATGCAGGGTTATGCAGTACTTAGACAACAGCGTCAGCCTCTTGAGTTTTGTTTACTTTGCTGCAAGCCTTTCCTGCTCTCTGATCATGTTATGCTTCTAAGGAAGATTGAAGACACCTCCCCAGGTGTGTTCTGAGAGGTGAGGTCCTGTCTGCTCAAAACAGGAGGGGAACATATTAGATCTGGAGGTAGCCCTGACTGGACATGTCATAATCTGTGTGACTCAGTTTCCAGGGTGCATGATACTTGGGAGACAGCATGGCAGAGAGAAAAGGGGCAGCATTCAGCCCGTTTCAGAGGTAATACGCACCAACTGCACAGGTTGCTCGTTCTAACTCACTGTCTCCAAAAGTGGCTATAGGCATATGCATTATGCATGAGTACAAGGCAAGGGTTTGTGGAGTTTCCTCCCTGGTACTTTCCCTGCCTCCAACCATTTGAGACTCAGGGACTTCCAGGACTAAGTATGTTCTCTGTGGATTTAATAACACGGACTGGATTTTCCTTTGAACTTCTCTGCTCTTCCCTGAACTCTTGTTAACTTTAAGAACCAACTATATACCCAGTGGCAAGAAATTTCACAGCTCGATTACACCTTCTCTGGGACCACCAAGTTCTCGCGGTGCAAAAGACCATAAGCAATCATTATCCACTCATCCTCTCACTGACACTCGTGATTTTGGAGCCTCCGTCATGTGTCTTCCCAGTCATGTCTGTAACGTCCTAGCTTATATTCTCATTCCTCATGGAGAGATCATCCTAGCTCCTTCAGCACCCTTGCCTTCATTTGACCCTTAGTCCCATGGTTGCCTCTCCCCTTTTGCTTTCTGATCTTTAAAGCTTCCCATTTAGAGATGTTCTGTGGGTCCCTGGGGCATTCTATGTTTTGCAGGTCTCATGAAGGTGAAGCCTTCTATAACAGATAACCACTGGGAGAGCTCTGGTATTTGCACTGATCATCTCAAGGTAGGGACCTGAAGCCTGGGCAGAATTAACAGGCACATCTTTGGCCGTAATGTAGCAAGTGAGAAGATTTGGCAGCAAGAAGGTAAGGGAGGGCAAAAAGATTCCAGGACTGCCTCTTGAGCTGGATTTTATCCCACTCTCAGTCTGCTCTGGGATCCCACAGAGCTGGAGAAACCAGAAACAAAAGGCTTCGGGATTTATGGGTATGGTTGAGAAGGAAAGGAATTTTTTTCCCATCCAGGCTCCTCTTCCCCAGCCATACCTCCATGAGGGAGGGAATTCTGTGCCTGTAAGATGGATTCCCAAATGTCCCCACCATATCTCCACTCCTGTTCAGTCCATTGGGTGGGGAACACAGAAGAAGCTGGAAGCCCCCATGTTATCCACTTGATGGCCAGCTGAGTCGTCCACCTTGGCGCTGGGACATCCCACCTGCTTCTTGAGTCCTTGGGACATCCAGCTGCAGGTGGCTTCCTATCAGCTCTATCCTGGTGAGAAGCCCCTGGGGTTTTGGAGGAGCTCTGTATTCTGTGATTTCCTGCCTGACACAAACACACAGCGAAATTAAATGTTGTGCCCTTATGAACATACATACACCATGGGGCTTCCTCCAAACCCTGAACGCATTTAACATCTCATTCCACACAGAAATATATAGACCATGTCTCATGCATGTGCGCTCTCTGAGGGATTTAGCACACACACACGCAGGGTTATAATGAAACACACACACTCACATCTCAGTTTAATATCCCCATCCCACCCAATGGGGAAATCACACCGGCCCTGTAAACCCCCCTGCACTACATTACAGGAGAGTTAATTCACTGGAGGAAACTATAATCTGATTTCAGCTTCACAAGCCAACATTATTATTCTTTTCTTTTCTATTCTTCCGTGCTTAAACTGATCCGCTGTCATTCTTTGTTTCTCTCCATCTCCTGCCTGTATCGCTTTCAGTGCAGCCTGTCTCCATTTTATTTTCCACCTCCTAATATTCAATTTTATTTTAAAGCCTGTCCGTGCTCCCTCCCTCTTCCCCCATTCCTCTTCTCCCCCTCCCCTGCAAATCCCTCCTCCCGCCCATGACACAGCTTTCTTCCTGATTTCCTCCCTCTGATTTCTCCTCCCTTTCTTTATTATCAGCATGTCAGATTAGGATCTGACACGAAAGTAGGATCGACTGTTCATCCGGAGCTTTACAGCCTAAGCAGGATTAGTTACCCTGATATAAAGAACATTTTCATTATTTTCACTTTTCTGTAACCAGAATACATCTAAAGATTCCCATCATTTACCCAAAGCTGTGAGCTTCTGGCCTTTTCCCCTGGGAAATGGGCAGTCCATTAAAATCTGCTCCTTGGCAATGTAAAGCTCTGAGGGACTATGCATCATGAAGAGGAGATGCCAAGAGGAAACCTGAGGATTGAAGACCAAAAGCTCTCTGGATGCAGATACCTGGAATGAGAGATGTTCCTAGAGCAGCTCTCATCCCAGGGAATATTTTGCTGTTAAAAATCACCTGAGGAACACTAGCAAACCTCAGCCCATGACCATTCCCACAAGGAAGGGATGCAATAGACAAATGTGGTCACCTCAATCACAGGGTAAAAGAGCTGCTCCGGGTTTGAAGGAGGTAACCAATTAACACATTGAAATGGCAAAGCTTATTTCCATACAACAGTGCAGATTTTTTCAATGAAAACCACTGGTCTTCAAATTCCTGAGCTGTAAAATCCCTCTGTTTAGTTTAATGCCGTACTAGCTGATTTATCCACAGGGTCCACACCAGGTAGTGCTCCATCTCAAGCCACAAACCTTTAAAATTAGACTGAGAGCGTTTGGGCTGGTAATGCAGAAGCAGAATAAAGGCAAAGATAGTTGATTTTTGCCTGTGGTTGAAAAGACCGAGTTAATGAGGACTCCTGGGCACCCAAAGTGGGATGGACCACAGGAGCACCAAGGTGAAGTGGTGGGTTCCTCGTGGGTAGAGGTGCACATATTCCTCCTTGCTGTCCTGACCAAGCCCCAAGGGTTCATCACATGGGGAAATCAGGCATGCACAGCTACCATGGTTGATAGAAAAAAAACATGAGTTGGGAGCTGTATGATTTTACCATCCTCTAGGGTGGTAAATGTAGCAGGTTTGCCTCGTGCTTCTTTTTGCCTCTGGGCAACAAATGTACATAGTTTTGAGATGTTTTCTCCCCTCTCACACAGGGATTCTCCCACTGCCCAGTGAACTGGACTGTCTAATGCAGGACACTATTTCTGGCGGTGGTCATTGTCAGAAGTTTCAAAGAAGTGTCAGTGCGGTCCAAGACAGAGAGGGAAAATAATTTGTTCCCTCACAATGAGGTATCCTCCAAAAACCTAAGAGATTAATTTAAAGTCTGAAATATAGGATGTTAGAACCCTCTTGAGAGTTTTTTTTAACATTAGCTATTACAACTTTAGATGTCTGGGTTATCCTTATAAATGCCCAAGCCATCTTTGGGTCTGGCTGAGTTCCTGGCCTCATTGACATCTTATGGAAATGACTCCCTCTGCCTAATTACACTTTGGATGACTAGAGATTTCCTCTCCATCGAATATCTCTGTCTCATCCTTGTTGTACGAGACAGAGGGGAGAGCCATTCTTAGCCTGCCTCCCTCATTTTATGTTCGTCCTCCTGTCTGTGCCCTTTCCTCTCCTTTCTAATATGCCAAAGCATAATTTCACTGGCTTTATTTACATGAGATTTCTCAGGAAGTTAATCCTTCTTGCTCTTCCCTGAAACATCTCCTGTATCTGTCTGTAGACATGGTGACCTTCCAGGTAAATCATGGCTGCAGTGATTTAGATGACTGCATTGTAAGATGTTCTGTAACATTGTCCAACTCCTTCCACATGTCATAAGGATGTTCCATAAAGGCATGGCACAAGGAAGGAGTTGGTCAGTAAGGATAGGACATAAAATAGGTAATGAGATGTTTGATTTACCTTTGGAATACAGCTGTCCATGGACCTGGGGCATCTGCTGAGGTGACCCTTCCTGATACAACACAGTCAATTGAGAGGCCAATAAAGTCAGTGAGAAGTCTATGTATTTATTTCCCCCTTATGTCTTATTTTGGGACAGCTGAATACTCAGCTGCCTGGGGTCTCTGAAACAGCCCCTGGTGTTACTAGAGTTATTGGGAGGATCTGGGGAATACTTGAGTTACTGAGTGGGATGTGAATTTGCATTGGAGGTACACTGAAAAGAAAGAAGGGTAAGGATTTGCGCAGCTAAGGAATCAAGCGGGCGTGAGGGTGATTGGGAATAAGCTCCTCATGAGAAGGTGGCAATAAATGCTTGTTTGCCTCCTCTACAGGTGATGTTCTTAACTTCTTGGAGTAAGAACAGGTGAACACAGGATGTGAATGGTTGCCAAGTATGAACAGAAAAGGGATGAATGAGTAAAAACACCTCAGGGATGCTTTAAATTCCTTAACCCTGAAGGGAAGCTCCCTTGTTCCTCACCCAAAGTCAATGACCCTTTGTGATCGTGGGGCACAATGAATGCTCAGTTTCCCTCCCTTTGCAAACCCAGCCACAGCAATTAGTTGTGGCCGCCTTTTTTTTCCTGGTAAAAGCTCTCCAGTTGGCCCCCTCAGAAAGCTGGGGACAGACCATGACAGTGCAAATCCCCCATGCTCCATATTTCTTTCCTTTAAGCAAGATTTCTTTTAATGGAGCCGATTTGGCTTAAGCTGAAAAGCAAGCTAGGCAGACTACAAGACACTGTGCAGAGAGATCAAAGGGAGTTAAAAATAAGTGAAAGAAGGGAAATGCATGGGGAGGATAGGGGAGCAGCATGAAAGGGTCAGCCAGGGTGAGAGTGTAAAGTATGTTGTTCATGTAAAAGGTGAAGTCTCCAGAAACTGTGTTCTTCACATGCGATTTTTCCCTAATCAGAGTGCAGAAGCAAGAAACGAAGGAATATTTACCCTGTGTTGCATTAAAATGCCTATCATTTTCTGTCTGAAGCTACTAATTTCAGAATCATTAGGGGAGCAATTGCCAAAGCACATTTGACTGAATTGCTTTTCTGAGGCCAGCTCTCAAAAACCACCGGGTGAGGACATCTTTTGCACCCTCTGATGGCCGTGGGAGAGCAGGTCTCCGCTCTCAGCCAGTAGAACCCACGGTGAAGGTCCTGTGAAACAACAGCAGAGCACAAGCCTTTAGTCCACAGCAACTTGGAGTAATTAAAGAGGGACAATTTCATGACTCCCAGTTAATGCCTTGGACTTTCATCTTACTTTTGCAATTTATTCTTTCACCCTTGCATTCACAGATGAGCCACATTTCCCTCCGGCTTTGTTGCCACATCTTCATATCCAGCAAAGGAGAGAAAAAGGCCAGGAGCAGGGAAAACACCTACCCATGACCATATGGGTGGCAGGATCAGAAGTGAGGTCCCTCACAAAATGGTTTTCTGTTTGTAAGTGCTTCCTTCTCCAGTATTTATTGAGCAGCACTCAAACTCCATGACCTTTTTTGACTCAAATCACCCCATCAAGCTTCACACAGGGGAAAAGGGGGCCACTAGGAGTTTGACCACACAGGGTTGTGGGGGCTTAGAAAAGACCCCTGGGCACTAAAGTAGGGCCAGATCCAGAAAGAGTAAAGGTCAGAGCACTGAGGTAGGACCTGTCCTCAGTTCCCACTCATGTCTCAGTTTTCAGTTTTCTCCAGGAGGGTATGTGGTGTTCACACCTTAAATCTTATTAAACGTGATGGGTTCTAAGTAACTTGCTCCCATGAATCCAAAGGAAAATTCACACTTCAATATCCCATAATCTATCTTAAAATCCCAACATAAACACACCTACCACTTATAAACAAACAGATAAACAATTAAAAAAAAAAACCAAAACCAAACCAACACAAACACCAACACACAGATCCAGAAGTTTTATATCTATTTCTTTACAAACTACCAACCCAGGCAAACCCAAAGAGCTGGGTGAATTCTGATTGACCTGACACCTGCACTTATGGCTAAGATACTCTCAGAACAACTAAAGAGGAGATGAGACAGTGCCAGACCTATTTAAAGCAGTGGTTTTAAATTTAATTTCCTAGCTGGGGGAGTTGGGGGAGGGATAGAAGGCAACAGCTGTCTCATTATACCATTGAGGGTTCCTTAAGTGAAAACTGAATAGATTAGTCATGGAGAAAATTAAGACAGGGTCTTTAAGCCATCAATAGCTCCCGATTTGAGTGCGGGAGGGAAGAGAGTTGGTATTTTACTTCAATCTCACTGTCTTGGGGTTCAAATTTTATTTTTAAATGTGTCTTGAAGCCAGATGTGTAATTTTTTTTTAAAGTTTTTTTTTTTTTTTTTTCCCTTTTGCAATCCAGCAGTGAATTTTCTCTCAGTCCCAAGGCAGATGTGTGGGGTTGGAGAAACTTGCAGAACTCTGCATTGCATTTTTAGTCAATGATTTGAATCTTCCTGCTTTTTCCATTTAAGCAGAGAGCCAGGATCAGTTCTGCTTTCCACCAAAGGACTATATCCAGGAGGATGTAGCTTCAACCTCCTGAGCACTTGTCTGTTACCTGTTATCCTTGACCTAACTAATGTCTGCAGCTCCATCCCCTGCCTTCAACAGGAAGACCTGTAGGTGTCAGAACAGACATTAACAGGATTTTGGAGGTATTTTTTTTTTATGCTTTGGAGGTTTCCAAAGCAGATGCATCTGCATCTCAACAGCAGCACTCTGGGGAAACAAGCTTTGTATGGTCAGTGCTTCTGACCGCTGTCTGGAGGTGGTGTCCTTCATGCCCTTACTATCATTGGCTCTGGTCCAGAATCCAGCCAGGTCTCCAACTCCTGCACTGGCTCTATCTGACTCTGTCTTTTCGTTCTCCCTTGGCAGCTCCCTGAAATATTTGACACAGCAAGATGTAATGTGGTAGACAGGTACCCCCAAATGGACCTTGGCCAACTAAACCCAACTATTTGGCTGATTTTTGATCAGATCAATTGCCAGCTTAGGGTGATGAAGTAACTAAGGTATTTATTGATGGAGAGGATGTTGCATGAGCATGTCAAGAGCCTTACTGA
Source organism: Thinocorus orbignyianus (assembly GCA_013400375.1). Lineage (NCBI taxonomy): Eukaryota > Metazoa > Chordata > Aves > Ciconiiformes > Thinocoridae > Thinocorus > Thinocorus orbignyianus. The sequence goes on along the minus strand of VXBW01001239.1, from coordinate 830,525 downwards.
GGTTAAGCTGTCTTACATCTGCTGCTGTTCCTCTGACCCTCAAGGATCATTACACTGCCATATGAGGAAATTAGACTGGTGGGACTTGATTTGTTCCTGGGAAATTGGGGCCGGATGCCACTTATTCCCTTGCTATTTTGTAGGTGCTAAGAGACAGATTCCTAGACTGTTGGTTTCAAGACTTTTCTGAGCATTGAAGTCAAGCTGATTTGTCCCCAATTCCCCAGACTCTCTTTTCTTCTTACTCTTTCTTGGGAGGATGATGCATTTGCTAGGTGATAATAGCTTTGCATTTCTACCAGATCGTATAGTTCAAATGACAAGGGGTTGCTTTGCAGTGCTGAAGGTCCTTCCCTCCCCGTGGGATGTGGGAGAGGAAGGGTAGATCATCATAGAAAGATGTTGCCATCATGGCTCCTACATTGTAAAGCTAACTGGGGCAAGTCTGCTACAAGCTGAGGAGCTCTGCTTGGTACAGTTTCCCTGTGGCTTTCGCAGATAGACTGCTGGAAAACATACTACTTATTCATTTATGTTTAAATCAAACCAACCTGTTATTAGGAAAGCCGTTACAAAAGCCTAGCTGGGAACTAAAAATGAGCACAAACCCCTTCTTCCTTTTTTATTTTTTTTTTTCCCAACCCAAGTATCATTTCTGTTGAGATTCTAATTATTTTTTTTCTCTTTAATAATGAGTTGTTGCCTTGTTCTCTCCATGTGCTCACATTGTTGTGACTCTGAAAACACAATTAGAGTATACATTGCTAATTTCATCTTGAAGGGTGTATTGTGGGGAATTAAAAAATAAAGGCGGGAGGGGACCTTGTGTTCACTGCTGTTGCTGCAGACAATAGCAGGCAGGGTTCAGATAATGTGCTGGCTGGGATGGCTCTTGTTTCCTGCCTTAGGAGAATGAACACGGCGCAGAACAAAGCCTGAGCTGAACACTTCATGGAGTATGCTCTGTTGACCAAAATGCAAGGGTCGCTGTATGTGAATAGCAGAAAACAAAAGAGATTTTAATTGCAAACATTGATCATACCCTTTGGTCTCTGGCAGGGGTTGCTATGGCTTCTTCACTTGGAAGGTTTGTGAGCTGCAACTTTGCAAATACATTTCAGGGGCCTCTGTCATGTGACCTTGTCAAAATGACAGAAAGTTGCCTTTTTTTTCCTCCCCCCCTCCCCAAACAATAAACAATCCATTTTGTTTTCTTTTTCTTTTTAAGGTTGCCGCAAAACCCTGTTAGCTGCGAAGCTGCTGCTGTTCCTCAGGCCACAGTTTCACTCTCATATGACCAAGTTGCAGGAAACTAGAACTCCTATATTCTTAGGCTAAAGAATAAGGTGCTCTCTGACTTTTTCCCCTGCTCACAAATTCTGTTTGGCTAGATAGAGGTAGCAAAAGGTCTGTGTTGTGGCCTTACCATAGATCTGCTAGCTGGGAACTCTCCTGGGAAACCAGGAGAGAGATTACATCTGCCTCTCAGAAAACTCCTGTAAATAGAAGCTACAAACGGAGGAGCTGCAGCCTCCCCTGAGCACTTTCCTAAGGAGGACAACATGGTAACTCTGAACGAAGGTGATTAATGAGTAGCTCTGGGTCTGTTGAGCACACTGCTAGACTGAGCTAGAAACAAAACAAGCCCAGGCCGGTTCTCTGATCCTGAGGCACAGCATGGCTAATGTCGATACTGCTGAACTCTCTCGTCCCCAGATTACACAGCAACTTGGTCTGTGCTTTCTACTGGGAATGACCCTGGGCTGGGAGAGTCCCTGAGCTGTGGTTGAATGTGGTTCAGGGAAGTGCTGTCCAGACACAACCAAAGCTGCTGCAGGACTCACGCCAAGCTTTTAGCAGTATGGACCACCAGTGGTGACTGCCTTATGTGTCGACTCTGGTTAGGCTACTTGTATAGACAAAGCTTAGTTAGGCCAGCAACAGTTTCACTGTGATGTTTGTCTTAGATGCAAAACTGTTCCTCTCTGCATTGTCATCATGGTTTAACCCCAGCCAACAGCTAGGACCATGCAGCTTCTTTTTCGCCCTCACCTTCTCTTGCAGAACAGCACAGAGAAGAGGCAGAAAAGGAGGGGAAAGGGGACAAAACAACCTCGTGGGCTGAGATAAAGAGAGTTCCATAAAACAATAACAGAGAAGGAAAATAATAATAATAATAATAANGGGAAAATAATAATAATAATAATAATAATAATAATAATAATAATAATAATAATAATAATAATAATAGTAACGACAACAATAACAACAACAACAACAATGGTAAAAAAAATATACAAGCCACAAATCACTCTCACTGTATAACGAATTGTTGCCCAGTCTAACTCAAGCAGAGATCACAGATTCATTCCCTCCTCTGGCCAACCCCCCATTTATACACTGAGCATGATGTCTGTGGTATGAAATATTCCATTGGTTGTTGTATTGTTCTCTCTATGGTTGTTCTCAGATTCTATAGGAAGCTGAAAAAAGTGAAAAAAAGTTACAAAACAAGCATCTTACACACTCTCAGACACGCATGTGATACAGGACAAAGCTTAACTGAAATAGTGAATAGTAAACCCCAGAACGTTGTGTTCATAAACTGCAGTCTGCTCAAACACCTTCCCTCCAGCATGACTCGAGGTTTCACAGTTGCAACTGAGCTGAGCTTAAACCTCTCTTCCTTTGATGCTTTTTGTCTGCAGTGCCATTCTGACTATCTTCCTTTCTTCTACTGTGACAAAACATGCCCTCTCCCTTCATCAACCCCTTTTCCATCCCTCTTTTTGCCCTCTCTTTTATTTTTCTTGGGTATTCACACTCTTTTTCTAGCCAATCCCAGGGAACTTGAAGAAGAGGTACTCTAAGAGTTGGAGGAGAAAGAGACAGAAATAAAATGAGGTCCTGAAGTTCACTCAACAAGTGACAGCGAGAGCAAGGCATGGGATATAAGCCAGTGTCATGCCCTGTGGATAGCTCAGCTTTTCCACTTGGATTTATCTGGCTGGAAAGAGGCACCTCTACCTATTCATATCAAAGCCTCAACCCTTTTACAACCACTGGAGGGAAACAGGCACACCCAGGACATGATTCAGTTCATGTCTACATCTAAAATGGTCTGTGTTAGCTGGCATGAAACCCAACGTGGCAGGTATCTGTGACCACCTCAAAAAGCACAAATGTTGGTAGAGACAGCCCTGGCTGAGCATCCTGAGCTGTGCTTTCTGCTCTGTGTCTTCAGACTGCTCACCCTGCAAATCATAGCTGAAAGGACAGGTGTAAGTGAGCTGGAAAAAAGCAGCCTGATAAGTACAACCGTGGATACAGGCAGCGAGCTTGTTTCTTTTTAGAATGTTTCCATGTTTATTTTAATTTTTAAACATTTCTATGAGGATGTTCCTCTGAAAATAACTTTGTCCCTCGCATGGCTCCTACTTCCTGAGCCCAAAGCAGTCCCTGGAATGAGGAATGCTGATCTGGATCTACACTGTAGGCTTTGTTAATGTCCAAGTCCATCCAGGTTTAGCAACAAACGTATACCTGGTTCCTGTCAAAAGTCCTGTGTACATCCACCTTCCTGCACAACACAAGCTTTCCACCACCTTCCTCCAGAGCCAAAGGCAAGTCCCTGTTAGAAATACTTGTGGTGGAGGCTGAGGACATGACACGTTCAATGATATAGAAGAGGACAATAACATCAGGGCTTTCACAATTAGTGTCATGACACTACAGTAAAGAAAAACCTCAGTCCCATGGCTCTTGCTGTTACACAAGATAAAACCAAGTTGTGAATGATTCCGGGGTAGAGTTTATGGTATAAAACCTATCCAAAATGTTGTCTCCATTTAGAAAACTTCTAAGGTACAGGAGTAAAAAAAGCAACAGAAGACAGGCTGCTTGGCACAGAAGGTGAGGCAGGGAGACGTGTTTCCAGTGACTCTGCACTGGCTGTAGATGAAGGTGTGGACCAGCAGCTTTGGGCTGCATCCTGCATCACTCCCAGTCACTGCCTCTAGAAGGTTTAAGACAGTCTGAACACAGCTGGATGAAATGAGGTTGGAGATGCTCACTGGTCATGCAGAGCTGTCAGAGCGAGCAGGATATATACACTCCTAGCATTTCCCCTCCTTTGCCAAGCCCCTCGATGTTCAAGCTCATTCCAGATGATCAACACAAATAAAGATCCAGGATCTGAAAAAGTAAAGGCCACCTTACTGACACCAAGCAGACACAGACAGAGTTCCTGGCTTTTGCTAACCCTGACACCTGCTCGTTGAGCAGTCCTGGTGGCTTGTTTATGGAGAACAACCCCCATCTGCCCATGGAAATTCAACAGCTCTCCAGGGTCTTTGGTGCCACCCCGGAGCTGTGAGCAATCCCAGTGGGCTGTAATGCAAAATGGTCTCAAAAAAAAAAAAAAAATAGTAGTACAAATGTTACTGCAGGGAGATCACTTATAATAAAATTTCAGGAGGTTTTACAGTTATTTACTCAGAGATCTGTCAAATATCTGATGTTTGTCTCTGGTTTTAATTTGGTTTTTTGCTGTGCGCTTGTGTGTGTGTGTGTGCAGGCACAAATTTTGGCTGCAAGATGCTGTTGCTTTAAAATCTTGCCAGTATTTGCAAGTTCTTATCCCTTCAGGGACAATTTCACAGAAAAATACCGTTTTCCTGTAAACATCCGAAGCCCTTGTTCAGTCTAACTCATTCCCAAAAAAATCCTTACGCCCAGTGCTCCACATGAGCTGGCTCTCCATAGCTCCCACTGCAGCAGCTTTCCTTGGGCTGTCTGGCCAGCTGAGCTCAACTTCACCTCGTCTCTAACAAATGGGGGATTTAGGCTGGGAATTTAAGCTACCTGCATCCGGGCATTCTTTCCCAAAGAACCACCAACACAGCAAAAAACTGATCATCTTCCCCAACCAAACCCAGTTTGGTAAAGGGGCTTTTAGCCCTTGGAATGCCTGAAGACAGCACTACCTGACTCTACTGTTCCTATCCCAGTAAAGCATTAAATGGATTTGTTTTGCTGCAATAAACTTGCTAATGGCTTTTTATTATGTTTGTCCTAATGCTAGCATAATTTTTCCCAAATTTATTTCAAGTTTGCTTGAAAACCTCATTTGCCTAATTGTAATAATAAAACAACATCATATGCAGATGTCTTCCTTCTTTTTCAAACTCAATTTTCTTTCAATTAACTGTATTTTTTTGGGGGGGGAGGGGGACAGGAGTGGGGAGGCACAGGAGTGGGTGTTGGGAAAAAAGGTGTATATGTCAGGTGGCATCCTGGAGCTATCAGAAAACCCAGCACGTTTGAACATAAGCGACACACACAATCTGTTGCCTTGATTTGGCTGTGTGAATCTACGAGAGATCAAATCCAGAACACGTCACAGTGTTATCTGGGAGCCTGGGAACATCCAGGGTAGGAATACAATATCCAAAGGGTTGTGCCACAGGCAGATGCTGCCTGCTACTCCTGGGGAGGTCTGGACCTTGTGAGCTGTTCACTCATTTGGGAGATGCAGCAGCACAAAGGAGGACGTTGTTTATGTTAAGAAGAGGGAAAATCTAGAGATGATCATGGGGAGGAAATTGCTTCAATTTACCTAGCTTCAGGCAAGACTGAGAGTCCTGCTTGGCTCTTTACTTCATACCTGACCTAGGACTGAGCATCTCAGACAACAGTTAAACCCTGGAGGCACGGGTTTGGAGAAATGACATCAGCTTCATTTGAAAGATGGGGAAACTGAGGCACAGAGCAACTCACAGACACTGGACACTCAGAATAACCCAGCTGTACCAAGTTCACCAAACAAGCTCTTTCTCTGTATTATGGTTGTTTACAGACTGTAACTAAGTCTCAAAAAATCTGCCTTGAGCTTATGGAGAACTGAGCTTTTTTTGCCTGTTGCAAGACTCAGCTGTAGCATGATGTGAAGTGACCTGAACCCAGGCTAAAACCCATGTATTTGCAATAGACCTGGACAAAGAGTTACCCATCTTACTGACAAACACCTATGAAAGACTGATGAACCACCTGAAAGTGGTAGAGAAGCCATAGCATGGATCAGATGCTGTGTCTTTGGTTCTGCTCTTCTCCTTGCTGGAGTAAAAGAGATGGAGGTCTTCCAAAGTCACAGAAACACAGAATTGTAGGTGTTGGAAAGGACCTTGTGAGATGCTCTAGCCAACCCCCCCTGAAAAAACAGGGTCACCCAGAACAGGTTCCATAGGAATGCATCCAGGTGGGTTTTGAATATCTCTGGAGGAAAAGACTCCACACCCTCTCTGGGCAGCCTGTTCTAGTGCTCTGGCACCCTCAAAGGAAAGAATCTTTTCCTCAGGTTGAGAGGGAATTTCCTGTGTTCCAGTTTGTGTCCATTGTCCCTCGTCCTGTCACCGGACACCACTGAAAAAAGACTGGCCCCATCCTCTTGACACCTGCCCCAACTGATAAGTAATGACAAGATCCCCTCTCAGTCTTCCCTTCTCCATAATAGGCCAAGGTCTCTCAGCCCTTCCTCATCAGAGAGATGCTCCAGTCCCTTGATCGTCTATTTAGTCTTCGCTGGGCTCTCTCCAGCAGTTCCATGTCCTTCTTGAACTGGGGGCCCAGAACAGGACACAACACTCCAGATGTGGCCTCACCAAGGCAGAGCAGAGAGGGAGGATTACCTCCCTTGACCTGCTGGCCACACTTTTCAGCATTTTTCTAGTATGTGTTTGTGCAAGTGAGGTCAGATGAGGCTCACAAGAAGTACAGGGACGTGCAGTGAGAGCAAATCATTAGTGACCTTTCCAGCTGCTGGGAGAGTCATGTTGGTTGTGATGGCCTGGCATACGGTTGAAATTGAAGCCCTTGTGCAGCCTTTGGCTATCTTGAGTTGAGCTGGATGAGATGCAAATGAATTGTGATGAGCATCTGGATTTCAAGGAAATTGCTATAAATAATGCATATGACTTTCTCAGGTTTGTAGGTTTCTCAAGCGGAATTGTTTGGTAAATCATTCAAGGCTGGTGAAAGGTCCTAGATCAGTGTTTCTGGAGGAAGAGGTTCTGGTTTATATCCCACAGCAGCAGTGACACAAGAAGACTGCCCAGAACTGCCACCTTCTCCTTCCAGTGTATCATTGAAGACAACACAGCTCTTGATATATTCCAAGACTCCATAGAAGAGTATCTATATTGCCAGCTGTCATTATGATGTTATGAGATGGTCAGCAGTATATTGAGAGCAGATCTGAGAAAAAATAGCCATTTCATAGGATGCTCAGCAGCCACCGGCAGTCATCTGCCCATGCTACTATCTCTTCTGCTTCTGAGGGTGTGGTGTTAGCCAGAAAAGGGAGTTTCTTTTTCCCGTGCCTGCCCTGTCACTTTGTCCTCCTCTCTCAGCTGGTGAAGGTGGAAGGAGCAGACTCTTCCAGTGCTATAACAGAGAGGACTCTGCTCTTAGCACTGGATGTCTGTTCTCTGTCTGGTGGTGGTTTTAATTGCTTGGAAAAAATCGGATGGAGGGTTTGTGTGCCCTGAAGCTTGTCCATTTCTTCCAGATGCCTGAGTTGATGTAACAGATGATTTCTCCCTTCCTTTGTGCTGCAGATGAACTGGGTGAGTATATTCTCTGAGCCATTGCACAGGGTTGTGAAGCCCCGTGTATCTGGGTCACTTGAAGGTTTCCAAGTCAAATTATCTGGGCAAAATCCAAAAGGTTTGCTGATGTGTGAGGGAGCAGATTAGAAGTGGGAATTGCTTCATGTTGGTTTCAGATTTGTAAGATTTGGAGAAAGGAGAGAAGTATGATTCTGCAATCCCTCAGGAAAGACCTGCTGTTCATTCCAAGGTCCTGGCTTCTGCCACGGGACTAGAAGGTTTCAGTGCCATCTGCCAAAGAGCAGAGGTGTCTGTGCCTGCTGGCTGGGTCACCACTGTGCAACTGTGCATGCATAGAATTCACAGAAAGACTGGGAGAGGGATCGCATGCAAATTAGTACAGGACTGTATTTTTAACGTAAGCGTGAGGCTTTTCCTGAGTCTGGCAGATCAAAATTCAGAGACATTTTCATGTGCCTCCTACTGTTGCTATGTTTGGGTTACAAACATTTCAGAGAAAATTTTAAATTAGTTCCATGCCATCTCTCTTAGACTCTCCCTTGACAAAGGTCATTTCTGGAGGAGACGTCAATGCAGCTTTTAAAGCAAGATAGCTGGAACTGCAGCAATAATGTCTTCTAAAATGCTTGAAGTGATCAGAAACTCCCATATTTGCAGCCTATTAACCTTTTTTTTTTTTTTTTTTTTTTTT
>VXBW01001239.1:808743-821504 GCA_013400375.1 Thinocorus orbignyianus | reverse complement strand
CGGGGGGTGAGGCGGGTAGAGGAGAGGAGAGGAGAGGAGAGGAGAGGAGATTCAGTGGGATCTTCTCCATGTATATAAATTACCTGGTGGAAGTAAGCAAAGAATAGAGGGCCAGAATCTTCTGTGTGGTGCCCAATGGTAGGACAAGAGGCAATCTGCAAAAACCAAAACACAGAAAATTCCATTTAAACATGAAAAACCCTACCAGTGATCAAACACTGGTACAAGTTGTTCAGAGAGGTTGTGGAGTCTCCATCTATGGAGATATTAAAAATCTAACTGGAAGCAGCCCAGGGCAACTTGGTCTAGCTGATCCTACTTGAGTAAGGTTTGACTAAACTATCTCCACAGGTATCTCCAACTTCTGCCAGCTTGCAAATAGCAAAGTTCCAGTATTCTGACCAAAGTTTCTTCTGCAGATCCCTAACTAGGGAAGCATTTGAACTTTGTTAGGTATCTTGATGTAAGATGAGCAATAGTGTCCCAGTTCTCAAGATTGTTCTGTGTCACAGTCATAAGAAGTGATGAAAGCTGCAGAGTGATGGAAGAGATAAGCTTGAAGATGTAATTTTCTAAGTTTGTCAAACTGACTGCAGAGAGAAAGGACAGAACTAGTACAAACCACCTCAACCTCCAACCAGACTCCAAATGGAAAATTCAGCAGGTTTTAGCTGTTTACTGATGCTTCCTGCAGGTTTACACAGCATCTTCCAGTGGACACAGCTGCTGACTAACCCTTTTCCCCACATATTTGAAGCAATTTATCAGGACAATTGCAAAGATCCAGCTGTTACAGTTACACGCAGACTACAAGTGTGTTCATTTTACCCTCAATACAAATTGGTGCTTCATCAGGAGACTAAGTTTGGTCAACCAGCCACGGTATCTACCTCAGCCTGATTCATCCCACTGAACTACTGACTTCCTAGTCAACGAGAGAAGAGAGGTGTCCATTCAGCTTAGATCACCTCATCACAGCTCTCAAAAAATCTCTAGAAACAAACAAACCAACCAAAAAGAAAAAAAAAAAACCCACCCCAAAACCTGGCTGCTTTTTTGTAGTGTAAGACCATCTCCTTTCACAGGTATCCCGTACTGCTGTGGTCTACAGATTAAAGCTGATGGGAAAAAACAAACCTTTCCCCTTAGATGTTTTGTGGAAAACCATGTATCTAAATCCTGTGAACTTTTTGATTTTGTGTCAATATCAAACCAAATCTTTTAAAAAATTAAGTTTTCAGAATCAGAGAAGTACAGTCCAGACTAAATTTGATCATAGCATTAAAATGATCTTGTGAGGTATATTTCTGTCTTCATCATCTCTTTTTTCTTTTGTGTTCTTATTCCATGTCTCCTTTGTTCTAGCTGATTTCTAATCTGATTTTTTTCCTCCTTCTTCCGTGAATGTTGACTGCAGTCTGCCCTGCTAAACAATTGAATTTATAAACCAATATATATTGTAATTAAAAAATGAAGCTTATTTCCGGGATGTTATCTTTGCCCTGGACTGTGATGCTGGAAAATAATGAGCAGAAGTGGTGAGTTAGGATGGCTTCCAAGAGAAACTGGGAGGATTGACACACGGTGGCAACATTCAGCTGGCCAACAGGAAAAGCACCTAGGAAGGAATTTTCATGTGAACAGTGGTTTTCCAAAGCTGCATTGCCTTCCTTGGCTTCTCTAGACAGACACACATCCTCTTTGTGGAAAACTGAGCATTGCAGAAGGAAATGAAGAACCGCTCATTTGCAACCTGCTGGTCAAGTTGCTTTGGCATGAAAGCACCAAAGGTGGAGTCAGCCCTGAAAGACTCCATTCCTGTTTCTCCAGCTAGTTACTTTTTCTACGAGAATGTTTTGAGTAGTTCCTTTTTACCTAAGTTTCCCCTTTCGTAAAATGAAAGAATACTATATGTTTTGATTGCATTACTTCCTTTGGGCTTGTGCAGTTGCTGCCAAATATATTTCCCCTGTGCAAGCACCCTGAATTTCACCACGCTCCTCCGTGGTAGGCTTTGCTGCCTGTATTGCAAATATTTTTGCATGGAGTGCTCTGGAGGGTAAGTATCTTTCTAAACTGGTGTGTTTGGTTGCCTCCTCCTTGGCAGGATAGGAACTCTGGGTAAGTCTGCTGCTGATCTAAGGAAATATCTTGCAAAGTCTCAGCACAACAGGGGAGGTTTATACATCCAATTCTTAGTTGCTACTGGTCCATTCACTCAATAGCTCCAACTCTCTTGACTCTTCATGTTGGACTGTGTCAAGACTATTGACATCTTTATGACTTGCTCACTTATGATGACCACAAGCTGATCTTGAATGTCACATCATCTGCTGCAAATTACAGGCATCCTTATGGCAGCGAGTAGAAGTCTAAAGACAATCAAGAAAAGCACAGATTTATTTATTTACTTATTTATTTATTTTCATTTTGTAAGTTCTTCTAACCCAGGACAGAGTCTACCCTATCTAGAGTTTTCTCATAGATGCGTCATACCTATGACTTTCCTTCATGAACCTTCAGTCAGGAGATCTCTACACTTGCCAAAGGCTTTTTTTTTTGGAGCGTTAGTTTTTCTCCTAATATCAGTCCTGCACTTCTGCCATTTAAGCTCCTTATTGTGTCCTCCATGGAAATCCCCTGTTGATGGTAGGCATGGAGAGCAGTCTGTTGACTTTGATTCTGAAGATTCTTTTTGCCTGTTTGAAGACCATTACAAAGTCACCTCTCCATTTTGTCTGCTTTAAATTAAGCAGCGCTGACTTTCCCAGTAGGAACAACTTTCTTGGCCTTTGTGGTCCTCTTCCAGACTTTCCAACTACTCCATACTTTTTGAGAGGAGCGTAGTTCTAGCAGAAACCTTCCTCACACTGACTCGAGAGGAATGATTTCATACTAGTGACCTCATCTCCTCTCTTGCACTCATCCTGTGACCTATGACAGAATTCAAGCATCCTTCTGAAACACTGCTGGCCTGCCCTTGTATGCACATACTGCCCCAGCAGATTTTCTATCCATGTTGAATTTGTTTCTACTTTCCTTTTCAGTCCATTTTCTCTGCTCTCTTATCTTTGCTATCAGGTTTAGCACCAGGACAGAGAGATGTTGACTTTTCAAGTTGGCAGGAGCTGTAACAGCAACCAAGTGGATAATTGTGGCATAGAATAATAATTTACCTATCAGTTGATTGCAACTACTTTGAATTTGAAGCAATCCCTCCTGATGTTTCACTCAGTGGATTGATCATAAGTGGTTTCCTGAAATATGCCTCACATTTGACAGCTGAGCTGTGCAATCTGTTTTGAAGTAAGAAATTCCCATGGTCCTGTTCCTCAAATGGCCCCGGACTCGAGTGTTTTCCAAGCATCAGTCTCTGTTGGTATGAAGTTTAGGCAAGAACTTTGTCGGCAGCCCTGAAACGTGCCCCCACTGCTTTGTGATGAGGGACTGCTCAGTTTCTTGGAGTTTTTCCTTCTGGAGAGTGTCTTGTGGCATAGGAAATTTGTCTCTTTTGTTGAGGAAACGTCCTTGTACCATCTCTATGGCTCTTCTAACATCCTGAACTGGGAGATTTCCTTTGCTTACTGGTGTGCTTTGCAGGAAGTGTTTGACTCCTGTGTTTCCAATACTTGATCTTTTGTGAGCTGACAGCGCCATGTGCTTCACTTTCATGTATCCTGCGCGATGGGACCAGAGGAAATGGCCTCAAGTTACACCAGGGGATGTTTAGATTGGATATTAGGAAAAATTTCTTCACCGAAAGGGTTACTAAACATTGGAACAAGCTGCCTAGGGAAGTGGTTGAGTCATTTCTGGAGGTATTTAAAAGACAGGTAGATGTGGTACCGAGGGACATGATTTAATGTTGGACTTGGCAGTGTTAGGTTAATTGCTGGACTCAACGATCTTAAAGTTCCCTTTTAACCTAGGCTATTCTATGATTCTATGAAATTCAGTAGGCTGAATCCTCCTATAAACGTGTATATTCCTCTCCACTCTCAGATAAAGGAAACTATACCCTTAATTTAGAGATTACACAGGGTGAATCGTGGCTTGTGCTCCACTCCTCCCTGCACAATTGGTGACACTAGTATTTGTGGTAGCTCTTTCAGGGGACCAAACTGAGGAATAATTGGTGCCCTTGGCTCTGTGGCAAGGGAAACCTCCTTGTTAATGTCTCAGTAAATTTATTACCATTTTATGTGAAGGAAAAAAAAAAAAGGAAATGCATCTTAATGTAAAGGTAAACCCAAATGCCTTCTTTCATGTGTGACTCCAACTGTCTCTTTTGGCTGCCAGATAAGGCTTTTAATCCTGGCTAGGCTCTTCTTAAGGGAACTAGAGACCATCAAAACCATCTCCAAGGGAAGGCAGCTCTTCTCTGTAGGCACCGCTGTGATCAGAAAACTGCGTGCACATGAGCCATTTCAGAGAGAGCTCTCAGGTAACCTCTCCTGGGAGGATTAATGCTAGAAATTGTCCAGCATCCACAGGAAACACATTATTGTCCTCACAGGAACACATTTTGCACTCAAAGTACCCAGAATTTCTTCAGATTGCTTCCTACTGAAATTGGCGTGTACTTGAAAATCCTGATCAGGGCTCCAAAATTGTTTGAAGAACTCAAGAGAGAACACCATGGAACCACTTAGTGTCAGCGATGCAGCTGATGATGAGGACACCAAGGCACTGAATGTTGTATGCCAGATGACTTGTGAGTGAAGGAGTGAAGACAGACTCCAAGGACCCGGGGTCTCTTTTACTGCCTCGGGATGACTTTAAAAGAGTGCAATCCCATATTCAAAATGGGTTAAAATCACAGTCAGAATGAATGCAGGATGATCTGTAAAAACAATCAAACAAATAAACTCAAATGGAAATTTGGAGTTCCCTCCCCCAGGATCAATGCAAGTTTCTTTAGCAGGAGGGTGGTTGGAAATAACCAAATAATTAGGAACACAATCTTAAACTCATCTTGGAGGGGGAAAAAATGAAGCTGCAGACGTGGAAACAGGAAAATTAATTGTGTTTTCCTGATTAACAAACACAATTAAGGAAACAAAGCAAGAAAAACACTGCCAGCACTGGGGAAGGTTATTTTTGTATTATTCTGATTACATGAGGCGGTCAGCTCTGGGTGACAGCTTTATTCTGATAGCTATTAGAGGGACAGAAGCAGATAACACTACAAACTAATTATTACCGCAATCTGTAATTTCTCTGCAGGGAACCGGAACTGCTGGGGACCGGGGTAAGAGACAGAAATAACCAATAACAACAACAACAAATGCGAAATTGCAGGGATGAAGGAGGAAAGTGGAACCAATGGGGAAATTATTTTCATAAACCAGAAGTGAAAGGACGGGAAAGTTGTTAAGCTGATTTCATGGACTAACACTGGCAGGTCTTTTAAGGTCAAAACAAAGATTAAAAAGAGTCCTGTACGAGGAAAAACAAGCAAACCTTATTGGCGTTCAGAGAAAATAATACATGTCTGGGTTATCAACAAATGCTAACAACTATTGCTAGTATTCTCAGAGATTACATAGACCTTTTAAACTCCGAGGGAAGCAGAACCATACTGTCACTCCAGAAGGGATTTGGATGATTAAGTGTAGGCAGAGAAAGCTGAGCTGCTTGCCCTTGGATCTTTTTATAGAGAGTGGAAACCATGGCAAATCATGGTTCTTTTGGGTAGAGTCTACTGTAGTATGACAGGAGGACTATCTTTCTGATGGCTAAACGAGGGTGGTTAGCTTTGCTGGGGACACCTCAAGCAAAGAGAATTTATTTCTATTCTTACTTTCTGGGTTGATATGGGTGTAAAGGAGCTGCTCAAGGTGGCTAGAATGCTGTTTTTGCTCCTTGTCGATGCTATTTACATGCTGGAGTCACCCCCGGGTGACCTGCTTGGGGACCAAGTGTGCTTCCAGCACTTAGTGTACCCATAGTAGTCTACATCTGGTCTAGCAACTGCCATCAATCCCATCTGCTTTTGTGGTGGGATTGGAAGAGGGCCTTTTCTCCCTGCTTTACCTCGCTGCATGGGTAGGTGGGGTTTGTGGGCAGTTTGAACTTGTTCTCTATTGACCATTGCTACCTCAGTGAGTCAGGTAGATCTGCATCTTAAAGACTGCCTGCTTTTATTCTGCAAAGTAGCAGTGGACCAGGACTGAGCCAAGAAGGTCGCTCAGAAAAACAAGTTTTATTTTTTCCCTGTTAAAAAAATGTCCTTGGAATATTTAAGAGAAAAAAAAAAACAGCAAGCAGGATTAATTTTGTTTCCTCCTGGCTTCAGAATCAAAGCTGCTCCACAGATGTCAGTATTGGATGGCAAATCCATCCTTTTCCTTTCTGGCCTTGTGACAAGGGAAGAAAGGACAAAGAACCAGAAGAGACCTCCTGGGTCACCACACTGGCCCCTGCAAGAAGGCCCACCGTAAAACTCCTGTAGCTCTTGACCGTGACCACAGAGATGCAAGCTTCTTCTGTCGGTGTGATGTTGCAGTGGGCAATCACGTTGTCATTCTTGATGCTGCAACGATCCCAAGGGTCAAAGCTGTAACAGGAATCGATAAAACAAAGAAAGGCTTCCAGAACTTGATCTGTTAAAGGATGCATTGCGTCAATCTGTTGAAATTAGTTCCTGCTGCTGGGAGCTCCTGGTGTGAGGGGGGAAAAAAGAATGGAGGAGGAAGGTTGCACCTCTGCTGAAACGAGGTATTCTGTGCCTTCTCTAATCCTGCCAATGGGCCTTAGAGACAAGATTAATCTATCCACTTGGCAAGATGACCTAAAAAACAGCACCACATGACTTTTACATTATAATTCCAAAACTCTCTTCTCTCCACCCCCATTTTTCTCCTAAGATCTCTTCTGGGACAAAAGAGCACGGAAAACCAATGGCTGTGGCAACCTATATTGCTGTAAAAATAGAAGCCTACAACTGATAACATTATGAGCCACCTCACTTGTAGGGTCTCAAACAAAATGTGCATGTTCCGCTTGGAATTTGTTACTCCCCCTCATATACAGCTGGGTTTTTTACTTGTAGTGTGGAAGGTTAAAGCATCGAAATGTGTGGGTGCTGATGCAGATTTGTGAGACAGAAAAACAGTTTGAAGGGAAAAGATTTCTTTTTGTAGATGAGCGTGTCCTTTGCTGTGAATGACCGTGGCTGATTTCGGTGGGTATCAATGAAGGATCCAAAGACTTGTTGATATGGAAGATCTCTGTGAATATTCAGAAGGAAGCCAGCTCTCTGTAGGCAGCTCTCAATCTGTCCTTGCTGAAAGTTCTTTGAAGAGCACTTGAAGGTGGTCTTTGATCAAACAAACTGAACTCCATTCCTTTTCATCATCACTATATCAGTCATGCAAACAGAAGTTTTTTTGAGTGATTTTGGTTCCAGCTCTATATCCTACCTGTTCCTACAAGTTCCTTGTTCAACCTCTTCTTTGATCTTGGTTAATCATTAGTCATGATTGCCTTGGTAACTTTCTAAGGCCCTCGAGTGGCAAACGCTTTCTGAGGAACAGGACAATGCAAGCTTGGCCATGGCTGGTGGCTTGGGAACAGTTTTGACTATGTGGTAAAACCCATGCATGAAGGAGAGACCTGATGTTTTCCACCAGCACTGACTACCAGGTATGTGAGACAACTTGTGAATTTTTCACATGCCTTCTCTATTCAGGCCTTTGCTACTAAATGGATTCACCAAACACTTAAAAACATCAGTTGAATTAACCTACTCTTGCCATCAGTCATGCCTTAAAGCAACAAGACTTGTTGGCATGTCTGTGTTCTGGAAATAGGTGGGTACCCCCTACAGTGCTCATCTGCCAAACCTTTCCAGGATGAGGACAAGCACTACAGAAGGGCTTCACTGAAGTCTCATCAGGAACTGGTGGAGTTTTCATGGTGATCTCAAGGACTTGCTGTAATATTGCCCTCATTAACATAGAAGATGCCTGACTCCTTGACAATGGTGGGAGTGGCAGCAAGTTTTGTCTTGGTATTGGGCTGCCTGTGTCGTGAGGGAAATGCACTTTTCCACATCAATTAAGATATTTGCAGTGGTGATTGCTGGCTTTGCAGCACGGATGGGCATAGCTGTAGGAGGACACTTGACTACATGGGTGGAATTGGTGCTTCAGCAGCTGTTTTCTGTCACCTCTAGGTGAAAGGTCCTATAAACCAGAAAAGTGTATCATCTACTTTCTTCCTATCAAATTCATGTAGTTGCATGATAAATCTGATTTAAATCATAGTATAAAACACGCAGAAGTGTGTGGCGTTGTTTCTGTGTGACCTATAATATTAATTTAGAAACTTCCTCCAAGATCTGCCTGGGCTTTGAAATTAGGCTGACTGGTCTTTTGTTTTTCTTCCTTCTTTCTAAGACAGTTGTCATGTTCATTGCTCTCCTGTCTTCTGGGATCTCACCTGCCATCCCTGAATTATTGAACGAAGTGACTTAGCTGCTCACAGCCACTTCCTTAAGCATTCAAGTTGATTCTGTGAGGTCCTGATGGGTCAAACGCATCCGTGTTACCTCCACACTGCTTAATCCGGTCTTTTCTCTTGGGGTTCTCTCTTCTACATCAATTTTATAATTAATTGTATTATCTATCTGATCACAATTAACCTTTTATTTTTAATAAGAAGGTAGATATTTCCTACTATCCTTCTGAAAATACACTTCACTTTTCACCATCCCTGAATTGCAGGATATATATTTCCCTTCCCAATGCAATGATGGGCCAGTTCTTCCCTTTGTCTTCCTCTTATTTTGCATGATTTCCAGATCTTTCTTCTGTTGTTGCTGTCATTAACTAATTTTTATTCACTCTGCATGTTAATCTTAGTTGTATCCCTCCACAGTTGGGGTTTTCTCTTATTTTTGTGTTGAATTTGCAGACTTGTTTGCACACTTTATGTGTATTTTTTATTTATTTTTTTTTTTCCAGCCCAAGTATTCAGACTCTTAAAACATTCCTGGTACAATCACCGTGGTATCTTCCCTTGTTTTTTCCCCCAACCACTAAGATTTGCTGATATGTGCTTGATAGACTCTTTCAGCAAGAACCAATATTTATTTCATTGCTACCGAGACTGTCTACCCAGGAAGCGGTACTATTTCACATTAGTTGCCTGCTTTGTCAAGTCTGTTTCTATTTTGCTGTTCTTACTCCTTCGCTTTTTTAAAGAAGTGACATTTACTACCACAGGAATAGCCTGGAAGAAGTTACCTTCCACCTTTAGATTTTCCACATTTTTTCCCCATATTGCTCTTCTTCCCCTTCTGAAGTAAAAAATGCCTGAAAAATTCAGTTAGCCATGTAAAATTCAGTTAGGTCACATAAACTACTGCATTCCTCCTCCAATAAATACTCAACCCATTTAAATCCCCTGGATTTTACCTAGTCTTGTCCTCTGGATGCCTTCTCCAGCTGCTCAGAAACCATGGTTCCCACTTTCCCCACTGTGGGATTCAGTTGCTGCTATTTTTTAGCTCGATTTCCAACATACCCATTGAAAACCGTGTCCCATTCTGGGCTGCCCAGTTCAAGAAGGACTGGAAACTAGTGGATAGGGTACAACAAAGGACTATGAAGATGACTGGGGGACTAGAACATCACTCTTTTAAGGAAGGCTGAGGCACTTGGGGCTTTTTAGTCTGGAGAAGAGACAGCTGAGGGGAGATCTTATCAACACTTATAAATATCTAAAGGATGGGTGTCAAGAGGATGGGACTAATCTTTCTTGAGTAGTGCCCAGTGACAGGACAAGAAGAAACTGGCACAAACGTCAACACCAGAAGTTCTGTCTCAACACAAGCAGGAACTTCTTCATTTTGAGGGTGGCAGAGCCCTGGAAGAGGCTTTGCAGAAAGANGGCTTTTTAGTCTGGAGAAGAGACAGCTGAGGGGAGATCTTATCAACACTTATAAATATCTAAAGGATGGGTGTCAAGAGGATGGGACTAATCTTTCTTGAGTAGTGCCCAGTGACAGGACAAGAAGAAACTGGCACAAACGTGAACACCAGAAGTTCTGTCTCAACACAAGCAGGAACTTCTTCATTTTGAGGGTGGCAGAGCCCTGGAAGAGGCTTTGCAGAAAGATGGTGAAGTTTCCGTCTCTGGAGACATTCAAATTCCATCTGGACACGTTCCTGTGCAACCTGCTTTGCGTGGATCTACTCTGGTGGGGAGGTTAGACTAGATGGTCTCCAGAGGTCCCTTCTAACCCCTACCACTCTGTGCTTCTGTGTGACTGCAAGGCTGGGAGGATGTGGAGGAGAGAGAAGCTGAGAAAGTTGGGTGATGGCAGCCTGTTTCAGTAATAGCAAGATCCCCCATTCCATCAAAGCTGTAACAGCTCACTGCTCCTTCTGACCCCAGGGAAGCACTGCAGATATCCTCCTGCTCTGCAGGTGTTTGGATATACCAGTAAGCAACGACCATCAGTGCAGTTCTGGGATGGTGCTTTTATATTCATGCATGTCTCTCTAATGCCACACAGAGAAAAGTGTTTGCAAACAGAACTTCAGGTAACTTCTACTTCCCTCCAGTACAAAAGCAAGCAGTTAAGTAATTGCTGGAGGGAGGTATGTTCAGAGGGTTTTCAAACTTTGATGCCCTGTGATTTGCAACTCTCTGTAGTTGAAACTTGCAGTCTCTTCTTTGCAGCCCTGCTCCTCGGGGGAAAGAAACCAGTCGAAAGGCTCTTGCTGATTTCACTGGGATTTGACCAGACCCTCAGTGAACTTTTAAATGACTTTAAGTGAGCTAAAACTTCACACGTTCTTCTTTACCTCATGCAGTGGCTGACTGCTCTAAAGTTTTCTAGTTCTCAGCTTGCTGAAGAATTAAAGAAACTAAGTCACCTTGCCTGACTGAATGTTATCCTTCTCTCATGCTTTTACTTCCCTACTAGTTATTTTTAAGTCAGATGACAATATTTGCTGTGTTAGTGAACATATCTTAGTGTTTGGGTGTGCTCCAACAAGCCCGATGGGATTCTGATCCTGCCTGCAACCTTGGGCACAGCTGAAAGACAGATAATAAACAACCACAGTGCAAAATAGGAGACATGACTGATTTTCCAGTTGTAAGTTGTTTTCTGTCTGGTCACTTAAAGCTTTCTCTTATTCATGAAATGTGACTGGCCATACAAACTGGTTGAAATTGGTTTTGGATTCCTCACTGGATGTCTGAAGGCTTGAGGGTGGGTGGTTGTTTTTTTATTTAATAGAAAAATGATAGATCACAAGGAAGGAACAGATGCGTGCCTGGTTTGAACATTTAGGATCTTCTGACACTTTCGCCCTTACCCTGTGATGATTCTTCAACTGACCAGAATAATTCAGCTTCAGGAATGGCAGTGGCATTAACCGCCTACTTCTAAGCAAATTAATGTTCCTTGTACTGCCCTTGCTGATTACAACACCATGCACAGGACAGTTGCCACATGTATATGGGTAATATAAAGCATCGCAGAACTAATGGAAGGGGAAAAGAAAACGGTGCCATTTAAAGATAAACCAGGATCTTGCTGTCAAGGTGACTCCAGATGTAGTTCAGATGCATTAACTAGAGGGAAAGCAGAAGCATGCAGAGAGTGGATTGCTCCGGGAAGCACAGATTTCAATGTGCTGAAAGGCAACCTGAGGTGAGAAGAGTGGAGGGGGAACCCTTGGCCATGGAGAAACCGCGTACAGAGAAACTTCAATAAAATTAAAAAAATCAATCAGGTTGTGCTTCCAGGCATGAACAGCCGGAGCCTGCTACTCTGAAAGGAAACAGTGGCCAGCACCAAGCAGGCTTGTGAGAGAGACATTTGCAGGCACATATAAGGAATGATCATCACCCCAATTTCAAATGAGGTGAAAAGAGCAATTAAACCATTTTATAGTGCAATAACTTGGAGCAACAGAATCCACTGCCCAAAGCAATGGCCCACCCAGCAGGTAGGCTGTGTGGACTGAGACCCAGGCAAAGAACACATGCTCTCTCCTCAGTTTAGCTATCTAGGAGTTAAATAACTATCTTTCTCAGCTCCTTCTGCAGTCAAAGCAGATATGCAAGACAGTTTGTTCCTGGCACCTTAAAGTGGCGTGAATCTGGAAGTTTCACTCTCCATCAACTTTATCCTGTAAGATTAGTTTATATTAACTTTTGGACAACAGAAATGGAAAGAAGTACTGTCTTCAAAGGGTCCTGTGGCACAGGCTGGGGAGATCAGGAGATACCTAGCAGCGAACAGGTGAAGCAGACATGATTTTGACCCGGGGGTGAACAGAGGAGCAGAGATCACTGGCCACCATGCATGTAGCAAATGCAGGATGGGCAATTGCCCTGGAGAGAAAAGGTCCTGGTGCTTGTACCTTCTCTGCATGCAGGACTGTGTGCCAAAGGGACTCTCGAGCCAGAAGGGCTGACTCTCACAGGACCTTGCTGGTACGATACAGGAGTGGAATACAGAAGAACTTGAATTCAGAAGTTTGCACTGTAGATCTGTGTCTGAGCAAGTCAGTGTTGGTTTTCCTATAGCACAAGGATGCTAAGATGAATGTATTTCGTACATCTAAACTGCACCCTGAGAAGTCTTTTTTTTCTTTTTCTTTTTTTTTCTTTTTCTTTTTCTTTTTCTTTTCCTTTTTCTTTTTCTTTTTCTTTTTCTTTTTCTTTTTCTTTTTCTTTTTCTTTTTCTTTTTCTTTTTCTTTTTCTTTTTCTTTTTCTTTTTCTTTTTCTTTTT
>VXBW01001239.1:764771-808044 GCA_013400375.1 Thinocorus orbignyianus | reverse complement strand
GGGTTTTGTTGTTTTTTTTTTTTTTTTTTTTTTTTTTTTTTTTTTTTTCTTTCTCTAAGACTGTTAAGGTATCTGGATGTGGCTGGCTGAGACTGTCCCTGTTCCAAATAATATATATTAACTTAGATGAACCCTAGCCATAGCCCTTGCACAGATATAAGGGTGAGAACTATGCAATGCTATCCATAAGTACCTAACAGGAGGAAATGGTGAGGACAAAGGTCCCCCTAACCCACATACATCTAGAGCTCAGATGCCCTGGGTGACTCTTGGGTCCCCACAGGGGTATCTTTATCACCTCTCTCCCCACCTGCTCACTGGTCTCCAGTGCCAGTCATCTTCTTTTATACTCTCTATCTGTGCCAGGAGACAGGAGTTTGGGTCAGGTGGAGGAGGAACTGTGTTTTAGGCCCATATCCTGAGCTATTGCATAGATGGAGAGAAGAAGGAGCTGCTGTAATTTAAAATAAATCAGCAGCAGCTCTGTCTTTGAGAATGCAGAGCACCTCAGAGTCTCTTGGGACAGATGATGGATAAAGGGATACTCAAGGCAGGTAATCTAGAGATCGTGGGGATTTCTGGTTAGGGGCCGCTCAGCTTTGCCATGACCAAGGATCTTCTGTACATGCCTATAGGCAAAGCTTTAAGGGGGAATAAAATGGTACCCGTGCAGCTCAGGAGCCTCAGGGATTAGGTGATGGATGAGTGGGGATTTTCAAGATCGCTGTATTAGAGTTAGGTGCCTAAATTCCCTATAAATCCCCCTTTAGGTTTGTAAATCCTTTGTGAACGCTCTCGGTAAATAGGATTGCAGCCAGGAAATACCTGGCTTGTGTCAGCCATTTCACTCCTCCAGAAATTAATCCTGCAAAGGTATGAATATTGGCTAGTCCATGGGTGCAGAGTTTCGAGCCCTGTGTGATCTTGGAGCAGGATGATGGACCAGCTAAACCACTGCCTGGTCATTGCTCTTGGAAAAATCTCTGGCTGCTGTGTTTCATTTACAATAACGGAAGGGTAAGGAAGGAAAAGAAGAGATTTAAGCCTCCCAAGCTGAAAATGGGGGTTGATTCGCCTCACTGTAAGCTGAACAAAGGAGAAGAGAGATAACCCATGGTTTTCTTCCACCAATACTTTCAGCATCTACCCCAAGTATTAAGAGTTTTTTGAGTCCTGCTTTCTACATCCTGGGAAACTGCTTTGGACGACAGGCTGCTTCCATCAACAGAAGATTCTCAGTGGAAGCCAGATTCATACCTTCAGTTTAGAGCATCAGTCCTAAATACACAGGGGAAGACAAGGACAAGGCCCCTGATTCTCCCTTCCTGCCATACAAAAGCAGGTAGAGATAAAGGAGAGTTAACCTCATGCCAGAGCGGCTTTCCCAGTGTTCCCCAGCCCTATCACACCTCTTATTCTTTCCTTTTTTTTCTTTTTTGCAATTTACATTTTTCATTCATTTACACGTGATGTTAATCTTTCCTTAATCTCCAATTCCTTGGTGTGTGTGTGGGGGGATGAATTCCATTTGTTTTTGTTCCACTCTATCAGACACAGCAGCTATAAGATTAAATGATAACTGTGGACCTAATAATAAAAATACAATATAATGTAATGAAAGTAATGTAGATCTAATCCTCTGTTTTATTGCATCCTGAGTGCCTTTGGTGCTATTATTTTTTCCTATGCCTCTGTCTTTGACTTAGCTGCATCCTTTCAAGGAAGCAAAGGGATTTGTAAAGATTATAGTATTATTCTGTTGAGCACAGACTTGCTGTGGGGCACCTTTAATTACAAAATACTATCACTGCTTATAGGGATGTGTGTTTATATATGTGCATGCTGTTGTGTGGTGTGCGAGGAAGATATTCAAAGCACCCCAAAGCACTAACGCCAGCTCAGACAGCTGTACCTGGCCAATGCTGCTGTCTGCTTCTTTATAGTTGGGTTTTTTTGGTCCTTCTTGCTGCAGCTCCTTCCCTCGACACTTTCTTTCTGCATTGTTATTTTTATTGTTGTAATCCCTGTTTGGGGAGAAACTTTAGAAGGGTTTAAATCAAAAACTCTTCTCTGTGAAACCTCCCTCTCTGGTTCCTTCTGCAGCCATGGCTGGCCCTGTTCTTTAGGTAGCAATGTTTTAGAGGTCTCCAAGGTACAAGGTAGCATGCCCTTTCTGACCTGCACTGCCCTCACTGTCTCCCTCTCTGTCTGCATCATGCTGGGAATGTTACTTTGAATGCTGCAAGTGTCTTCATCTCAAAGTGCCTAACAGCGTATCCAGCCCTTCACGGCAAGGCCACTTTGCAGGCAATTCAGATGAGGTCTGGGGTGAGGACACAGCTGGCCTAATGTCATAGAATCATAGAATTGTCTAGGTTGGAAGGGACCTTTAAGATTGTCTAGTCCAACCATCAACCTGAGTCTCATAAAAAAAAAAAAGTCACTAAACCATATCACTATGCACTATATCAACCTGTCTTTTAAATACCTCCAGGGATGGTGCCTCATTCACTCCTCTGTGCAGCCCATTCCAATGCTTAATAACCTTTTCAGTGTAAAAATTTTTCCTGATATCCAACCAGGGGAGGTTTACCCTGATGCAACTTGAGGACATTTCCTCTTTCCCTGTCGCCTGTGACTTGGGCGAAGAGACTGATCGCCGCATCTCTACACCATCCTTTCAGGTAGTTGAAGGGAGCAAGAAGGTCTCCCCTCAGCCTCCTTTTCACTAGGCTGAACAACCCCAGCTCCCTCAGTCTCTCCTCATAAGACTTAGTCTCCAGACCCCTCACCAGCTTTGTTGTCCTTCTCTGGACCCTCTCCAGCACCTCAATGTCTTTTTTGTGGTAAGAGGCCAAAAACTGGACAGAGTACTTGAGATAGGGCCTCACCAGTGCTGACTAGGGGGAGGTAATCACCTCCTGAGTCTTACTCACCATGCTATTCCTGATACAAGTCAGGATGCTGTTGGCCTTCTTAGCCACCTCAGCACACTGCTGGTTCTTGTTCAGCCGACAGTCAACCAGGTCCTTTTCTGCCAGGCAGCTCCAGCCACTCTTCCCCAAGCTTGTAGTACTGCATATGGCTGTTGTGACCCAGGTGAAGGACCTGGTACTTGGCCTTATTGAACCTCATCCCATTGGCCTCAGCCCATCTATTGTCCCCACGACCTTTTGTGGAGTGGTGTGTTGGGTAGGATGTGGAGAGATCAGCATTACTCTGCTGCTGGGTTTAATCCATATTATGAGTTTATGATATACCTCCAGTGGTGTCTATCACTGCTGCAGCACTGGGGAGAACAGTGCTAACGTGGTTCACAGGAGCACATCTTCAGCGACGTGACTTCCAGCCTGATGGATGCAAAGCCCAAATCCCGTTCTTTGAAAATTTGAACATTCTCCCTTCAGTAGGAGAATGCAAATCCTAACTGTTGGCAGTTGCAGAGACAGTCTCTAGGGGGAGACAACAAGGTAGTGCCTTCTGGGAAATCGTGCACTTTGGAGCACCAGGGACCAGCACCCAATCTAGCCACCTCAGGCTAGTCTTCCATCAGCTGCCCTGAAGGCTATGTTTGACTTATTGTGTCTTCCTTCTTTTCCCAACATACTCTTTTTCCATCTTGATCTTTTTGTGATGGTCAAGCCAAAAATTGCATTGAGGGACTATGCTCAAACAGAAGAATCCCACAAGAGTGGTTCCTTCATTCACACAATTCCTCTGGATCTAACCTGCAGGTTGGGCTAAAAGATGATCCTGAATCCTGAATATCTAGTCTCCTGGATAAAAAGGAAGATAATGGTGCATTGACATCTGAAGAAGCACATCGTATATTTAAACTGTTGAGCTGAAGGTCGTAAGAGGGAAACTTGATATCCATTATTTTTTTGCTAGCACATTGTCATATTCCTGTAAATGCTGATCTTCTCTCTCATTTCTGTTCTGCAGAAAGGAAACTGAGGCACTGTGCAATCACATGCTCTGCTCAAGGTACCACAGCAAGGCCCTGTCAAAGACTGCACGAAAATACAGGTCTGCAGGCTCCTGCTGCTTCACCCTCTACCTTTGGACATAGTAAAACAAGCCCTTTACATGACCTCAAGGGAGAATTTAGCAGAAATTCCCATATGTTTAAAACTGCTGGGACCAGCTTAAGCTTACATCCTGTGGGTGTCAATTTTTGGGTAACTGTGAGGGATGGGAATTACTGAGACAATAATCTCCACTCAGGGAGCAGTTTTCACTTTCTTCTTTCCCTAACTGCAGGAAAATACATCCCCCCCACACTGGGGAAATGCTTCCTAAACACACAAGTCATTTTTCCTGTAGCGACATCCTGAGTGATTTTCTTATCAGTCAAGCACTTGAATGGTGGTGTCACTCATCCTGATCTGTGCTGTTCTTTCTCCAATCTGCTATCAAAACACAAGGAGGCACTGAAGCAGAAGGTGCAAGAACTCTGGACTGCTGCAATCGTTAGGTGAACTGAGTCGGATGCCATGCAATCATAAACCTCGATCACAGCTGTAACCTTACTTTGTGGTTATTTTCTTGCACTGGGAAAATACAGTGAATGTTGCAGTGATGGGTTTTCAGTCTGTCCACTGTGGTAGATGCAATATTTGGAGGTTTTGTGAGTACATCTGCGGACTTAAGGCAGCTTGATGATAATGTGAGCTGCAATGGTGCTCCTTTCTAGTGACTACATCAGAGCTGCATCTTGCAACCACAGAAATGCAACTGGGTTGTGATAACACACCTTTCCTCCTGTGGGAGCTTCACAAACACTTAGTCTGTACCTTTGAAATTCATCTGCTGCTGGAGGGGGAAAGTTCATCTATCTTGATTTACAACAGTAGCAAAAAAGAAAAGTCTATGCGTCACTTGAGTATAGATAAGAATCTTGGAAGCTCCAGTGACAAAATATAGAATCACAGAATGGTTAGAGTTGGAAGGGATCTCAAAAATTATCGTGTTCTGACTCCCTGCCACAGGGCAGGGACACCTCCCACTAGACCAGGTTCCTCAAAGCCCCATCCAGCCTGGCCTTGAACACTTCCAGGGATGAGGCATCCACAACTTCTCTGGGAAACCTCTTCTAGTGTTTCACCACCCTCACAGGAAAGAATTTCTTCCTAATATCTCATCTAAATCTCCCCTCTTCCAATTTAAAACCATTACCCCTCGTCCTATCACTACACTTCCTGACAAAGAGTTCCTCTCCAGCTCTTTTGTAGCTCCCTTCAGATACTGGAAGGCTGCTCTAAGGTCTCCTCGGAGCCTTCTCTTTTCCAGGCTGAACAGCCCCAGCTTTCTCAGCCTGTCTTCGTAGGAGAGGTGCTCCATATAACTGAATTGGTTCACTTTCAAAGGATTTTGGGGAATATATAGATAAAAAAAAACTGAAACTTTGATACTGTTCATGGCAAACATTTCTCCTAACATTTACAAAAGCGTTATTCAAGATGCAAATAGTGAAGCTGAGTATCTCAGTCCCTCACAGGCAGGTTGCAGAGTGAGTTAAGCAGCCGTGTGTATGGTTTGGGGGAGGTGGGGACTGGTAGTTCACCTTTAATCTTGAGGACACCCTACTCAGTTGTAGGGATAGCAATACCTGTTAACCTGTGACCCCTCAAAAAGAGGGTGCATCAGTACAATTATGCTTGACAATTGATATTGACAGCATAGATGCAACCACATCCCTTTCCCCTGGGAAAGCTCCAGCCCAGGTTGGATACCTGGACCAGTTTATATCTCAGGACATCCAAGCAGGAAGAAGCTGTTCTCTGCAAAAGCTGATTTCACTGACTCTGCAGGTCAGTCAAGGGAGGAGGTTTCAGGTCTATTTTTCACTCTATCCTATATTGAAAGTCAGTGCCATTGTTAGACCCCATAATGTGCACCTATGAGCTACTTCTGCCTTGACCTTTAAATGTAATTACAATAAAACAACTCTGTACACCCCTGGACACAGAAAAATAGAAGATGAAAGCTATAATGAAGGTATAGTTATGGTAAAAAAATATCCAATGTAGATATAGGATGTAACATAATAAAGGACATTGGAGAAAGGCCAGAGAAAACTGCCCTTGTTGTTCCCCACTCCCATGCAAAATGCTGAAGGACCATTAATGCTCACAAAGTGGTTGTGTCTCTGTCTTACAGCTCATTTGAAAGGCCATCTTACACAATTAGCCACCTATTACTGGTGGTTAATTGACATCTAAAAGACATCAGGATTACAGTTAGAGCTGAAAGTCAATTAATGGCTCCTAGCTTTGCTCCAGCCAGTGTTAAAGTGCGGGAACAGCCATCATCCCAGCAACATGGTGATTTGTTCCAGGTCCCCAAGCTACTGCTGACTGCTCCCTCCCCCTCTTTCCTGACATTATCAATCATTATGATTGATCCTAACTGTCTGTGGTTTCCTAAAGTTAACAGGCCTCCTTTTGACTTCACAGAATCACAAAATGATATGGGGATACAAGGGACCTCTGGAGATCATCTAGTCCAACCCCCTGCCAAAGAAGTTCCACTCAGAGCAGGACAGGTTGCACAGGAACGTATCCAGGTGGGTTTTGACTGTCCCCAGATATGGAGACTGCACCACCTCGCTGGGCAGTCTGTTCCAGGGCTCTGCTGCCCTCAAAGAAAAGAAGTTCCTCCTCAGGTTTAGATGGAACTTCTCATGTTCAAGTTTGTGCCCATTACCTTTTGCACTGTCACTGCTCACCACTGAAAAAGACTAGTCCCATCCTCTTGACACCCACCCTTTAAGTATTTATAGGTGTTGAACAGATCCCTCACTCAACTCATCTCTTCTCTGGACTAAAATGACCCAAGTCCTCAGCCTTTCCTCATAAAGGAGATGTTCTAGTCCCCTAATCATCTTCTGGGGGATTTATCCCTCCAGCAGGGACCTCTTGCTACAGTTTGAGTAGAAGCTCATGGTTGATGCCAGCAGAAGCATTTGCTATGTATTAGGCACTTCAGTCCTCAGGTTTTTAGCTTTCTAAGGCTGTGCTGAGGCACTCACAGCACTCAGTCTGGAGGGTAGAGTGGCATGAGAAAGCCAGGCCAGGGAGGCAGTTGTGTGCTCCAGCTTGTTCATCTGGTCGATATGATCAGCACAAAACTGCAAACAGAAAACAGATTAACTGGAAAAGGTTAGGTATCAGCGCTGCTTTGCATAGCGTTACATCAGAAAAGAGAAACCTTAAAACAAGAGCAGGAAGACAGACCATTCCCCCAGCAAAACAGATTCTTGATGCTGCTGACAGACCATTTACCTCAGGAGGTTGCTTTCTGTGTCATCATGTCAGGGGTACATATTTGTGAGGAGGCCAGGGAAATGTCCAGAGAGACAACAAACTCCAGAAGATAGAGGGAAAATCTCCTTTTTTTTTTTTTTTTTTTTTTTTTTTTAAATGAAGCAAATCATCCCACCGCAGTGCTGTGCTCAGGAAGCCTCATTTCCCCAAGGAATGGCATCCTCAGTCTGAGTGATGCCAGCTTCTAAGAAGGTGGAAACTCCGGCCAAATCTTTTCCGGCAGTGGGATCACTGGGATGCACTCACTCCCACATGGATTCTCCAGTAGCTCATAAGGGGCAAACTCATTTTGCAAGCTTTCCCTCTGAGCAAAGGTAGATTTGTGGCCTTTGCTTGTCTGCCAGTCACTTAGGAACTTGTCAGAATTCTACCTTCCTGATGCCGTTAACTCTGCATCGTCAGATTTGTCAGAAATTGGTTAGAATCAAGGAAGAAATTTCTAAAAGTTATGGGAGGGCATAAAGTAGTCATATACACAAATACACACAGAAGTTGCGTAAGTTTTGTTATAAACATGAAGGTTCATGTTTTCCCATTACAATTTGAATTAATTTCCCTTCGAAAATTCATCTGAGCACCTAACCATGGACCTCTAAAGCAAAACATTGTTCAGGTTTGAACAGCATTTTCTCTGTCCAGAGCCTTCTTTCCCAATATCACAAGCCCTTGGAGAAATCCAAATGAGTTTGGATTTGTTTCTTGAGATAGGGACACACATAAGGAGCAGAGGGAAATGGTCTCAGGTAGATCCATACTAAGAGAATGAGCCAGGCCTGACTCAGGCTGGAGCATGATCTTGGCACCATTTTGGGGTTTGCCCATACCTGGTTATGGAGATCTGGCCAACATTTCCTTGGGGTAATGGCATTTAGTTGAACAAAACTGAGTTGTATTACCCCAGCAGGCCACAGGGTCTAGTGCATATGCCTCTGAAGGACTCAGTGACAAAACCCAGGAAACTTCTGGCTCACTATGAAAAGGAAGAAATGGAAATTTCTGGGGAAGAGAATGCTATATGAGTTTGCAGCATCCTCAGCAAGTGCACAGCAGGTGAGAAGTTCCCCTCCCAGAGCAGGGCAGGTGATGCCAGCCCTAGGGAGCTTCTCACTGAACAACCCTACTCATGCTAGATGCCAGAAATTTCTTGTGTGTCCCTGATATGAGGTCATGTTGAAGTGCCACTTTCTTTAGCAAGGGGAACCCCTACAGACTGCACTGACTATGTGGCATTTGCCTAAGCATAAGCACTTCATGCCATTTGAGACACCTTGTGATAACTGGCTCATCCCCATGGGACCAGCAGACATGACATTGGATCCACTGGTGATCCGAGCCCTTAAGAAACAAAGGCTTGAAGGCAAGTGGAATATTTCTAGGCATCTCAAATAGGAGATATATTTGACTCACATGCTCACATGGAGACACTTGTAAGTGGACACCTAAATTCAGGTGCCTTGATCAGTGAGGTGAGTCCTATCCCTCCTTTAGAGAATAGGAATAGCCACTTTCATTTAGAGGTGGCTATTAGCAGGTAATATAAAATCCCTCCAGAATAACACAAGAATATCCACATTGGCTCAACTGACAGACCATTTACCCTGGTACCGTGTCTCCAACCAAGACTAGCAGAGGTAAACAGAAGAACAGAGAATATTAGAGTGGCCATTCTCTAATTTTAACCCTTCATCTGAAGTAGTTTATGAGACTCAGTATCCCCTTATAGGTCCTGAAGCCTAAATAAACTAACTTTTCCTCCTTGCAGTCATTGCTCTCCGGTTTTGCACTAAAGGCTACCAACAGTTTTTTTTTCCACCTTGAGTCCCTTATCCACTTTGCACCTGCACAGGCATTGCAGGGTCAGTGCTGTCACCCCTCTGTAGGACCATGGTGAAGGTCAGACCTATCACACTTTGTGATGACAGTGAGTTGTCTTCTTCCATTTCTCTCACCACTGTGATGCACCCATAGCATTTCTATTCTGGTTGTAGTTTTGCAACTGAAATTCTATGGTCACCAAGTGTTCAAAAGCTGTCCCTCTCATGTTCTTCAAGGTCTTTTTTTCCATCAAGATGCACATGCCTAGAATCCCTGCCACTTGGCTCTGGTCACAGGAAGGACATAAGCTGTATTCCCTGTTTGGTTGGGTGTTTTTTTTCTGTAAAGGTAAATGAAGATAAACAAATCAATAAACAGTGGCAGCTGCTGGTGAGCTGCCTTCATCCAGATGAGGCAGTGACATCTGTGCATTATTAAAAACAAAACAAAAGTACACATAAACAGCATCAGTGAAGAAATCCAAAACAAAGAAAGAAGAAAAGAAAAAAAAAAAAAAAAGAAGGCAAATCTGTGGTTTTCATTTGGGGGAAGCCACCACTCAGATTGATAGCACTTTAAATTGGGTTGGTCATGTATGAAGAAGAATTTTAAACAGGATCAATTTGTTGTCTTCCTCTGAAAGACAGCCTCTGTTCCTAGGACAACTTGTCTGATGGAGAAGAAAGATAAACTCAGCATGAGAAGTCTCCCTACAAATAAAATGCTGAGGAAGAGATGGGTTTGTGAACTTAGGTTCAGGTGCATACTTTTGAATCTTATTATTTTGTTATGGGGCATGGACTTCTTTTTTTTTGGATTATGCCTGTGCTGGACCTGGTATAAGGAGGGCCAAGAAATGGCTTTACGTGCAAAATACAGAGAAAACAGTGAGTTTACCTAATTATGACACTTCTTTACAAGACGGTGGTAGTCTGGTTCACATCAGCTGTCTCTGACCATCACCATTTTGTCTGTGATGGATTCCCCTAACAGGAGGAGGAGCTGAGAACAGCATCAGACTGCATTGCAGCGAGCTTATATATCACCTTTTTTTTTTTTTTTTTCTGGTTGAGAGAAACTGTACTGCAATAGCCATCATTAAAAACGAGTATGATTAATCTAATTATTATCATCTTTCTCTCAGAGGGCTCCCAAACCATTTGAAAAGGCTGTCATCAGAAATACGTTTTGGTTTCTGCTGGTGTGAATCAGAAGGTGACTGCTTTGTTATTTCTAGTTGTATATCCATGTAATGAGAACAGCCCTAAATGTTGGGAAGTACAGTAATAACTTCACTGTTCAGACTGTTTTTAGCTTTGTTTCTTACTAAAACAAGGATTGATTTCCTTTTTAAAGCACCAAGGTCAAAGGACACTCTTTATTTGCCAATACATTTAAAGGAGAAGGTAGAAAGAAATTTGTCCAGTGTTGTAGGAGTTTTAAAGGACTTACAATATAAGTCCTTTACACACTACAGGATAAACTAGATTGACTAATTTTAGGCCAGTCTAACTATAAGCACAAATTTTCTGATGGGGATGTGAACAGGGCTATTTTTTCTGGCTCATCTCCATGTGAAGGTTCCTGCATATTGGAAAGGCTGTCTGGTCGTGTAGTGACTGTGGTAGCCTGAGATTTGGATTTAGATCCTTTTCCTATCAATGCTGTCTGTGGGACTTGGCTGTATTTTGTGTTGGTTCCCTTGAGATGGATTTTTCTCGGAGGATGAGTGCATTACAGATGGGCTGTGACATGACAGAAGGTTTAAAAATACAGACAAACTATCTGTTGGAGGCAAATTCAGTTTCAGTCTGAAATGTTGTTTGTAAAACTTCAAAAGGTTCTCTCAAGAGAAAAGAAATAATTCCACTCCGAAAGATTGTTATCACCACCCTCAGCCTACCCAGTTTCCCATTGCAGAGGTTGTGCTGGGCAGGGAACAAAGGCCAACACCCAGCTGGGACCTCCCAGGCCCTTTTTCTCCATCATTCCCCTGTCATCTAGGAGGGTCATTTAAATCTGACATGGCTTCTCAGTGAATTATCTCATCATTACCAATAATCCTATTTACTGGATGGGGCTGCCTCAGGAATAGGCCCCCATGGACTATTTCCCCATCTCTGGCTCTTCCATGTATCTTCTCTTAATGACAAGTGCTCCATTTGTAGCTCGCTTTCGCATCAGCCTGATGGATGCCACGTGCAAATTGATTGCCAGCTGGGGTCATGTCATCCTCTTTCCCACCAAATGAAAGGATCACTCTGTTTTCCAGATGGCATGCAGGTTTACTCTTCTTCCATCTGATGTTGGACATTTGGCCTACCCTTAAATTTGGACAGGTCTGGACTGGTGTACTAGGTCCTGAGTGGCCAGTACCTGTATTTGGCTAATTCTGCACCTCTGCAATGTGCTGCCAAACCCTGACTTGAAATTACAGGTTACATCTTTATTACCAGATGCAATGTCCTGGCACTGTTCTCCACTACTCCGGCTACTGGTATGGCATGGCTTACACTGACAGGGTTGAGCTCTTTTTTCCCTAATAACAACAAAAAGGGGGCTCTCTACAGCTACCTGAAAGGAGGTTGTAGTTAGGATGGGGTTGGTCTCTTCTCCCAAGTTACAAGCAACAGGATAAAAAGAAATGGCTTCAAGTTGTGCCAGGGAATGTTTAGGATGGGTTTTAGGAAAAATTTCTATACCAAAAGCGTTGTCAAGCACTGGAATGGGCTGCTCAGGGAAGTGGTGGAGTCACCATCCTTGGAGGTGTTTAAAAGACTTGTAGCAATGATGCTGAGGAATGTGGTTTAGTGGTGATTTTGTCAGAGTTCGGTTGATGGTTGGATTTGATGATCTTAAAGGTCCCTTACAACCTACTTGATTCTATGATTCTATGAAAACAACTTACTGAGAATGGTACTGTATTATCCTTTGAATACCTACCTATTTGATGTCTAGGAGTGGACTATTTGGCACGAGCCAAAAATCAGACATCATGCCAAAAATTAAGCTATGGGGATAAACAAAGGAAGGGGCTGTGGTCCATTCCCAAATAAATTGAGCCAGAGACATTGCCAAAGTTGTTGAAAAGCTCATGAATGGTGTGGTGGGAATGGAACTCACAATAAGGAGTCTGGGATTAGGCTCAGCAACAGAAGCCACATCCAGTCAGGGAAGAGATCTCTGGTGGACACGTTCTTACTAACGTGAGGACGTGTCCACACTGTGGTCATTCCTCTGGCCACAGGCTGGATGTGCACATGCTTGCTTTAGATTAACCAGTTATTCCAGTTACAGCAGCATGTGATCAGCTATCTGTTTTGCAATTTATGCTGAGTTGTTGAAGATAGGTTGCTACTTGGTAGTTTAAAGAACACAGAAAAATCAGGCTCACAGGGTGGAAAATACCTGCATTCTTGCATTGGGATCTGTAGGAGCACAGAAGGGGGTGGAGGCACGTACACATCATGTCTACAAGTGTGCAGGCTCTCTAATTAACTCTTTTGAGGGTCCCTGAGAGAGATAAAATCCCCCTACAATAATGGAACTTATTCAATATTTAATTGGACACTAATAATTAAAATATACCTTCTTTCAGCCCAAGCCTACTGAGCTCACAGTAGCTGCCATCTTAATCATCAGGCCACACTGATTGCTTCATTTTCACAGTCCTTGCTTTGTGAAAGGCAGCAACGATGGTGTGAAACATGGCAACATTGTACAATTCATGGGAAAAGATGTTTTTGCAGCTGATGGGAATGGGCATCCATCGCTACTTAGGCTTCTTCTCTGCCTTTTTCATTGTTGTTCTCTCTATCTTGTATCCAAGGAATAACTGATGTGAAAGATCAGGGAGCCCTTTGCAGGCTCCCACCAAGAGAAGAGCTGCCAGATCTTCTGCTGGTGTAACCTTTATCAAGCAGAATAACAATTTAGGAACCTGGACAGAGGTTTTGTTGTTGTTGTTTTCATGGGTTTGTATTGTTTTGTTCTAGCAGCAATTGGAGAGATTTTTATACAGCATTTTTAGACTGACATTTGTAAAGAACCCATTTTCAGACCTGAGGTACCAGACCAGATTGCTGAAGAAATCAAATGCTATTCCTTAGGCAGAAGCCAAACACGGAGATTTTTTTCCCAGGTCTTGGTATGAACATTTAGGGGAGGACTGAAATGTCTAGCAGGAGAGAACACAATGACTCAAGATATGAAAACTCGATGCCTGGGGGCTCTTGTAAAATCAGTGAGAACTGGACTAGCCTTGTAGATATTTGTCTGAGAAAGCTGGAATGGTGTGCTATTTATTACTAATATTATTATTATCAACATCACACTTGAAATTAATGTAACTTTTAGCTAGAGGAAAACCAAGCAAATATGCTGGTCTGTTGGTCCACTGTCTCAGTGATGAACCCAGAGATCAATAACAGGAGAATTCATGGCACCCTAGAATATAGGGCTCTTTAATCTGACCAAGCCTGAGGGATTATTTTCCCCATTCCTTTCTACCGATGTTATCTTAGTGCAAAGGTTACAAGAGCTTTTAAACTGGCAGAATTATTGCATGGGAAAGATACAGACAAGTTTGCAGCCTAGGAAAATGAGGTGCCATGTTCTCAACTTCTCAAAGGCTCTGCCCAGCCTGCTGTCTCTCCAAAAGCTGGTTTTTATGGATTTTTCCTGCCCTGCTTTGCCACAACCTTGGTGTAATGTTTAGGACCAGGCAAAGCAGAGACTTAACTCCTTCCTCCCAGGAGATCCTCTGACCCTTCTTACAAGCTCCTTAGGATACCTTCATTCAGTTTGCTCTATGTTGCATGACATACTGCTGGTTTTCATCAGCTCTTCAAAGCCAGGAGCTGTGCAAAGTGCCCTGTGAAATTGTCAGGGGGACAGCAGCTGGGGAGATAACACTGTAGATGTATTTTTTCATCTAATCTGTCCTTGAAAGTTTGCAGCCTCTATCTCCAGATCACTAGGGAGTGAGCCCTGATACTGCCCGAAATCATCACTGTGCTCTTGGATGGGCACTGGAGAGAAACAGGGAATTGTCACAGAACTGGGTTGTTGAGGATGTGTTTTCCCTGTTTTTTTTTTTTCTCTTTGCCTTGGCGAGGACACCAGTGATGATCATTAAAGCTTTCTGTTCTGTTTCAGACTCAGTTACTTCCCACCCTTTTATGCAAACAGAGATACCTGCTTTGCATCTGCTGCGCTGTTGGTCTGATGAGAAAAGTTCAAGAAAAGTTACCACATCAAGTCATGGCAGATTAGCTCGGCCCTGCCTAGAAAGGAATAAAGGATGATTTTCATAGGAGTCTTCAGAAGGGGCTGGATAGATCAACCAACCTGGCTGCATATCTTTCTACTTATCATAAGGCAAGACAAGTCCATCTTAACTGATGGGGACAAACCAAATAACACCATTCAGTTGGACAGGTACTATCATGACGCTTCCTCTTACATCCTCCAGCTTTGAGGAACAGCCCCTTTCCATTCTGCAAGTGTCCCACACAGCTGCCACTTTTCTCCATCACATGTATCCTTCATGCTTTCTTGGTGAGTGAAGCTTTGACCTGTTCTTGTCCTGTTTCTTTCTGCATTTTTACCTTAACTTTTAGTTAAAAATCAGCTCAAGCTGACCATCTGCCAAGTTCCATGAGTGCAACCTGCTTCGGGTTTTTAATGCAGGGGCAACTTTGCAGAGGGAGACTTTGGGAACAACCTAAGTTAATAAGAGAAGGGAAAATCTACTTTGCAATTTCTCCCCTTCCTTCCCCTTTCCATTTGCCCTTGACTCACTCAGCTCCTCCGTCACCAGTTTGCTGTCTGGCCAGGGCACACTGCCAGGAATCCCTTGCCAGCCTTGAATAATAAATACCAGCTAAGTGATGGACTAATGCCAGGGTGAACTGCTCAGAAATATTCCCTCTAGGTCTCAGATCAATAACACTTAGCTCTTGTTCTGTGATTGAAGACAGGCAAAAAACCACATCATCTCCCCAGGAGCACAGGAGGAGCCTGCAAATAAACCATTTACCCCCCACACCCCCCCAGTTCAAGTCCCCAGGCATTCACATGTGCTTTAAAAAGCAGACCTCTGGTGTGTGCTTTCTGCCTAGAAATACTTAGCTAGAACACAATATACTGGCCATAAGATGGTTGATACTGGGGACTGGGTTTTGGAGGGAAAGATATAAAAGTTCAGCCTTGAGAAGAGAAGGCTCTGGGGAGACCTTATAGTGGCCTTCCAGTACCTGAAGGGGCTACAGGAGAGATGGGGGAAGACTCTTTATCGGGGAGTGGAGAAATAGGATGAGGGTTAATGGTTTTAAAATGAAAGAGGGGAGATTTAGATTAGATATTAGGAAGAAATTCTTTACTGTGAGGACAGTGAGACACTGGCACAGGTTGCCCAGAGACACTGTGGATGCCCCATCCCTGGAAGGATGGGGCTTGGAGCAACCTGGTCTAGTGGGAGGTGTCCCTGCCCAGAGCAGGTGGGTTGGAACTCGATGATCTTTAAGGTCTTTTCCAACCCAAACCATTCTATGATTATACATGACAAAAGAATTTTATAGACAATTAAAAACAGCTGCACAGAAAGGATCAGCTCTCCCACCAGATGCTGCATGTTGGTGATGATCCATGGTCCACGGATTATCCTATTCATATTGACAGATCACCTAGCATCATGGGGGTTCTGACCCCAAATCTTCAGCATTTCTGCAGCACAAGTAGATGAGTGCTTATTTGAGTGAACTGGAGCAACTGAGTTAGCATATCTGAAGAAAAATTTTGTAACTTCACCTTTTAAAACATTTTAGCTTCCTCATCTGTGACCGATAGCCGTGATCTCAGCACTCCAGTGTCTGCAGATTTATTTTCTTTGTGGAGAACAGATCTCCCCAAGATTGTGCAAAGGGAACAGAACTTCACCTTCCCTCTGGAAAAGAGAATTAGAAGGGCTGAGATTTAAAACTCATCAGAGTTTTGGGCTTCTCCTCCTGACACTGTCCAACATCCATCCCTCATGCCAGATGCTTCAAGCAGCCCCACTTCTCACACTGACTCGGGAACATGGGCTTTTCCAATTAACCTGTCAGGAAGAGCAATGTATTATTTTCCAGCACTCGAGCCATTTAAAAATCGGCAGATCTCAGTGATCCGCTTGGCATGTTACACTCCAAGTCAGTCCTCAAGGAGGTACATAATACTGGCTTCACCACAGCCTGCAGAGAAAGTGCAGACCCAAAAGACAGCAAAAGGACCCAGTGTTGGAAAGAGATGTTGTACCTGTGAAAGAGGGGAAACCACAAAGCCTTACGTGGGAACTTTGTTATATTATTATAAATCCATACCAAGTCTGTCACTGACAGAGAACCAGTTTGGACAGCTGTGCCCTAATGTCAAGAGCATGTCAATTACTGAATGATGCTAAGTGTGGTGGGGGCTATCCCCTCCTTGTTAACTCAGAGAAACCCATCACTTGACCAATGCTGCTGAACCAAAGGAGTGCTCTCCTCTCTGGTCCTGTTACCTTCTAACCGTATCCCAGCACACTGAGGACCTGGGCTAGAAGCTTTAGATGCATCCAAAGGGCTCATCACTTGCACCTCTACAAATCTGATGTGCTGATCATGTTGATGATGTTGATGAAGGTAAATCCCCCACTTTGACACATCAGTATTTTTCCTCTTATATAGAATCAAAGAATGGTTAGAGTTGGAAGGGACCTTAAAGATCATCCAGTTCCAAGCCCACCTGCCATGGGCAGGGTCACCTCCCACTGGACCAGGTTGCTCAAAGCCCCATCCAGCCTGGCCTTGAACACCTCTGAGGATGAGGTATTTTATTTTATTTTATTTTATTTTATTTTATTTTGCTGGCCTTGAACCCCTCTGAGGATGAGGTATTTTATTTTATTTTATTTTATTTTATTTTATTTTATTTTATTTTATTTTATTTTATTTTAATACTCCTTTATTGGATCAGAGCATCCTGCTGTATTCTGCTGCAAACCTCATGACCTGGCACTCTCTGATGAATGATTAGGATGTCTATGCACCAATATCAGTCCCCGGCTGAGGACAGAACCATACCCTTGTACTTCCAAGAGTCAGTGGAGATGTGTGTTGTATTCCCCACGTGGCTGAAATGGATCTCAGGCATAAGTGATGAAGGAGTAGTGTCCACTCGTCTCCCTTGGTCCACTTAATACTATCTTCCTCATCTAACCCTTCTCATTTAAGTGTTTTTCCAAAATGCTTTGAGTATTGTAGAGCACCAACATAAAGTCCTTGGCTATCAAGTAGGCCAGTCATATTTCTGTGCAGCAGGGACACAAAGCTGGGGACAGAAGTTCTGGTAATATGAGTGTCCAGTGTCTCTCCATGTCCATGGCCATGGGGACTTGAGGGAAACAGTTTCCCAATGGGAACAAGGAACAGTCTCCCAATGGGATATAGAAGTAACAAGTGCCTACACACAATAGAAACCCAGAGCATGTGGGAAAAAGGCCAACAGTGAAGTCAGATGGGCCAAGGTGTCATCCCAGCACACCGAGCTGTCACCTTCTCCAAAGCCCCATCTTCTCTTTAACACGGCAGGCATTTTCACAGTGCCAAGCAGATACTGCTGGAGATATAAAACAGGTTGTGCCCCTTTAAGTCTCACCCAGTCCCTAACAACATCACAAAGGGGGAACTTGGCTCATGTGGGTTTAAGGTGGCAAAATGCATGTTATTGAGGCAAATCGAAAGTGCATTGTCATCTTGAGCTGCTACGGCCAAGAAAGCAGCAGTCACGTAGCAAATAAATGAGAGGTTTTCTCATCCACCTGTGGATGGACATTTTCTTGCCCATACTAGAGGTGAGCAAGTGTAATTCCCTGCATTTATCTTTGTCTACACGTCTGCCCAGGGAAGATGTTTTGTATTAGGATGTCTTGTATTAAAAGAAAAAAACTTCTGGATGAATTTCTCTTTGGTGTGGCATCCTCACAGCCTGCAGATTAGGAGTACCACAGAGAAAGGAATTGTCTGCAGAGAAAAGTAGGACTCTCATAAAACTGGAAATAACCTTATTTTATTAAAACCTAGCAGGACGTACTTGAATTTGCTCTGCTTGTTCCAGACCTTTCCAAATGCCTTTACCTGAAATGAGAGCAAATGCAGTATTTTTTCCTGAAAAAACTTTCCTACTGCAATGTTTCAACTCTTAGCTGAGGTGGCCACACAGGAGGTGAGGGTAGAGACAGGAACAGCCTCTTCTCCTCGTTGGAAGGGATTCTTTTTGACCTTGTCTTCAGGCTGAGGTGACTCCTCTGCACACACTACCTGTCCCAGTGATTTGCACTTGTATGTCTTGCCTGGGAGATGTCACCTCAGGGCCTGCTCCTCACCAGGCACGGGGTGCACGGGGAGACAGGAAAAGATGTGAGCTTTATTTATTTAACATGTAGAAGCAAGGACAGGGATTATAAGGATTTAAGATGCAGCAAAAGGTGAATGCTAAATTGACACATTGATTGACTTAGAACAGAAGTTGTCCGGGGAGGATTAGCAATGCAAGGGCATCGGTGCTACAGTGAAGGAAACGGTATGGCAACAGGTAGATCCAGTGTCTTACAAAGGATTTTCATCCTGGCACAGAAATAAGCTGCCTCTAGCAGCTAACGGACGGCAGCAAGGGGACAGGATGGATCACATGCGTCAGGCATTGACATGGGGGAATCTGCATGGGAAATCAGTGACAAGGGGTCAGAGCCATAGCCTATGTGTAAGACAAGAAGAAAAGGGTAAGGTTTTAATCTCTGTCCTCATGATGTAAGTCAAGAAGCTAGGGGAGCTCTGGGGCAGAGAGAAGCTTCAGATGGAGAGGCCATTTGCAGAACACTGGGACATGGGTTTCTTCCCCTCTTTTCTCCTGGATTTCAAACCTTCTTGCCACGGCCGGCTTATTTGATAACTTCTCTAGGCCAGACTGAGCAGTGTGGAGGCCAAACTCTCCCTTCCAGGGCAGGCATCACTTCTGCTGACCATAGGGTCCAAGGAAGAGGTATCATATCTGGCTTCTTCCATAACAAAGAAGCCCCTCTGGTTTGTCTCTTCCCCTGGGGTCTCGAGATCATCAGGGTCATGGTTTGTGGGTCAAAGGAACACATCAATGGGAAGGACATAATGCACTGTGTATATAGAGAGGCAGCTTTGCCTAACTCTTTACCAAATACCTGACAGCCTTGATCCCCAATAACACAGCAAAGATCCCTGTAGTGCTTTCTAGGCTGAAGCCTGGGGCCTGCTGTACAAGAATAACAAAAAAAACCCCCCAAAAAATGGAGCAGCATCCTCATTCAGTGTAGATGAGGAATCTCCCTATTTATTGATCTGAATTGTCTTGTGTGGGGCAGTTTGCTGGGCGTAAACTGTCTTCTTATTTGAGTAAATATGCAAATGTCTCCCCAGACATTAACACCTAGTCATAGGATCATAGAATGGTTAGAGTTGGAAGGGACCTTAAAGATCATCCAGTTCCAAACCCCCTGCAATGGGCAGGGACACCTCCAACCAGACCAGTCTGCTCAAAGCCCCATCCAGCCTGGCCTTGAACACTTCCAGGGATGGAGCATCCACAACTTCTCTGGGCAACCTGTTCCAGTGCCTCACCGCCCTCACAGGAAAGAATTTCTTCCTGATATCTAATCTCCTGTCTTCCAATTTAAAAACACTACCCCTTGTTCTATCACTACGTTCCTGACAAAGATTTCCTCTCCAGCTCTTCTGTAACTCCCTTCAGATACTGGAAGGCTGCTCTAAGGTCTCCTCGGAGCCTTCTCTTCTCCAGGCTGAACAGCCCCAGCTCTCTTGCACGTTGTTTTTGAACTGCCTATAGAATTACTCAGGGTGCCTGTTGCTGTCCAGTCACAACAGGGCACCCAGTGGATAAAACATTTAAATCCTTTTACTTCCATCTCCCTATATCTGCCTCCCTCCCTGCCTCCTTTTACAACACATTAACAGTACACAACAACATCCAAAATTAATCCCACCCTGCCACTACTCTGCTTTCCCACTATGCAGAAGCTGAGCTGGACTTGTTTCCTCTGAGCTGTTTTTTTTTCTTCTTCTTTTTTTTTTTTTTTCCTCCCAGTGTGGCTCAGCAGGAGAAAAAAAAGCAGCCTCCAGTTACAGAGTGATTTGAAGGTTAACACAACGACCTTCATCGGGCTCCTAAGAGGGATAATGATCTCTTGCTCTAATCAACAATGCAGACTCCTTTTGATACTAAAATAGCAACTGTTAAGTAAAGCCGTTTTTTCCCCTCTCTTTTTTTCCCCCTTCTTTTTTTTTTTTTTTTATTATTTTTTTTTCTTTGCCTTTTTCCTAAATCTGTAATCAGATGCTCAGAAAGCAAATTGGGAAATAATATGATCTTGAAATGGATGCGAGACAATCTTCAACTAGACTGTTGATCATGCTCCAATTCAATTAGTTGGGAGCTGATGCTAAGTTTGTTACAGGGTCCCAGGGAGGAAAGGTGCTGACCCTGTTAAGATGATCACTTGTTGGAGTGGTTCCTAAGTGGTACTGGATATGGATATGCACACAGTGCAGGACGGAGATAATGGCAGAGCTTTTCTTCCTGGTCATGGTCTCGCCGCTGCTGCTGGAAGGGTACCCTCTGCAGGAGCCAGCTAGTGTTGTCATCTGAAGATATTGATGCTTAATTGCTGTTTTGTATGTGCATATCACAGATGATCTGCAGTGTCAACTGCTGATGGAAAATACAGATAAACTGCCTATAAATGATATATTTGCTGATACTACTCCCCCGTATGTTATAATGTACTTTATCTATGTTTTGATTTGGTAGTTCACATACAATAGCCATTAAAGTAACATGAACTCATCCCTACAAATGCACAAAATCATTCTGCAGTGCTATGGTACATATTTTTAA
This sequence comes from Thinocorus orbignyianus, assembly GCA_013400375.1. NCBI lineage: Eukaryota > Metazoa > Chordata > Aves > Ciconiiformes > Thinocoridae > Thinocorus > Thinocorus orbignyianus. Next base: position 786,940 of record VXBW01001239.1, on the reverse strand, counting down.
ATAATTACAATTATTTTCTTTGCATAATAAACCTGGAATAGCTGTTTTGTTTCTTCAAAACAGTAGACCTTACAGTTGGAAGCTCTTCCCAAATGAGCTTTGTCCTCAGCAAGAACAAATTATTCCTGCAAGACTCTGTTACACCAAGTCACTTCCAAATGAAAAGTGAAAGCACTAATGCTGCATAGTGTCTTCTGATCCCAATACGCTTTGTGGTGATATTAATGAAAACTCATCAGAAGTCTATGAGATGCTCACTTTTTTATTTTTCTTTAGTTTTTTTTTCCCCAGCTTCCTTGATTTGACCATAAATGGTAAGAAAAGTAAAATTCTACCACCTGGGGCAGATTGCATGCTGTAAGGAGTGGCTTGTTCATGCTTGGGGATGTTGCTCACACTCAAAACTCAGGCTCACAAAAAAATACTACATTCTCACAGGGGTAGTGGATAGCATCTGGAGGAGAATAAAGAAGCACTTAAAAATGCATTCTGTATTGAACTCGCACAACCCACATTCACAATTCTAGTGCAAACAGCGCATGAACCCAATGTGTTGTCTGCTTAAGGTGAAATCTGGCGCTCAGTCTGCTCAATGTTCATATTTTCATGTCTTCCTGAGGTGTGGTGACTGGGGGGTTGTTCCCCAATGTGTCTTTGCTCCTGGGTCACTGCGGTGTCCGACTAGAAAGCACTGGAGCCTGATGTACTGTCTTTTTCTCTTAGAAACTGTATGTAAAAATGTATTAAAATTGCTTGGAGAAAAATGTCACAGCATCCACAGGGCTAATTTTATGCCTGGACAATGCACTGAGATAGAGGAAATCTAAATTGAGGTTTCTTGGCCATTTTGGCTCAGGGTGTGCAACAAACCACCTTTTCTGCTGCTGGTGTGTAACTCTGGGCACATTCCTTGATGCTTTCAATAGCAGGTGGTTCCCAGCACATGCCATTACAGTTGATTTTGTGCAGACATGGGTTCCATCATCTTCTCACCTAGTGGACTCCACCCCTCTGTGGTTCCCATCTTCTCTCCATAGTGATCTCTTTCAGGTACAGTGACACATCTTAGGGTGTTGCCTAACACATACGCTACCAGACTGAAAAAGTATGTTTGCTGAAATGTTTTAAACCCAAGACAATGTAATTTCCATTAATGAAGGAGATTATATAGGAGAAATGTGGGGAAAATAATTGTTGGTCTTCCGCTGGAGTGAGTTTTTGTAAGTTCAGTAGAGTCGGAAGTGTAAAAATAATACTGCTTTATACCATTGGAGTTGTCCCTGAGGTAGCAAGTGTCTTGGCATGTCTAGTGTGGAGGGGTGGCTGTGGAGAGCTGCTTGGAGGATTCTGGTCCCCTGAACCAGGGGATAACACGGGAGACAAGGCAGAGCTACCTGTGCTGTACCTGTGAGAAATTTGCAGTCACCATCAGATAAGGGCTGAATGATAGATGGTAATTTTAAATGTTTAATATTCCTTCCCCGTTGAAGGGCGTTTTACATTCGGATAAAAGGAGCCATAAATCTCTTCTAGCAAATGAAGCTCTGCTCTACCACTCTTACTCTCTCCCCTTCTNTCCCCCCTCTTTTTTTTTTTTTTTTTTTTTTTTTTTTTTTTTTTATTGAGATCTCACCTGGAAAAGAAGAAAAAACAGATGAAGAAATGATGAATCATAGCAGCTGTGGAACAGCCCAGATAAGTCCAAATTTGCATTTTCGTGCAATAATTCTCCTCTCTTGACGCTTTCAAATTGCCTTTAGAACCACATTAATTCTGCCTCCACAAACTCCGGCACAGAGAGAGAATAGCCATGAGAATAGGAATTCAAGTGGCAGCTTCTGTTTGGCTTTTCTTGGCCTTGAATGGCACCTAGAGTACAACATCCTAGATTTGAGAGGGCACTTTGGTGGCTTTATCATACAGCCTTTGTCCATTCCAGGATGTAAACCTATGGTCTGGAAGGGGTTGGTTTGCCCAGACTGGTCCAGATTAAGCTCTGGAACACCCTCTTGTGATGTACCAACTATGATGTGTGTGCTAGGACTCTACTGTTGTAAGAGCACAGTCATCACAGTCAATAAAATGTCAAAGGAAAACCAGTGTTGTAGCCCTGCCTATGATTATTGGCATAATTATGTACTTTAATTTTTTTAAGCACCAGCTGTTACAAAGGAGAGCATGGATATGCTGCATCAAGCCACTCATGAACTCACTCCCCAATGTGCTACAGCCTAAAGCAAGCCAGGTTGCTTTAAGAAAACTCAAAAATACATTTCTGCTAACCCAGTTCATACCAAGTACAGTGCATTAGGAAGCAGTTGCACAAGCACTTCAGCTGATCTACAGGAGAAGGAAACACGGTAAAGGTGATAAAGAGCTGCAGGTGCATTTGGGAGCAGTAACCACTTCAAGCATCACAGCTGGAGCCAGACGTGTATACTGAGCATTGCACAGCTGTAATAACAAGGCTGAAATCAGGCAGGCTTACACCTCACAAGGATTGGTTGTGATTTTGGTAGTGGTGGATGAAGCAGAAGTTGTTTGAGAGCTGGTTCTAACCATAGATTTCAACCTATTTGATCCAAGTTCTACAGCAACAGTACTGCTTCAGTTTAAATGTATGCAGCATGGAATAAAAGAGAAAAGGAAAAGGTCCTACTGCATGGGGTCAGTACTAGGACCAGTACTATTTAACATTGTTATCAGAGACATGGACAGTGGGATAGAATGTACCCTCAGCAATGTACCCGATGACACCAAGCTCAGTGGTGCTGGAGGGAAGGGATGCCATCCAGAGGGACCTGGACAGGATTAAGAGGTGGGCTAGTGGAAATCAAATTAAGTTAAATCAAGCCAAGTGCAGGGTCCTGCACCTGGGACATGGCAATCCCAGATACAAATACAGGTTGGGCAGGGAATGGCTGGAGACCAGCCCTGAGGAAAAGGACTTGGGAGTGCTCCTGGATGAAAAGCTCAACATGAGCCGGCAGTGCGTGCTGGCAGCCCAGAAAGCCAACCCCATCCTGGCCTACATCAAGAGAAGCGTGACCAGCAGGTCATGGGAGGTGATTCTCCCCCTCTACTCTACACTTGTGAGACCCTATCCAGAGTCTTGTGTCCAGCTCTGGAGACCTCAACACAGAAAGGACATGGATCTGTTGGAACGGGTCCAGTAGAGAGCCATGAAGCTGATCAGAAGGATGGAGCACCTCTCCTATGAAGACAGGCTGAGAGAGCTGGGGCTGTTCAGCCTGGAGAAGAGAAGGCTCTGGGGAGACCTTCTAGCAGCCTTCCAGTATCTGAATGGAGCCTACAGGAGGGCTGGAGAGAGACTCCTTGTCAGGAAGTGTAGAGATAGGACAAGGGGTAATGATTTCAAATTGGAAGAGGGGAGATTTAGATTAGATATTAGGAAGAAGATCTTTCCTGTGGGGCTGGTGAGGCACTGGAACAAGTTGCCCACAGAAGTTGTAGATGTTCCATCCCTGGAAGTGTTTAAGGCCAGGCTGGATGGGGCTTTGAGCAACCTGGTCTGGTTGGAGGTGTCCCTGCCCATAGCAAGAGGTTTGGAACTGGATGATCTTTAATGTCCCTTCCAACTCTAACCATTCTATGATTCTATAATCTCTACATTTGTATATGTTCTCATCAGGATATTTTGGAGGTCAAAGTATCCCATTTCTAATCTCTTCGGGACACAGCCAAAAATGTTCACTGTGATTTCCCCCCTCATCCTGATAACTTACTGTGAATGCTCCAGGTAAGAGGCTACAGGAAATAAATAACTACAAGGAGATACTCTTTAAGCAGTCTTGACCCTCTTAAAAACCATTCCCGCCATGGTCATCTTTCTTCCTAGAGAATCCATTACCTGTATGGTCTTACTGGTGATTATACAAGCTGGCCAACGTCATCTGCTTTATGTGCTTATCACTCACATGGCTATTGATTAAGCGCCTTCTCTTTTTCTCTTCAAAGCTGAAGGCACATCTATCTCTACATGGTCTGAAACAAGGTAGGATCAAACTCTAGCGCAATACTTTCTAAAACATCTTTTCCATGAAATGCAATTCTGTGTGATGGGGGAATAGGAGCCTCCCCAACAACTTTTTTCTGGCTAACGCCAGATTCTGACCTCTCTTTTGTGTCAGGAGAAAAATGCTCGTGGTGCCAGAAACTGCTGCTTATAAGAGTTGCTGAGCTTAGAGGGGTGAGAAACAACTTAAGAAATGGAGTAGTTATTTCCTTATTTCAGCATTAGTGTCAACAGGAGACTTTTCAAGGGAAATGCATCTCTTTCAGAGCAACTTCATCTAACTTTGACATGAGAACTTTCACTGTTGACCCTAGTGCTGATCACTCAAAACCTGAATTATTCCATAGCTCAGTGAAAAAAAAATAAAATTGAGAGAGTGGCTGGGGCACCTTTTAGACTGGAAAACAGGGTATGTCATCAGAGATTGGAACAGTGTCTGTCCCTTGTGTGGGGAGGGTGAACAAGAAGAAGTCAGTGCCCTTTGGCTAATGTCACTGGGAATAACATTAGATACATACTCTGGGGACAACTCTGCTGGCATTTGCAGTGCAACTAATGTGATTTTAGACATTGACAGTGAAAGACAACAGGCTTTGAGCTGACCTGACACTGAGATGTATCAGGATGTCTCTGGGTTTGCCATGACCTGAGCTGGGTGTCCCTCTGGTTGCAAGTGTCCCATGGCCAAGGGCTTGTGCCAGACCTGCCTAAGCTCAGTGTTGGGGACACCCCACATGGCCAAGGGCTGCCACTCCAGGCAGGCACTGCCCAGCAAACATCAGCCCTTTGTGTGCCCAGGTTAGTTGCTGGATACTCCACTGGTGCTGGGGACCAAGGAGAGGGGAGCAGGTGGTGGGCAGAAGGGGATGAAGATACCCCAAGGGAGACCCAAGAATGGGGGGGAAGAAACCCCAATATGAACATTACAGTCCTGCTATGGAAGACATCAGGATGACAATGACTTGTAATCCTCTGCCACCCTGTCCGTCCTGCTGAGGGGACACGAGCTGTCAGCCCTGGGACAAAAAGGAATACTGGTTGGGTGAGTGACACACCAAAGGTAGAGGATGGATACTGGGAAGGTGATAATGTTTCTATACAGCAGTTTTAACTGCATCATTATTGAAACTTTATTGTGTTTATTTGATAATTTTTACCATTTGGCTATTAAAAAACTTACTAATCTAAGAATAAAGTTTAGGCTCGTGTGTGTGGTCTTCCCTTTGTCCCATAACAGGTTTTTTACTGATTTGCTTTTATCACTGTTGGAGAGAAATGTGTCTTGCTGATGTAGACTGCATCTTGTCTTATGAGAGGGATGTCTTAACCAAGGCAGACAAATCTCACTCCAAAAGCACCTGTTTCTCTTCTCTGATTATAAAGAACATCAAGATAGCTGGCTCAGAGGGTGATGTTTGCACTCAGATGGTAGAGGTTAGGGGAGATAAACCCCTGTCTGGATGAATGAATTTTCACTTTGACTTCAGGAGAGATGTGAAGAACACTCTGGGGAAACATTCCTGATGGAAGTGTCATTAAATTCACTATGTTGGAGTGCAGGTAGTCCCTATACTTCATTGTTCTTTTGACCTGAAACATCATAGAAAATATCAAAGTCCATTTTAGGAACCTCTGTTGGTAGTCTGAAAATGGCCACCCATGTTTCTAGCCAGGAAAAACAAGCTGGAGAGAGATTTAGAGATTAAATTTCTTTGACTGAAGAAGTAAAACCAGATTCACCTGTCATGTCCTGGATGGAGTAGTCTAATAACACCATTTGCCTGCTTTTTTGGGAATCCCTTATCTTCTAAGTGAGGAGGGTGCCCTCTTCACTAGATACACCACACCATCATGCTGAACTGATGGTAAACATACTTTTTGATATAAAACCAGACTGTGCAGGGAAATTGCAAGTGAGGATGCTTTTACTAAGGGAGAAGCTGCTTTGTTTTTTTCGGTTTTCTTTAAAGGATACCTGTAGCTTGGGACCAGAAGGTGGGATGTTATTTCTGATCCCATGACCATGCTGTTGTGTGATACGGGGCAGACCTCTGCATGTGGCTCCACATCAGGGTTCTTCCTCTACTCAGTGGAGACAGAGGCTTTTGTCCCATCCTAAGAGAAGTCACCAACAGCAAGGTGTCAATTGCCCTGGAGAGAGAGTGTCTGTTTATCTATATGTCCTACAACGAGGATATAGATGACTTTCTTAAGCTACATACCTTGTTTTTAGATAGCTAGGTGTCTCTAGACTGCTGCCAGCACTGCTGTACCACAGATCACTGGTGCGAGAGTGGTTGATCAAGAATTCCTCAGGTCTGTAATGACACCACAGAGCCAATGAAGCAGACAGTCTGTGTTGAGACAACCAGACAAAGACCCTGGAAACTACTAGGAAATATGTCTTTAGAAAGTAAAATAAGATATCTAAAATAACAGATGATAAAGAGAATGGACGTGTCTCTTATTCTGAGTATTATAGAGAAGTCTAAGCCTCTTCCCAAATGAGACAAGCAGTGGTGAAGTGAGAAACTAAATGCTGAGTTTGGTTAATCCATAATCAACTTGCAGAAGATGCTGCCGCAATATGTCAAGGAGAAACTTCTTTGGCTGGGAAATTTTTCACCATCCAGACTTCTAGTGCTGCCTTTGGAGGTATCATTTCAGTATCAGCCACTCAGAGAAGCCCTTAGCTTGGCAAATTTTACATTCCTGAAAAATTCCTGGTAGTCATTCTTTTAAATTGTGAGCAAGAAAAGGAAGTACATTCACAAACCACTTCCACAGAAAGAAGTCCTATAGAATTAGCAGAAGGGGAAGAGGGAGTTACCATGACAACCACCTTCATTACCACCACCACCATCACTACCACTGACTGCTGCATATGAAAATGCAGAAAAAGGGAGTAGTTTGGGGTACCTGGCCCTGTGTCTGTCTCGGGAGAGGGCGTCTACCTGTAAAAAGGACCAGGAGAGCTACCAGTGAACAAAGTAGTCTGCCCCAGCCACCTCTGAGCAGCTCTTGAGAGGTGACATGAGGTGGAGAAGCTGGGCTTGGGCCTGGTGACATGAGGTGGAGAAGGTGGGCTTGGGCCTGGTGAGGTATGGGGTGTGTGTCCATGGGGCTCAAGAAGGCGGTGAGGATCTATACATGTCCCTTTGCTGGTCTGGCCCACAGAGGTTATGGAGGTCTTCCCAGGCAATGTTCCTAATGGTGCATCATGCCGGGTGGTCTGGTGCTCATCCTCTGTGTTTGCTCCATCCCAGGGATTGTGTCTCACATTTATATAACACCCAGCACTGCATTACCAATAAGATGGTTTAGGAATAAAAATGCCCCAACTACCACCACGACCAAACGGCCACTGACTGATCACCCCAAGAGGGTCTGATGCCTTCTGTCTGGAAAGCTACTAGAAAGTACATAGCCTCAGTCTCTTAATGAGCTTTATCCAAAGGGATTTCAATCAAAATGATTCCCAGGGGTTAATAAATATACAGCAATACCTGCAGGGTTGAAGTAAATAATTTTCTGTGTATTGTTTGAATGTCATTGTTTTACTGCCATATAAACATATATATTAAAGGGGGGAGAATCGGCAGCTGTAAGTAATACATAAAGGTTTGTATAAAAATGAATTATGCAAATATGATCTCTCTTTTCTTGTGAGTGCAATAATAAAAATGTAAAATAAATCTTAATAACATGTCTCTGACTTAAAATGCTAAGGGGTAAAAGGGGAAGGGGGGAGGGTCAGTGCTGTTGTTTATTATTGAATTCGGTGCTGAATCCAACATGCCTAATGTTCTTGGAGAAATTGAAACATCTAATGTCAAATAAGATCTCCATGGTCTAATTCTTCATTCAGAGCCCTGGGGATAATGTATCCGACGTGACAATCCAATAAGCTTTCACATCTTCATCCATTTGTTTTCAGGGAGCCCTCACACCTCTGCTTAAAAAGTAAAAAATATCTTCAAAAAGTCATTATTTCTTAAATTGTAATAAATTTCACTAGAGAAATAGGCGTAATTTAAAAAAGGGGAGGGATAAAAAAAAGGAGAGAGAGACTGGATGATAGATTGTCTGCAGCTTTAATATACAGGATACAGACTATCATCTATCTATCTGTCTATCTACATATCTGTCCATCTGTCTATCCACCTATCCATCTTTATTATTGCAGCGACTTCTATTCCATCTTGAATGGATGTTGTAGAGAGGCATCTTTGCTGGTGAAATTTCGCATTATAGATCACTGCCTTTCTTCAGCTCTGAGATTTTGCAGGGAGACCCAAGACTAAACAAAAAGAAAAATGAGACAGGCTGGCATCTTCTGCTGTGGACAGCACAATCCCACCATGGAGTCAACCAAGAGATGAATGTTTCCTCTCTCTTTATGCATCCCTCAAGTAGACAGGAGCATGGTGGGTACATCCCTTGGAGGGAATAATCTTGAAGCATAAGAGGAGCAACAACCTGCTGTAGGGGAAAAGGAAGGTGGCAGAGTACCAGAGTTGTGGATTCTCCTTCTTTGGAGACATTCAAAACCTACCTGGATGTGTTCCTGTCCAACCTGCTCTGGGTGACTCTGCTTTGCCAAGGTTGTTGGACTGGATTGTCTCTAAAAGTCCCTACCAACCCTACCATTTTGTGATTCTGTAAAGGCATCAGGGGAATGGGGCTGATCTGAGTTGAACATCCACCAACACTGTTTGGTATTAAAGGGTATGCAGCAGGGTCTGGATGAGGTAAAGCTTTGATGGAGGGGAATGGGAAGCGGGATGCTGGTGTGGACACGTCTAGTAACAGTAGTCTAGGTTCTGCCCTGGGATCTGTCAGACATCTTTGAACTTTCCCAGCTGGACATAGAATGCAGAACATGCAGGTAAAAATGATTTTGAGAAACCTGCATAATCTCTTTTTTATTTTATGAGGTATTGTGGCTGGTTGGTGGCAGCCATATCACAGGGTAGTCTGCAAACCTAGACAGACATGTATGGTAATGACTGGTAGAAGCAGCAGAGATCTGAACAGGTCCTGAGTCTCCCTTGGGGTTGGCATTTGGTGGTGTCCCATGGAGCTAAGATCAACCCCATCCGTCTGTTTTACCACTTTTCGTTGCTGCAATTTGCATTATTATCTACCAGGTAGGAGCTGGACTGCAGGGTTCTGCTACTGGCTTTATCTGCTTTTCCTGCTAATGGAGAGGATGGGAAATTAGAGGAGGACCTCTCATCTGTCATTGTGCTTTAAGGCTAAGAATATGCTCTGCTATCAGAACTGCCCCACATTAGCACATGCACATCAAGGTAAACAGCAGTTGCTGGTTGCCTTTAGCCAACATGCAGATCAATCTGTTCCTTGGCACATTAACAAAGTGTTAATTGTTCTTTTCAGATCGTATTTTTCCTGCCAAATGCAGGAGCAATCCTGACACTGACTTGCATCCTCAGCTTTGGGGCTTAGGTCAGATCAAAGGGGGCTGTGAAACAATGAACCGGTGCACGGCTTTCATTTGGAAACCCAAGGCTACGCAAAGCTCCAGGGTGCGGGGATGTTGTAGCAAGCTTTGAAACAGAGGTGAGGCGTAGTGAGAGCTTTATTAAAAACCGAAGAAGTTGAGAATGAACCTGTGGCCTCTGGTCTGGAGTGGATCTTGCCAGGGATTTCAAATGGAGGCTTCGGATTAATTGGAAAGGAAAGGTGGTTTGTATAAGCCTAGGTCAAACAGGGCAAAGTTTTCAGTAGACCTCATTTGCAGCAGTGATGGGGGAAAATTCTAGATTTTCTGAGGAGTTCTGAGTCTCAGTCCAGTGCAAATCTGTCATCATGATCCAGGAAGACCTTATGGGTTAAAGTTCAAAGCAGCCCAACTTTCACAGGGAAACCAAGATTGCTTTCTCAGGCATTGGACAGGGTTTCAAACAAGCCCAGAGCATCAGGTGTTCCATGTAACACACCAAGTTTATGGTTATTCCTGTTCAGAGATGGATCATGTAGTTTGAAGAAGACTATAGAAGGGAATTATTACTGTAGAACACGATCATTGTGTGGCTTTCCCAAGGCTGGGTATCTGCCTCTGTGGTAAGAGGTGGACAGTGAGGGGCCCTCTGGAAGATCACATGGGCTGAAGGTGAGGCTGGAAAGAAGAGACAGTGTTTCTTTAGTTCTTAGTGATAAATTCAGTGCACATCTATTATGCTGGACTGTTCTGTTGTCTACAAGAAACCAACGTATGTTCCTTAGGTACTGCCACATCATCTGGCCTCTAAACACACATGGAAACCACAGTAGAAAAAGACAGCCAGAGATAACATGTCAAAATCAAGGGAGGAGTTATTTCTTCATCCATTCTCCTACAGGAGAGAGGGTCTGAATCTGTTGTCATCTTGGGTGATGCTTGAGGGAAATGCTTTCTTGTTCCAAAAGAATAAGAACAAGGTGATTTCTCTAAGAGATTTTAGTGTTTTGTGTTTATTTGGTGCTTTTTTTCCTGTAAGAAGGGGAAATACCATCTTGAACTTTCTTTCAAAATATTGTTTATTTTTCAGCAACCCAGCATATACTAGTGTTTTACAGGAAAAGTACAGACATATCCTCGAGGTGTCTGTCTCAGCAGAGTTCTCCTTTGGATCAGGAGCTGTTAGCCTGTTTTCTGAAGCGGGAAGGGTGAGGATTGAGCTTTGGCTGCCCATTCTCACAATACCTTTTCAGGTCCCCAGCATGATATATACAAGCTCAGCCCATCCATAACGTAGGAATAACTCCCCTTAGGATTGTTTATCAAGAAAGTCCAAGCAACTTACAATTTTCTGTTTACACCTGTACTCTTTGCTGCTTCGTGTGAGCTGTGTATTTTGCAGTTGATTGCCAACCTGGAGTAACAGGAGAGGAAGACGGCAGGGAAATAGCTACATAGACTGAAAAGAAATGAAAGAAACCAAACTTTGTCTTTCTAGACCAAAATGACAGCCTGCACACTCACTACCAAGGCAGGGCCAGCAGTTGGCATGGGCAAAACTTGGCAGTTGCCCTGTGCAATCCCATTGATAGCGATTACAAAAAATGATGAGGGTCAGCTGAATGGTGGAGAAACTCCTCTGTGAGTTGCCATCCCCAAGGAGCCAGGTCCAAAGAAGGGGCTTGGCCTCCTGACCTTCATGTCCAGCCTTGCACTTTGCTTGCAGCTTTTCTTTGTATTTCCTAAGAACACTCCGCAATATCAGGTATATCACAGGATGGCAATGAAGGACTCTGAGGGCTGGAAGTGTTCTCACTGTGGCAGTGAGGCCAAGCACATGTGTTAGTGGTGGCAGAGGGAGCTGAGGCTGTTGAGGGGTAAGACCTTACGTGCAAGCTGCAGTGCTATGGATGCTTAATAGTTATGATTGGAGACTCTTCTGCTACCAGGGTCTTAAGTGTCCCTGGAAGGACACTGTGAGAAAGACCCATATGCCACAAGACCCCGTATGAATGAAGGAACTCTGAAATGCCTTGAGCCAGTTGAAGCAGTTGCTCTTTGATTATTGTCTGTTTTCCTTTTCCTCCTTGCCTTCAGCTTCCCTAATTTGCCTTTTGTTTAAATACTGCAGGGTGAAACTGGGTTGTTTGTGCACAGTCTGATAAAGTACATCTTGGCTGGTGCTACCAAAAATCTCAATGTAATGGGACCTGTATTTTTTTGGAGGGCATTCTTCTAGAGAACAGGAATTTCTGTGTTGTCATGAAATGTCTCTTGTGTCCCAGACAACCAAGGCTGATCCCTGGAATAAAGAGGAATTTCCCCTCACAGGCATTGCACACAGAGAAAGGGATTGGAGGAAAGACTGACTGAAAGAGGAAATAATTTTCAGGCTAAGAAAACATTTCAACTTTGCAATGTACATTCATATATATATGTATGGACTTCCATCATTTGTACATAATTTAGCAAGACTCAGAGTGAAATCCAGTGGAAAGATTCAAACAAGTAAAAGAGCCATAATTTTCCTCTGAATTGTGACTGAATGGTTATTATTTGCTTAGGAAGACCTTTTTCCTTTCTTTTTTTTTTCTTTTTCTTTTTTTTTTTTTTCCCTTCTCCTTTAACATCTCATTAATGTTAATGCAACCCCAGCTTGATAAAAATGGGAAGATAGGGCAATGGCAGTTTAGCAAATTTATTTTGTGGGAGTAATATCTCTGGTCTGTGTAAATGGTATTCATTCCAAGAGGACAGCTGTGCAAAATGAGTGTCTCTGGGCCCCATTAACCCAAAGGAAAAGGATCTGGCAGGGATGATCTGTGAGAAATGAAGAAGGTTTTTGACTTTTCTTCTTGCTTACATAGGGAAGGCTAAAAGGCAAGTGCCAACCTCGTGTGTGAAACCATCAGAGGAGAAATGAAGCTGAAGAGAGGGAGAGCAATACTGCTGTTGGAGATATAGGGCAAAAGGGACCACAGGGCTCTAAGGGGAAGAGCCTTCCTCTTTTTCTCTGTGTTTAAAAGCTAATTTTGCGCTGTGTCTGACTGTTTGGTCCAGTGTGTCTAAGGGCCAGCTGAGGCATAGTTATTTCCATGGTCCCAGAATAAGCTGCGTGTACTTTACAGGAGACTGAATTGATGGGTGTCCTGGTACCCACCTAATGGAAATCAGTGCAAAGAGCATTGTGGCTTCTGTTTAGCTCGCTTTCATTTACTTCCTTTTCACAGAAATCCTGTGTAGGTATGGAGAAGACCACAATGTGGAGTCAGACAAGACTTGGATGCAACTAAATCTGATCAGTCAGATTTATTTCCCAATGTACTAAACAGGGATCGGATGGTGCCCTGTGGGAATCTTCGTTTTTACTTTTTATGGGCTGACAATCTCCAACTAGCTAACTCTCAGCTGGCATCTGGCCTGAAGCTCTCAGAGGGTGTTTGCTTATCTTCCAGGTCTGAGAGTATTTCAAGTCTTAGAGCTCACATTTCTGTGGGTTCAGGTGGCTCAGAACCTGATTTGGGCATGCAGGAATGTCAAGAAGAGCACTGGGCATACAGTTCAAGAAGGTTCAGGATTTCCTGTCTGGAGCTTTGAGTTAGATCTCAGATGTCACAAGCAAACAAAATCCTCCAAGCCCAGCATGGAAAAACTTCCTAGAGGCAAAAGACGGATGGATTCTTTTCGCTTCTTTTCTCCATGCAAAATTGAGAGGTTATTCTAGCTATCCAAACTCCATGGATTCATAGTGGAGAGGGAGAAAGACCTCCCAAGAGCGATTCATCTATCCGTAGTAGCAAGTCCTGCATTCCCCTCTCCACCCTCCTCACCCCACCCCCCAACCCAGTTACAAGCCTGCGTTGATTTACAGTTGTGAAGGATATTCAAGCTAGTTTCATGGTACTGAACCCACTTAACTTCATATGCCTTGCCTCTGCTGTAGATACCTCTGTCTGAATCAGCCTCTTCCTTGTCTATCTTTACGGTCAATGGAGACAGACGGATACCCAGATGTCCAATTTGTCTTCTCAGTCTAAGAATCAGAGAATAATTAAGGATGTAAAAGACCTTGGGAGATCTCTTGTCCACCCCTGTCCACCCCCGCCAGATGCAGTGCCAATTAGAGTGGAGGGTTGGATTAGATGATCTCCATAGACCATATCATTCTGTGATTCTGTGAAATATTTATTCAAATCAAGATAGATCTGATTCCCCAAGGTCTCACCCAGTCAAGTTCAGAATACATCCATGGTTACAGAGCATGCAGAGTCTTTGAGCGCTTACCCTGATTTTAGTTGTCGGCCTTAAGACAAAAGGAACGGTGCCTAATGCTGATTTGATCTAATTTTAATATCAGCCTTTTTCTTTTTTTTGCCAAGAACGGCTGTACCAGACAATCCTTGAGGTCCCTTCCAACTATGATTCTTTGGTGACTTGATTTGATGGAGAAGTCTGTGCTATGGAGGTCAAATTCAGTTCAGATTCAGATGCCATGAGTGTCCACCTTTCAGATGTCCCCATGTGAGCTGAGTGTCCAAGCTCTCCTCATGGCCAGTGGAGATGTAGCCAACACAGTCACTACAGATTCACTGATCAAAGCAGGCACTTAATCTAGAGTAAAGTGGCTGGTTCCCTGAAATCCCCATACAGTTTGATGTGTCTGAAGATCTTCAACCCACTAGGACGGAGCTGGCAGATAGGAAGCAGGATTTTTAGGTCTTTATCCCTCTGCAATGGCAATTGGAGGCCAGGTGGGATACACCTTAATATCTAAAATGACAAAAAAACACCTACATTTACCCAGCTGAATCCTACCCGTGCTGACTAAGCATCCTTGGATTGATAGAGTTGTCTTCCTCACAAAGGCATGCAGTGCTATGTGAGGTGATCCAGGATATGAGAGACATTCATGCTGGTAGGTAACAAGGGCTGGCCGGTAGGTAACAAGACACACAAGACATCCAAGCCCTTCATAGTGTCAGATAGGATAACCCAGTGACTCTGGGACATAATACCTGTGAGAGGACAGCTGAATATTTTGCCAAAATATGAATTAATTTTTTTTTTCTTTTATATAAGAGGAACTGAAGTGGCCCAGAGGTACATACAGTAGAAGTCCTGTTCCATAAATTCTAATATGTCCTTGTGACATTGGCAGATGGAGACCCCTATTCTTTTCCCTCTTTTTTCCATTTTTTATTTTATCCATCTGGACTACACCACCATCTTCCTGTGTCAGTACTGCATCCAGTTCTTGCTTTCATTTTCTGGGGAAGCCAGTTGCCATTCTCTTTAATAAGAGAAAAAAGAAAAAATGAAAAAAGAATGAAAGATAAAAATTATCATTTTCAATCAATATTCATACGAGAAACCTCTAATAATAATAACACTTAACATTCATGTGCTCCAAAGTGGTTTTCAGACATTAACTAATGAATCAAGGATTCAAAGAGGAAAGGCTTGGAGCTCATCCATCTTGAGCTTTCCAACTGTCATGGGATTCAGTCGAGGACTACTGCAACTACAGGAACAGGAGAAGCCAGAAGTCTCTGTTGCTGAAGATAAAGAATCATAGAACGGTTAGAGTTGGAAGGGACCTTAAAGATCATTGAGTTCCAACCCCCCTGCCATGGGCAGGGACACCTTCCACTAGGGCAGGTTGCTTCAGTGGGAAGTCAATGGAAAACAGTGAAGACAGAACACAGCATGCAAGATTGTCTATTTTTGTGGGGTAATATTGAAGGTGTGAGAGAAAATTTAAAGCGAAGCCTAACTGTTAACTCTGTCATAGAAAAGGGAAATTTGGCACTCAGGGAAGACGGAAAGGGGAAAAGAAGAGATTAAGCCCTTTCAAAAGTGAAGGGAAGAAGGGAAGAAAACCTGTTTGTGCAGCTGATGAGGATAAAGCTGAAAAATGATAAACCCTTTAAAAGAGCCTTTAGTTCACAGCATAATTGGATTTCATGTTTTGGCAGCAAGATGTGATTATTCCCTCCTAAATAAAACATTCTTCCTGTGAATGATGACCGTGTAGAATTACCATGGCTAAGGAGTTTAGTGAGGAAGATGCTTTGCTCATCTCCCTTTTCTTTCACCCCAGGATCTCAAAGCATTTTGCATGTGGTAATTGCAAAGTTCTCCAATATTTCTGATAAGTCTGTTCTGCTATTCCCACTTTGCTGGTAGGGGGAACAGGGAACATCATTTACCAATATCATAAAGTTTTCATAACAAATCATAGAGCCCCGTACTCTTAAATGCTGACTAGTCCTTCAATCATGAGTGCTGCGTTACTGGAATCCTCATCTTGCTGTGATCGGAGTCACAACTCCTGATAACAGATTATTCTGAAGAAGGTGCCAGATGTGTTCATATTTCAGCACTGGTGCTCCTGCCTCCAAAATGACTTCAATAGTCTATAGTTAATGAGGAATCCAACTCTATTATAGTAATTTGTTTCAAGAATATTAAGCGTCTTTTACTGAGATCATTTCCAGTCTTCTGTGCTTCTACAGGTCCTGTGAGGAGGAACACAGCAGGGCCAATCGATTTCCCAACCGACCCAGTAATGTTTTGGTCATTATTCTACATCACCTGTTCAGTATCTTTCTGGAGTCCACGATTCAGAGTTTGCAATGCCTGGAATTTCTTGACCATTGCACAATTGTGCTGGATTCCCTATGGAAGAAATTGCATATTGTTGTTATTGCCATCACCTTTTCTCTTTTCGTATTCTCTTGGTGGCCTGTCTCTGACAAATCACCCTGGGATTCTGCTGAATTGACTCCAAATACTGTCATTCATAGACACATGGAAAGATAAGGAAATGTACTTGCTGAACTTAATTATCTCAAACACCAGTAACATTAGGAGACCATCCAAGATGTGGGATGGTCAGAGTTTTGTTTGAACAGAGCATAGATTTTTAAGCACTGCAATAATCAGAACAAGTCCAGTTCTTGGATAAAATTCTGCATTCTTTTTTTTTTTTTTTTGTGTATGACATTGGAGAGCCCTGATGACATATTTCCTTGTGAAAGGCTAAAGGGTCCGAAGAAGAGAAAACTGGCTCTCAAATACCTACCAGGGGTGGGTCTGGACATATCAAGTGTATCGAACTCCTTTGATCATATGATTGAACTAGGGTCCAGAGATGCTTATTAAGCTTGCTCAGCCAGAAGAAAGAGGCAGTTTTACAGTGGGGAAACTGATGAAAGATCTGTTCTGTTTGCTATGGATTCTGCCTCAGTTCTAGTTATCAGGCAGAGTCTTCTGCTGAGAACTGTGTCTGCATCAGTCCACTGCTCTGTCAAGCTCTGCAGCCAGGTGTTCCCAGCTTAACCAAGACTGCAACACCATACTTCCTTTTTAAACTTACGAATCAGTGCCTTCCCTCAATACCCTCCTTTTCAGCTACACTGACCATTTTTCCCAGTGAGGGTGTTGGCAGTTCAGGTCAGAAAGTGATGGATGGTAGATGTGGGAAGAGCTGCAATATTTCAGAAAGCCCATAGTCCTGCTCCTGAACCCAAACAATCTGCCCTGTAGCTGCAGCAGCAACTTAATCAAGAGCAAGAAGTTATATAATAGCTTAAAGCAGAAAATGGGAATACAGCGAGAGAAACACACACATGCAGAGTATAAAGCGCTGAGATAAAATGAGTCTAGTATAAAACCTTAAGATACACAGGAACAAACTTGAACTGTGGTGCTCATTGTCTAAATGAGAAAAACCTATAGGAAAGCTAGAAATAAAAGAATAGTTCAGTAATTGAAATTTCGGGAGAACACAAAGAAGCAGCCTGTAATTTACCTTAGGTAAACATCCTCTCTCCTCTTACAAATCACCTCTGTGACACACATCTTGTAATCTTTATGGGTAGAAGCCTAGCAGTGAGAATATATGGCTGTGTGAGAGGGAGAAATCTCAACACCTGTTTTTCCTCCTAGTCTTAAGTGCTGCTTTAGGATGGATGGGGGGGCAGGGGGAGAGCTAGTCTTTGGATTTCAGTTCCCTGGAGTGGAAGTGCTGAGCTGCAGAGGTGAGGTAAGTGACTGCTTTGGGTGTCAACAAGTGATAGTGAGATGCTCAGAAAGGGAGGCTCTTCTGTCCATTTGCACCCATAGTAGATGGCAAAAGCTATGTCAGCCTTGGTGACGGCTTGCATGCTTGTTTGAAGTGCATCAGGTAAAGGCTGGAGGAGAAAGGAAAAGTCAAGTCCTTTTTTGAGTGAGTCTGATCTAGTGGCCCCAGAAAGAAAACTTCAGGGTGAGATGCTCCAGGTAAACCTGACTCTCAGCCTTGCAGCTGAATATGAGCTCCTCCTGGCCTCAGCACAAGGACTCTTCTTGTTTTCTGGGACCATCTTGACACAGGTGATGGGGTCATGCATTTGTTGTTGCCAAGGTCTTGAATACTGCAAGTCACTCTTTTTTTTAATGCAGAAAATAGGCTGCAGCTTTCACATCTGGTACTGGGAAAACCCCAAGCAGTTGAGCAACTTTATCACAGGCCTTGTGTTTTAGGATGCTTTTGTCCTGTCTGTTTTTGAAGAGAATTTTTGGTCTCATTTTTAGAATTTACCCCAGAAAGGGAATTTTTGGGATGGCCAAATGATTAAGTGGGCTGCTTTGAGCACTAACCCACATTTACAGCCTGTACCAGAAGAATGGGCATAGTATACAAGGTACAGCTGAGCAGTTATGTGTTTGTGAGAGCTGAGTCTGGGATGAGAGTCCACATAGATGCCCAGGTGCCAAGTGTGCAAGGCCAAGTACACCAGTAAGCATTTGTAGAGATGGGAGCTGAAAGCACCATGAGCATTGTAGGAGACTGGGAAAAAACTTTCCCTACAGTTTCTGTTGGGATGAGGGTTGGCGAGTGAGCTAGGAGCTGATCAAGAGCAAACTGAAGAGTTTGAAACAGACAAATGTGGAAAAATTAATCTCACTGTTCATTTTTTGTAGGTGGGGAGTGAAGAGGTAAAACATTTTCTGTATCCCAAACCAGCTTCATCCCAGTCTTTCGCTCTTGGTTTGTTTTCATGTAGCTGTTTCTTTTGTGAAACAGCCATCACTCCTGAAAGCAACAGAGATCCTCCAGGTTTTCTGGAGAAAGAGCTACAAGCCTTGAGAGTTCTGGCTCTGGGAGTGGTACCACCAGCAGTTCTTGCTTGCCAGAGCTTCCATTCCTCCTTCTCTCCCTTCCTGTCACAGGTATTTGACAACTCAAGACAACTCCTACCCATTTTTTGGGCTTGGTCTTAGGACTCACAGCCTTTCCCAGTGAGTTCATGTTTCTCCATTTGATTGTCAAGAGATGCATAAGACCAGACTCAGAAGCGTCCCTAACACTGTTTGCTGCTGCTGTGGATCAGCTGCTCCAAGAGTGTCCTCCTTTCCTTCCCAGGACACTGGACAAGGACAGGTTGGCCTTCGTTGCACCTCACTCGTGCTTCCCTACAGCAAAGAAAAGACTTTTCCTTTTCTTCCTTCTGTGTCCAGCAAGGTCGTGCACAGACACTCTGCAGATTTCCCACATCACCAGCTCTTTATCCTCTGTACTGAGAGGACAGATGATTTGATCAGGAAAGCTATTTTCCTGCAATGTAGATTATAATGGAAATCTGGAGAACAGCCCTGACTCTGAGTCTCCGCAGCTTTATCCTCTTAAAAGCACAAGCCAATTAACCTCAGCCTGCAGGGAAAGAGCCCCCCTGTTAGCTGCTGGGTCTTGGAAAATGAGACATAGGGGATTTAAAATCACAGGGCTCTGAAACTCCAGCTCAAGCACATAGCACTGCCCATGCCTGGATGAACCTCCGCAGTGAGGCCACAGCTGTGGAGATGGGGCTGCACACTCAGCATCTGGTTTGGCTTTCAGAACCCCTGCAGTGGTGGGGTCCATGCCAGGGTCTCTGCAGCTCTCCTGGGTGTTACTCCATTGCCCTCAGGCTGCTGTGGGGCTTGAAGGGTCAGGCATAGGGACTGGACTTCCTGGGGACAGGGATATAGTTTATGTGGATGGTGTCAAGAGCTCTCTCAACTGGAGATGTTCACAGATGATAAAAAACAGCCCAAGGCCCAAGGTCAGTGGAGAAAACATAGTAACGATGTTCTCAGGATGGGAACTGAAGAGCACATGGACTAATTAGGTCCTAAGGGTTATACCACAAGAAGGCAACTCTTCATCTCTTCATCTTAAAATAGCAAAGATGCTTGGTTTCTGAAAACATCTGTTTCTCTCCCATTTTAGGCAGCTGAATTGCTGCTGACTAGGTGAGCCAAATCTGAGTACCACTGGTGCTTCTTTCAGAAAAGGAACATGTCTCTTGAGTGACAGCGACAGGGCTTTTTCCACATCTCTTCTGGTCTTTCCTGTCTGAACGTTCTCTGCTTATCCCACAAAACTCTTCTGCCATCTGATGTGCCACCCTGGCACCAACTGTTTCCTTGTGAGCTGGAGGGAAATGCGAGCACACATTAAATATCCTCTCCTCAGACACCTCTCCCAAAGTCATGCTAACTACCTGTCTCTGCAATAGTCTCTGTTCCTCTAATGACAACTGCTCTTGTTTGAAATGTTAACATCTCCAGACATTTGACAAGCAGCTGAGTAAATGTCAACACTCTTCTAAAGGAAGTGTGGGATTTAAGTGAATTGTGCGGCGGCTAGGAAATAGCAGTTGATTCTGGGGTGAGACTCTCTGGTTCCTAACAGCTGAACTAATGCCAGCATTTTAGACGAGGCAGCAAATAGTACTTTACTCACGGAGGTAAAGGATGGACCCCCTCCTTCTAAGTCACAACCTACAGGGTTTTTTTAATGATGAAGGAGATGATTTGGGGTTAGAACACTCGTCTGGAACAACTGGAGAAAGACATTTAATACTCCAGTTGTCACAGACTCCCTGAATAGCCTTGGGTGGTGCATTTAGTGTCTGCTGGCCTTAGACCCCCCGAAAAAAAAATTCCTTGAAAAGGTTTCCTTCACCAGTCTGCTCAGGAACACATTGTACTTGCACTAAAAGTAGTCCCCTGAATAGCACACCAAAGCATTGGTCCAGCACAGCCTTGGTGGGAAGAAATCTTCCCCATTGATGCTAATATTTAACAAAATACAATATTTTCCATTGGCTCTAAATACTCTTCTGGGCTTTTTATTGTGAGATGCTACAGCTTCCAGGCCCACAGCCCAAACTGCTGTGGTCACTTCTCTATGACCACCTATTTGCCACCTAGGGCATATGTGATCTGGGGCTCATATTCCTAGATCTTGGAAATCAACACCACAGAAACCATCCTCCAAGACTACCTTCTTCATCCCTTTTTAAGGAGGAAAAGACTTTATTATGGATCAATCTATCTCAAATGGAGATAGATACATGAAAAAGATGAGATTGATAGCTCCAGGACAGTGCCTATGTCTCTCCTTTAATGGGTCCTATGAGGAAACAGCTCTGATAAATCTCACCTGTTGCACGTAGCATCTATACAGGAAAGATGCACATGATCACAGGGCATTGAACAAAGTTTTCTGCATCACAGACCTTTGTTTATGCCTATTAGTGATATCTAGTACGAGACGGACTTGAGTAATTGTTGGGGCTTGACCCCAGTCAGCAAGCAGGACCGCTTAGCTGCTCACCCACTTACCTCCTACCTCTCCCCAGCAGGGCTGCGAGAAGAGGAACAAAACAAGGGGAAAGGAAAAGAAACTCATACCCTGAGATAAAGACAGATTAATAGAACAGTAATAGAAGAAGAAATAATAACACCACCACCACCACCAATGCTAATAATAATAATAATAATAATAATAACGGGAAAAGAAGACACAAAATAAAGTGATACAACACAAGTCACCCTCACCACCCAATAATCAGTTGCCCAGTCTGTCCCAAGTAGTGATTTGAGATCCCTGCTTGCAAACAACTTCATTTATATTCTAAGCATGATGTCTATGGTATGCAATATCCACCTGCCCAGCTCGTCTTGTCAATGGTCGCCTCTTCTTAGCTTCTGTGGGAAGCTCTAAAAGTTCCTGACTACTATAAATATTAGTTAGCGATCACTAAAACACTTTGTGTTATCAACATTCTTCCTGTAAGAAATCCAAAACAGAGCAGCTACTAGAAGGAAAATTAACTCCACTCCAGCTGGAACTAATGAGTTCTCCATGTGAGTTTTAGGGGTTATCATCAGGAAGAGCACACAAGGAGAACTGCTTCCCTTCTGGCTTTCATGATTCTTCATTAAGAGCTACTACTATTTTTAATGCAGAGCACAACAGACTGGTGGAACTCGTTGCTGCAGGATATTAGAGTTTAATGTGCCTTTAAGTCATAGTTGCATTGACAGTTCGTGTTATTAAGAAGTAAGTGCAAGTCAATTGCTACTATTGTGGGCTTAAACTTCAACAAAGCTCATTTAGTGAAAACTAACAATAGAAAACGTTTTCTAACTAGGATAAGAAGTGCTGAAACAGGCTGTCCATGGGAGTTGTGGAGTTTTCCTTCCTGAAGGGCTGCAAGAAAAGCTCTAGCAAGCATGCAACAGCACCAGTTTGGATGTCCCTCAAACTGCCAGGGGTAGGGGCAGGCTTAAGTAATGGCTCAGGACCCTTCTCTGTTCTAATTTCTAGCAGTCTTGAAGCCAGTTTCCAGTGCA
>VXBW01001239.1:721466-764742 GCA_013400375.1 Thinocorus orbignyianus | reverse complement strand
AAAAAAAAAAAAAAAGCCACTGGATGGAATTGTAGAATAGCACAGGTTGAAAGGGACCTCTAGAGGTGTCTAGTTCAACCTCCAGCTCAAAGCAGGGCCAACTTCAGTGTTGGATCAGGCAGCTGAGGACCTTCCGCATCTAAGTTTTAAAGGTTTCCCACACCACCTGTGTGGGCCTCAGTCCTGGTGCTTAGCCAAATTGTGAATCCTTTGTCCTTATTTCCAGCTGGAACTTCCCTCATTACAGTCTGTGATTGCCACCTCTTGTCATTTTGCTCTGCATCTCTGGGGACAGTCCAGCTCTGCCTTGTCTGTCACCTGCTGTAGGTGACAGTTAGAAAGCAAATAGATCCCCTTGCAAGCTGCCAGCCTTCTCCAGGCTGAGCAAACCCAGGATGCTCAGTATTTCCTTGATAAGCTGCATCCTCC
Source organism: Thinocorus orbignyianus (assembly GCA_013400375.1). Classification (NCBI taxonomy): domain Eukaryota; kingdom Metazoa; phylum Chordata; class Aves; order Ciconiiformes; family Thinocoridae; genus Thinocorus; species Thinocorus orbignyianus. The sequence goes on along the minus strand of VXBW01001239.1, from coordinate 764,313 downwards.
AGCTCATTAATGGACTATTTCATCTAGCACCCCATGTAAATGGGTCAGGGAGTTTCAAACAGCTCTCCCAGTCCTCACCTTGACTTGGGTTGGGATAGTGCCTGCCTTCTCAAGTGCCAAGGTGAAACCTGGTGATTTCCCTGGAGAAATGACCTAATGCTGCAACACCTTGTCCCGGGGCTCCCCCAGGATAGACTTCAGCTGGGGTCAGGAAGGAGATGTAATACACCACTACGTACAGATGGGAGGTGGTAGTACCTACACCTGCACCTTGTGTTGGTGCCACCACTGGAGGCAAAACACCAGCATCAGTCTCCACGCAGACACCCTGCTCAGAACTACTACCCCTCTGCCATGCAAGCACAAGGAGTGTCCCAAAATACAGATACTTCATTGCCGTGTTTACTGAGGCCTCCATCTCTCCCTCCAGTTGCTAAGCGATATCTCTGCTCTCCAAAGTCACTGATACAGACCCTTGGCTGCTGCCTTTCACTATTCAATTTGCAATTTAAATTCTCTGACAGGCAGAAGCAACCAAGCTGTTCACTTAAGATTGCAAGAAGTTATATTGAAATCCAGGAAATCGCCAATGCTTCAAGCTCTTCATAAATTTCACTTTGATAGTAATAGAGACAGAGGTGGGAAGAGAGAAGGAGAGAGGGCAGGGAAGGAAAGACATAGGTGTTTGTGTGGGGGAGGAAAGATGGAGCAGAGACAGTGGGGAGCAACCACAGGGAAGGAGTTGCTCCTTTCTTTCTGTAGGTCCTTGCATGCTCTGACCTCTAAGACCTGGTGCTTCTGCTCGGGCTGGATAAATGCCTTTCAGTAAAGTTAAATACCCACTTTCATCTCTTTTTCACTCCCAGTCTCGTTTACTAGAGCTTCCTGTAGACAGAGATAGGTCCCCTTTGCATTGCCTTTTCCTTTCCTAAAACACTCACCCAGCATTCGGGGATGAAGGACTGCAGGGAGGTGTCCCTTCTGCAGGGCAGGATGCTCAGGTCCAGGATAGCCACTGCCTGGACCTCTCCTGGCCACAATACACGGCTCATAATTGCTGGCAGGGATGTGGTCCAAACCTGAATTGTGGCCACACAGGAAGGTGATTGCGTTTTGTTACTAATTATCTGGGTCCTTCTTGCAGGTGTGGGATTTGGGTCCTTCTTGCAGGTGTAGGATTTGTTCTGCTTGGGGAGGAGAGTGGCATCCTTCTATCAGAGAGAAGTGTGCATGAATTACTGGGAATGGGGAATGGGTGGCTCTGGAGAGCCTTGGGAAAGGGTCAGGGAGCTTCAGTGCTGGGGGACTAGGAAGCTGCATACGGGCAGGAGTCAGGGTGCTGGTGCAGGGAGGGGTTGGAGACCCTCCCAAGGCAACCCTCCCCTTTCAGTCTCATAAATAGACATTTCCCTGCATTGAAAACCTTTTCCCTGGGCTCAGAGCTGTGGGTTTTCATGCCAGTAGAGGGAACCCTCCACCGCAGTTATCCCAAACCCTGCAACTGCAGGGAGCGGGGGACAGCGGGGCTGGGGAGCACCAGCGGCGGGGTGAAGGGGGGGTGGTTGCAGGTAGCTCCCTGCCTGCAGAATGGTAGAGCAAAGTGGTTGATCCTCCTCTTTGTCTCCAGGTTGTCAATGCCAGATGGAAGTAAACCCACCCAGTAAATGGGAGCAACTCGCCCCACACACCTCTTAAATGCTTTGTAGACATCAACTCCCCTTTGGTAATGCTGGTCATGTGTTGGCCAACCCTTGCCTCATCTGCAGGATGACTGAGAGCTCCCCTGCACTGGAGAGAAGCTATGGGTCAGAGAGGGGCGAGGACCATCCCTAAGGCCATGAGCAGCAGAAACCAGGAAGCCAAAGCCCTTTCTATAGCCAAGAGACCCTGACTGAGGGTGTCTAATGCAATGGTTCTCACTGGAACTAAATGACAAAGGTTTGCATCCCTGCAGGGATAGGAGAACAGCACAGATGACATCCAGCATGACAGATACTTTCCAAGAAACTGGTGTGGCCAACACTCTTTCCCCCTTCACTGTGTATTTCTCCAGCCCCATGTCCTTTGTATGAAGCACGGGACAGAATTTGGTCAAGCTACACCAAATCACTACAAGAAGGTCTCAGAAGTTTCTCCTCAAGACCGTTAACCAGGCAAAGGCCATCGGTTACACTCAGAGAAAGGAGACATCTCTGAAGGAGCTTGGTAGAGCTTTGTTTTTCACCTTCAGCCTCCCAAAATTCCCCATTCCAGTCAAGTTTTCCCCAGAGTCTACAACCGATGTCCCAGAGGGTCTGCCCTCTGATTGTCATCTGTGACAGTACGGGACAACCCTGCAGTTACAGACTGCTTTACCTCCATTTACCCCTCCATCAGGAAGTTTTTGTGTAATGCATCTCAGGAGACAATTCGCTTTTTCCTGGAACTAGGTGATATTAGGCTACAGACTGAGTGTGATGGGCAGCAAACACTGCTCACCCTCTTTTATCCTTGGTTTCTATGCACTCCACAGGGCATCTCTGCATTTTTCCATCTTGAAGACTTCATGTCAGCGAGTCGCTCCAGTACCCTCAGGGCTGTGTTAAATATCAGACAAGATTAAACTGAAACCAGCAGGGTGGTGAGCAACATGCCCCTGCAAAGCAAAGGCTTCCATTCTTAACTGCAGTGTTGGAAATACAATAAAGACTCAAAAAAAAAAAAAAAAAAAGTTCTCAGCCAAAAAAAAGCTGATTTCTGGTTCCTCTTCTAGCACTCTTTTGTGATTATGACTATCTTGTTTTCAAAAGTATGTTCAAAATGAAGATTTTGTGTTGCAGGTAGCACAGTGGGATTCTGAGCTAAGCTCCTAAGGGTCTTCTCCCTTCTCACAACTCAGAGTGGGAACCCAGCATTGCCTTGCTGGTGAATGTCCACTTGGACCTGCAGCATCCACACCCTTCTTGTGTTCTCCCTTGATCCTCTGTGCTACTAACTCTTCATAGGACCAGTAACGCCAGATAGCTCCAGGCTGTGAACATGTTCAGGTTCCTCGCTGGTAGGCAGCTCTCTCTCCTTTTCATCCAGATCCTTGCAATCCTCCTCATCCTCTTTATTACTCCATGGGACAGCCAGCCAGGTGGTGCCCTTCTGAAGAGCATCAGGACACTAAGATGGATCTCCTGCCTTCCCTAAGGAAGGGCTAGGAAAGAGACTGATTTTTCATGTTTCCCTTTCCTGTAAGGTGTGCAACTGAAAGGATAAAAGCAGTGAGTGGAGGCTGGGGTTTTAAGTCAGGTCCAACCCCCTGATACTCTTTGCTGCATCACCTCTGGCATTGCTTTTGCTCCCTGTCCATCCTTATTTGGCCTTTCTTGCTCTTGAGGCCACTGCCAAGAGTAGTAGACACAGGACAGAGATGATCCCAGCACCACAGCCCAGAAATATGTATGGATGTATGTCCCAAGCATGGATGTATGCACATCACCAATTTCCAGAACAATCTTGTTTTTCCAAAGCAAGCAGTCACTAGTCCTGGATGCCATGCCCTTTTAGTTTTACACCAAACCATCACAATTACCTTCTCCTTTACTCTGGAACATCACAAAGGTTGTGTTGTGTGTCCATATTTGGGGCCATATTCTCAAGAGGCAGTTCCTATCCTTGCATCCAAAAAGTACTTTGGTGACATCAAACATTTTTTCCAATGTGGCGGGTAGCCTGGTAGGGACCAGCTGCTGTCCTCACCCCTCCTTAACCCGAACTCACCTGTGTGCGGGATGCAACAGGCACAGAGAGCTGGATTTGAGCTAGCATCTGGGAGATTGCCTCCCCTCCCAGCCCCATGCTGCAGCTGGGATGGGATGGTGCACTCAAGCTCCTGTGTACCACCTTCACTGGACTCGTTCCTCCATTCCTGTGAAAACAAACAGTCCTCTGAGCCTCAGCAAATTGATTAGTTGTGCTGTAAGTGAATTACAAGCCTGCAATGCTCCCCCTCTCTGCCTCTTTCATCTTCTCCCTTCTGTTCTCTGCCTCACAGAGAGAATGAGCTTTCCTCCCAGCATAGCCAAAGATGGACAGAAGGGCTCTGCTGTGACCAGTCTCCAAGGACAGCTCAGCATCAGCTCCTGACCCTAAAGGACAGCTTCACTTCCACCGTCTGAAGTGTATCTGGAAGGAAATTAAGCATACATTGGTGGGGAAAGATCAGGAGCAGCATCAACACAAGGACACGGATAGAGATGCTTAGCTTCCCACCTCTAGGTTGTCTCAGGAAGAAGTTACTCAACTCTACGTTCTGGCCCTGCAAACTGTAGTAACACCCACAGTTAACCATGCAGAAGTACCTTCTGGGGAAAAGGGGGTTTAGGGTAGGTGACCAAATTTTTCTGTCTTAAAGTGGTGACGGAGATAAGGATCTGCTTTCCCAAAACTCCACAAAGAAAAAAATTGCTGAGGCAACAGACAGTATCCTCCAAGGTGGAACAAGTGCTTTCAGAAGGCGAGACTGCTCCAGTTCACAGGCTAACAGCTACCTTTAGACGAGCACTCCTTTCTGTCTTGTGTATCAACTTCCCATTTATGAGCTATGAGCACTAATCACACATGGAGAGGGAGAAATAGACTTCACCCCAAGGTGGCCATGGGATGAACAACACTCTCAACAGACCTGGGATATGGGAAATGTTGAAAATCTGTGCGTCCTCCATTGAAAAAAATAGCCTGTGTTCAGAGCAGGCTTGGCTAGTGCATGGAGCAACTGGGGGAGCACAGGGAACTGGCAAACAGACGTTTGGAAATCAGTTTATGGCTCCCAAGGAAAAGGCAGGTCAAACACTGAGTGCCCAGAGTGGGGGCAGAGGAAGTGTGACTGCAGCCCAGACTCGTGGCTGCTTAACAGTTAGAGTCTGGTCTAAGGCTGTCATCAAATTCCCTCTGTAATCAGCAGAGGGAAATCAGAGCTGCTTTAGGGTGATTCGAGTCCACTTATCTCAGACACCTCTCTCAGGAGGGCTGAAATGTCCCTATCTCCTTCCACAGTGTGGAGATTGGGGTGAGGCCAAGAGTTTAGAAAAGAAACCGAACTTGCAGGCAGGAAGAATTAACAGACAAGCATCCAGCCCCAGGAGCCCTGTTGAAGGCTTTTGCAGGCTTCGGAGCAGACTCAGCTGTTTTGTGACCCACTGATTTCCAAGCAGCTGCACAGATGCAAGCCTGGCTTATTGAGTGCACCCCAAATCCCCATCTTTGCTCTCCTGAGGGCTGCAGGGTTTGCTGCTGGCTGCTACAATTCAGCTTTGCCTGTCCCTAGAAGAATTCACAGTGGAAGAGATGGGCTTGGGAGCCATCAGGATCTACCACGTCAACCTGCTGAGGAAGAAACAGATCTCTCTCTCCTTCCCAACCTGACTTTTCTGCCATCACCCCTTCTTGCACATCCACTCATGCTCACAGGCAGAAACCCCAGTTTTGCTTTCCTAACAACACAACTTCTGATGCCCCAGTCCTGCTCCCTAGCTACTGTGAGGATTCATCTTAAATAGGTAAGACAAAGCCGTCCAAAGGAAATGAGAAGCAAACTTGTCCTGCTCTCCATGCCCAAGGGGATGCCACGCTTAAAACTCAGCTCCTGCAAGCATGTGATAAATGGGATCCACCCCAAATAAATAAATAAACTCAGAGGCACACCAAAGGGGAGCAAAATCCCTAGGTTATTCCTGTATTACTCAGTCATCTCAAGGAGAGAGCAGCTATCTGCCAGCAGCTGGCTGAATCATCAGCTACCTAATGCTGCTCGGAATGAATACAGATGCTTTGGAATTGCCTTGTGTGAGCACCACAATAAAGACAGCTAAAGCAGCTTTGCTATCTTCAGAATGGTGGCTGACAAATTCAATCGACAAAGTGACTCTGAAAGCACTCCTGGCAAAGTATGAAAGGGGAATTAGAGGCACTGCAAACCCTGCTGCCCGTTGCCTTTGCATCTTTGCTAAGGAAAAAGACTGGCAGTGCCCTGGCCAGCTCGCCTGCTTTGTTCATTTAACACCTACTAATTCATCACAGCCACTTGCTCTTTTGGTGATTTATTTCATTGCTTTCATTACTCTCAGAGCCTCTGTAGCACGTGAGTGTGGCTGTGTTAGGGGCAACAGCCCTCTCCATCATATCTAATGGCAAGGGTTTGTCAGAAGGGGCCTTAAGGGATAAGGAGAATGGCAAAGACATGTTGGGATGAATTGACCACCAGGAGCATTCATCTCGGCTGTACGCAGGAGGCAGTGAGTCTCCCTTGTGGGACTGACATTTAAGGATGAGATTTCCAAGGGGCTCACACAGGACCCTAGCATCAGTGGCCCGGTTTTCCCCAGCAGAGACTGAGTGTCTTCAAGGACCACTGTGCCAAGGAGTGCTCTGCCCTCAGGGCTGGGAAATGCCAGTGGTTACTTCTGGTGTTCCACAGAGCATCTTTCTTTGCTCTGTCACCAAGGAAAGAGGACCTGGCTAGTTCTCAGTCTGCAGTTGTTGTGGTTTGAGTGATGGATGACCCTAGCTAACTTGAGCTACAAAGTAGTGATTACAACACCTGTTGCCAACTCATGGTCTCCTCATGCTCACGTTTAAGAGGTTTCCAGCCAATGTGAGTCCATGTGCAATTAACATCAGTAACCTGCAAGGAAAACATTCGTACTTAACTCATTCTCTTCCCACAGTATCTACTCTCTTTCATACTCTTTTTTGTATACTCTATCTTTTCATACCAACCCTGTATGTCATTGCTCTGTCTCCTCCTTCCTTTATCTCCTCAGGGTGGTTGGCAGTAGGGACAATTTCTCTTGAGGTATCATGATTCCTCTCACCAACCCTGATTTGCCATCCTCCAGCCAGCAGTGCTGGCAGGGTCCATGCATTTGGTTGAAGGACATCTTGCACAGGGTAGACTACCCTGGATATCAAGCTCAGAGCCACCGTGACAGTGTCATCAAGATGCAATTACTATTATTCCAGCAAATAAAGCACAGTGGGAACTGTTCCCATGTCTTAGGCCAGCTGTCACACACTGGCAGCCAGCAAACTTTTTGTTACCGAAATCCCTTGGACTCCAGAACAGGCTGTCTGTAGACACACTGCCTAATGGGAATGGCCAGGGGTAAAATGTTCATGCTGGAAGAACACCCAAACATTGCCCAGGAAAGAAACTTTGACTAGAGGTGAAGACCCTCTTTGAGCAGGATTGTGAAGTGGAAGGAAGTCTTCAGCCCCACAAACTGCTGCAAAACTACTTGGACTGGTGGCTTGTGGCAACGTGACAATACCAGAGACATCCTGTCTGGCCAGAGATTTGTTACAAGCTGGCACCAAGGCGTGTTTGTCCCCAGCAAGAGAACAAGTAGGACTTGGGCTCTGTAGCAACAGATGCTTTGGGTAGGAGGGAACCCAGGACTTTGGCACATAGCAAGAGGGTTTTGGGTGCTTGTCCTCAGCCGAGGGAGACAAGGAGGAGGGGTTGCAGAGGGGAAGGTTTGACAGCAGGAGGAAGGGAAAGTCTCTTCCTCACAGGCTGGGAAAGAGGGTTTAAGCATCAGGTTGCCTGGCAATGGGTTTCTAGGCATCAGAAATTTCTCTGATCTGCTCAAATAGTGAGCTGCCTCAGAACAAAGCCCTTCTCTGGCCCTTTAAAGATGGGGAGGAGATGCAGGCTGGAGATGCATCACCTGGCAACAGGGTGCTGCCTCTCTTTTCCCTCCTAGAGGAGTTGCACTCAGGATGCTCCAGTACTTGCCAGACTCATCCAGACACTTGGACCCCCTGTGGGGAGAGGGATCCTAGGGAAAGCCAGGATGGTGGGAACTGAAAGAGGGGCAGGTGTGGTAAGGAAGGGATCCGGGCTGCCCAGGCTGTGTTGGCAAATGCCACAGATTACAGTGCCACCAGAGCTGGGAGGCACACAGACTCTGAGTGCAGTGACCTGTGTCGGTAGGCAACTGGTGGACTGGGATGGCCTGTGGGGAAACTGGGATCAAGAAATGACCAGGAGTATGAATTTTTAAAATACTGGAATTGTAGCTGGGTGTCTGGTCTTGCCTCTCTGTTTATGTGCATTGAGGGAAAAAAAGACTGATGTTCTTCCTACCCACAGCCTTTACTTGACAGTACTGGAGCCAGTAATTTTTCATAGGTGTCCAGGAAACACACAGAGCTGACTTGTCCCATATATCCTGCCCCAGACAGCAGGGTTTGATCTCTACAGATCTCATTGGCTCCAGCTGCCACAACGACTCTCCCTTCCAAGCTCAATTGTACCATATGACTGTGCATTAATTTAGAGCTAATCGCCAGGTAACAAATCCATTTTCGCTCATTCCTCTTCTACTTCTAGCCAAACACTCATTTGCATCCTGCTCTGGATCCTTTTTTAGAGCCTCTGCTCTCACCCTGGCTGCTGCTTTTGCAAGTGCATGGGACGCAGCAAGGGAAATACTGATTCTTTGAAAAGAGAAATACCAAGGCTACAGCCATAGGTTTGCCTGCAGATGGGGACACAGCAAGTTCCAGATACTTCCAAATCTTTTCTATTTTTGGATACAGAAGGGAATTGAAGCCTCTTAAATTATTAGGGCAGAGTGTTAGGGAGCAGCTTGGCACTTGTTTCAAATCTCTGGGTCTGACACTGACTTCTCCTGCATTCTTGAGCAAGTTTTTCCCTCACTTTCTTAGCTGCAGAAAGGGTTTGCAGCCACCACCTCCTTCACAGGGCTGTGTGGCTCACTAAACACTGCAGAAGCACTCAGATATTCTGAAGTTTAGAGACATTCCCTTAGCTAGATCATCATACCAGAATAATGACTAGAAACATGGTGCAAACCAACCAAATGAAACAGTTCTTTGCTGAGATTTATCAGAACAAAAAAAGCACCATCTAGATACCAAATGTATTTCATAATGCTGTAGGATTTAGGGAAAGTCTGTTTTTTGGGGGGCCAGGCAGGGAAGGAATAAATCTTTCTGTCCATCATAAAGTGCCTGAATTCGAATTTGCTGTTTTTTTTTTTTTTTAAAAAAAAAAAGCCCTTGCCTCCCCATTGTTTTCACTGACAGGAGCTACCCTGGTGAAGCCTGTGCTGCTCAAGAAGGAGCAGCGGGATGCCGGGAAGCCGAGGTGGTGGAACATGGCTTTCAAACAGGAGTAATGGGAGTGCAAGGGGGGGAGAGCTTGTTTTCGTTCAGGTAGAATGAGTTAACTCTGCGGGGCGTATGGCAGTGCCTGGCTCAGGGAGAAGGGAAGGGGCTGTGAAACACTTGATGATTTCAAGGCAAGGACAGCTCGGGTGGGGATGATGTCCTTCTGCCCCTGCAGCTTAGCGCAGAGCCCTGTTTGTCAGCCCAGGGAGCTGCTGCAGCAGCCTGGCACTTGCTTCCAGCACAGAAGGGCCTCAAGGGGCAGGAGGTAATGAATGCATCTTCTGCAGACTACAGGAGCTAATTTCCAGTGGCGGCGAGCACCCTGTCAGCCTCACAGAAAGGTTCAGCCTGTTTGGAAACGGTGAGATAATTCCCACAGCAAGTGCAAGGAGAGAGAAGGGCAGGATTAGACCTTTATCTGTGTTAATGCAGAAGGATGTGGCCTCTAAAGAGTTTTCACCCCTGTCAGGTAGCCCCCAGTCATGGTGTGAGATCCAACAACGTCAGCTTCCAGCCTGAGTGACTCCAGTGAAGGAGGGCAGGGGGTGTTAAAGTCCTCAGTGTGACAGACCCTAGTGCAGGCTTTGCACATCCACAGAGGGATGAGATCAGGCTGCAAATGAGAAGCAGACACTTTGAATGGAAAACAGCATCTTCAGAGCTGGAAGGGAAAAAACAGGGGGAGGGGCACAGGAGGCTGCGACACTAGGCAAATCCCTCTCTCACCTGGTCCCTTCATGCCTGTCCAGCCATGTACAGATACATTTGAAGACCAGAAGGGCTGATGTTACCTCTTCCACCCCCTTGCAGATGTCCCTGATAACCTCAATATCTGCAGTGGCACTAGACACTAATGTTTCAGAAGGTGGATGGAGCCCAGAGCACCCTGTCTGAGATTGGCCTACAACATGGTGCGTCAAAGAGCATACACCTCAGAGAAGCTGTGGATGGTCAATCCCTGGAGGTGTTCAAAGTCAGGTTGGATGGGGCTTTGAGCAACCTGGTGTAGTGGGAGGTGTCCCTGCCCATGGCAGGGGGGCTGGAACTCCATGATCTTTAAGGTGCCTTCCAACTCTAACAATTCTGTGATTCTATAATTCTATCTCCTGAATCCATATCAGTGTTTTCATGTCAGTGTTTCCACTAAAGGTTGCTCTTTCTCAAGAAGTCCATGAGTTATAGCTCTCTGCGGGGCTGAAAGAATGTTCTGGAAAGAACAACTCCACACTTTTTTTTTGGGATAATCTCTTGACACCTACTGCTAGCCACTTTTGGCAACAGCACGCAGTGCTGGAATGATCCATTTGACTTGCTACAGTTGTCCTTATTCTTTAACTCCCATCATCTCTGTTGTTGCTCCCTCATTAATACAAGAAATGGCTCTTTTGACAATTTCATTCTACACGTCTCCCATCCACATAGAAAAGTATGGAGTCTTCAAGCTTCCCCACCTGCCCATGGGATTGTGTGATGGCCTGTGATCAGTAGCAGTATCTAGCAGCAAAAGGAAAGCTTTTGGATGGATCTGCATTTGTGAGGCTTCCATGGAGCACTGTGAGCCTGGCTATGAGCAAGGTGAAGGCATCAAGAAAGGAAGAAAGTCCAGAGCACAACTACCATAGTGATGCTCAGCATTAGCAAGGGATGGGGTGGAGGAAAATAATCCATGGCTCAATGCCATGTTGGTGAGTTGTAAGAGAAGGAAATTTGCTCCTTCGATATAAGACAATGAAGAAGGTGAGTAACGCCAGTGGGAGCGCCTGGAAGGACTGGGTGGAGGGTGCCAGGGAGCAGAGGTGCTCATCCTCTTTCATGTGACATTGGGCACTATGGATCTATGAGCATCCCATTGCTTTTGAGTATAAATTCATTCATGCTACGGACGTGCTGGATTACAGAGTAAGGAAGGCTTTTGTGGACAGTTCAGAATCCAAAGAGCATCATGAATACCCCATGATACAAAGCTAAACCACAAAGCTTACATCAGCCCAAGGGACTGTGCTTTTCAGCTTTGAATGAAGGACTTCTTCAAGGAAAGAGAGAAAATATTTTTGCAGATTAGGGAAAGTTTCATATTGTAAAGAGCTGTTGCAGGATTTATTCGACCCTTCGTGGAGGATGTTCATTCAGGCATTGTCTGTGTTAATTAGTTTTCATCTCACACTGTGTAAAGCTGCAAAATTGATCTTTTTTTTTTTTTTGAAATGGGGAAAGGGAGTTGCAGGTGAATTCATGGTCCTCTGTCCATACAGCCTTGTGTGCTAGGGCTGGGGGAAGAACCTTGTACACTGGGCTTTGGACCTCCATTCCAGCCATGGGAGAACTTTTCCTTTTGTATACAGACAACAACAGGATTTACACCCAGCATCAAGATAGGGCTGTAAATGCTCTTACATTCAGACATAGTCTTGTCTCACCAGAGCTACCCCAACTTCATGTTTCATCTGGGTGAGGTGTTGGGAGAAGTGAAACTGAAACAAGATGGAACCATTCAGCCATAGACGTGTTGCTTCTCAAGAAATAATGCTTATTAAGTCCCCATGGCAGCTTCATCAATATGTGAGCACATGTCCTTGTCTCAGTCCAGCTGTGCCAGAGGAATTATCACCCCTAGTTTCTCCCCAACTTTCTTCCCAACCTCCTTCATAGATTAGCTCCAACAATTTAAACAGTATGATCTCACTGGCCAAGCTTGTTTGGACTGAAATGGTCTGAGTAGAGTTCATCCAACACTTCAGCGTGAACGTGAAGTTTCCTTGGGTATGTCCAAGCTCGAAGATTGTTGAGCCAGTCTAGTCTACAATGTGGTGTGATTTAGGTATGTGAGCTCGGGATATTCCTGCTTCTACACACTGCTGCTGCCATTCCTTTCCATCTTGCAGTTATGCTGGCACAAACACCATGGTCCTCAGGGTGGACAAGAGCATGGACGGGGGTGGTTTTGGAAGGAGACAATCAAAAAATCTGTAGAAAAAGGAAGATACTTTAGAGGTGGGTCTGTTGTGTGCTTCACAGCATGGCCCATACACCCTTGAATCACGCCACCTAAGAGGAGAGAACCAGGCAAGGACAACCAGCAAGAGGAAGGGTTACCTAAAGCTACTTCCATCTCCAAAGACTATACATCATCAATCCACAGCCTAAAGAAATATCCAGGGGAATGTGGGAATACCCTAAACCAATATTATCCATGAACACTTTGTGTCACAAAAGACATGTTGCCATTCTCCCATCCACCCCTCTTACTCCAAGTCAAAAAACTTGGAAAACCACACTGGAGGGCACTGAGCATTGAGCTGGCAGGTGCTGAGGCTTCTTGTTACTGGGAGTGGTGATGGGAAGCAATGTGCAAACGATGAGTTGATTTTCACGGTGTTGAGGCCCCGAGGGGGTGTTAATCTGCACCTGGGAAATGTCAGATCCAGTCAGCGAAGCCCTAATGGATTGTTTGCTTTTTGTCAGCGGAGGAGTGGGAAATGTGTAGCTCGCGTAGGCTTGGTTGAGTCAGAAAAGAAACGGCTATTCCCCTGTGCCATCTGGGATGAGCAGGATGCAGTGATTGTGGAGAGGATGGAGGGTCGTATTCAGACACTTGCTATTTGGGATGCTCTGCCTCGTCTCTCCAGGGAGCCAGAGTCTGGCAGCAACTGGCAACAGGACATCTGAAATGTCTTCTCCTTGCTCGAGCTTAGATGTCCTTGTAGCTGTGAAGATATAGGTTACCATGAGCCAACCCTACCCTTTTCTCAACAGGAAATCCCTTATGCCTCAGTCTCCCTATGAATCTTTTTGCACAGCTGAGAATTAATCACAATCTGTATATGGACATGTATACACACTCACTTATATGTATATACAGAGAGTAGTAAATACCCTTAAAAAAAAAGAAAAAAAAAAGCAGTTGGAAAGAAATCTGAAATTACTTGTAAATTCACATTAAATTTAATGAGTGATTTAGCTAGGAAAGAAGAGACAAAAGGGAAAATTCAGAAAAACAAACAGTTTGTGCTGGGGCAATTTCAAGAAGAATGTTTCTATTGTTTCAAAGTAGTATTTTCATTCATAAAAATAACCCAGATTTCTAAAAGGACAAGGGTCAAAACTGAAAACATGAAAATGGATAAAAACTGTTTGTTCAGTGTTGACTGAAACATTCTGCTTTTAAAACTCAAAATGCAGACAAAGCTGCTTAGTTTCAGGTCAGTGACTCATAAACATGATTCTCCATATTTTCTGTGTTTATTTCCCTTTTAAAATAATTATTTGGGGTCAAAAGAAACCAGCTTGCTTTCTCATTTTTGGTTTTCTTTTCAGCTTTGATGTAAAGTAAATCAATTTCTTGTGCACCTCCAGAGTCATAAATAGAGATACTTCATTGTCTTGATTTTTTTCTCATAATTTCCTACCTATTGCCTTGCTCTTTAGGTCAGTCGACACTGGCAGGTATCTGTAGCTGTAAGTTTCTTCTCTATTCAGATTGACCTGTCACCCGTGGTGGTGTGTGTCCAGCCCTATAGCTCACTCAATATGATTTTGGCCATCACTAGGAGAAGGCTAGTGCATGAGTTTTGTGCATGGGTTTTGTGCATGGGCTAGGAGAAGGCTAGTGCATGGGTTCACATTGCAGGGTCTCAGGATGTCAGGATGTCTCTGGGCTTGCCATGCCCTGAGCTGGGTGTCCCTCTGACCACAAGTGTCCTGTGGCCAAGGGCTCGTGCTTAACCTGGCTGAGCTCAGCAGTGGGGACACCCCACATGGTCAAAGACTGCCACCCCAGTCAGGCACTGCCCAAGAAACACTAAACTTTTGTGTGCCCAGGTTGGGCACTGGGAAGCTCTGCCACTGGTGCTGGGGACTAGGGAGAAGGGAGCAGGTGGTGGGGAAAGAGGAGATGAAGATGCCCCTGTGGGGAATCAAGAGTGAGGAGGAAGAAAACCCACTATGAACTTCACAGTCCTTCTTGCAAAGACATCAAGGTGATGACGTCTCACAGTGTCACTACTTTTCTGTTGGGGATAACTGCTCCCTTTGCTTGTAAGGACCGGAAGAAAGCTGCCAATGTGTGCATCACAGCAAAGAAAAAGGGGACACTAAGAGGTTTTTCTTAAATAACCACTGTAGGATAGAGGACAAGGAATCTAGACATGTCCTCCAGACAGTTTTAGTCTAGACTAGCACAGCAGTATGTGTCCTGAGTCAGAATATCGGACCAATTCTGAAGCCTGCAGGTGAAAGTAGTTTGGAGATAGGCATGAATGATAGCCTTGAGTGCCATGCTGAGATGCAAAACAGCATTCCTCATCAGCAGGAAAGGCTCAGGGCCCTAACAGCTGCCTGATCACATCACATTGACAACAGAGCATCCTTCTCAACTGTGCTGGGGTTAGCCTTAGAGCACTCTGCTAATGCCACATCTATACAGACAGGATATCGTGGACATTAGGTTGTCCCACCTAACTCTGAGGCGATGATCACAGACATGTCACTGGGTCCTGGGAAGACTGTTACGTTGCCTTCTGGATTCGGAGCACTCAAAGGTTGAGTTGTTTGCTGAATGCCTGCAGAGGATAGCATGTAGGTCAAGCTGGAACCTGTATACCTGTTTATCAAAGTGGACTTCTATTTGGGAGAATTTGGGCTGGGTGAAGGCTCATTTTGATTGAGGTCATACCTGGATGTCATTGGTAAATGCTCCACAACACAGAAACCCCTTATTTTTCATGTCTCCTCCTGACCTATTTGGCTAATTCACTCCGAGCCTTGGGATGGGACCTCTCCATGCATTTACACAAGTGAAAAGTCACATCCTCCTGAAAAAGGTCATGTCATCCCAGCATCTTGACTTCGAGCTTTTGAATCTCTCATCTTTTACTTACTAGCTTGAATAAGGAAAGAGGAGTTCACTTTGGAAGCTGAGAACCTCACTCTGTGCTAACATCAAACACTTACCCCTCTATAGTAAACCCTGACTCCCTCTCCAATCTCTTTGCTGATGTAAACTAGCCTTTCTTAGCAAAGATGTCATTTACTGGTGCTTGAAGGCTTAAAAGCTTACAGAGCTGCCTGAATAGGGGAATTTGAAAGGAAAACTTTTTTTTGTTAATGAGAATGTTTTTAGCAATTACGATGTTTTTAGTTATGTGACATTTTTTATCACAGTACCATTGTTTAAAGGACTTACCAAGCAGTCAGCAAAGCAAGTTCAGCAGAGCAAGAATATCTGTCAAATTCCTTACTTAAAGAAATGTCCACAGCAAATCCTTTCTGAGGTGATAGTGTTTCAAACTCTTGGCATAGAAAAGAATATCAGAAAGTTCACTCCTTTTCCAGCCCTCAGCCAGCCTCATTTGCCTCCCTGGTGACTTTGCCCTGGCCCCACTAAGGGCAATGGGGGATGCATTCTCTCATAACAGGATCCCTTGTGTTGATACTCCAGCTCAGATACTCTGTGCAGTGTAAGTGACACAGCTCTGAAGGTAAAAAGTGGCAAAAAACAACCTTGCAAAACCTTCCCCTTCTCTGTGAGCTGGTTCTGGTATCGCACAGGGCAGCAGAAAATTTAGGCATTGCTTTTCCTTTCTCTTGTGTAGTGTCAGTGGTGCTTTTCTGAACTAAGGTCCCTTAAGGCTGCTGAGAATTCACCTCTCCTCTATTGAATTCATCTGACTTCTTATTTCAGAGCTTCTCTTATTATTTGTGGAAAATTTCTGGAGAGTTGGAACTGGCTTCGACAGCAGCTGTCAACGGTTCTTGTTTAATTACAGGGGAGGCGAAGAGGGGAGGTCCTGGGAGAGTTTGGGGTACACAGGCTTACCAAAATCTGTATGACAGGAAAGAATAAGAGAAACAGGATGTACTGAACTTGGCATTAAGTTGGACGATAGTTATCCTGGCACAGAGTGTGCCTAAACATTGTAAAGAAACAGGCTGTTAAACTGTCAGCATGCATTTCTATGATCCAGGATGATATGAAACATTTCCTTGCAGCTTGGGATTTGAGAGAAAGGAGTATTTGAAGTGTTGAGCAGATCCTTAGAAATCAGAGATTTCCCATCCACTGGGTTACCTACCGTCACTGTGATATTCTTCACGGTGGTATTCTCAAGTGGCCGGTCCCACCTGAACTTGAGACCTCATCAGAAAGAAGAAATCAAGTCGATTTCACTGCAGACCATGGGTCAGTCCCTACCTGGATCCTGCTTAGGGTTATGTTCTCTGCAATATCCTAGACACCTGGCCTGGGGAATGGCCTCTCCAAATAGACTTTACACATCTGCCTTCTCACTCTGTCACAAACCAGGATCCCTCCTGTTGATTTTTAAGCTGTTCTTTTTCCTCATTGCAAGACAGACCCTGTGTCTTCCACCTCCCCCAGCCTTCCTCCATCCATCACCACACACTCACTTCAAATGCTATCCCAGCACAGGACTCACCGCTGCACTTGGGAGTCTTCACCTGTTTCCTGGGGTACTCACCACGACCTAGACTTCTCCAGAGTTCTGGAGGTTGTCTAGGAGTTCCTGCATGGGCTCACTTTAGAATTATAGAATGGTTAGAGTTGGAAGGGACCTTCAAGATCATCCAGTTCCAAACACCCTGCCATGGACAGGGACACCTCCCACCAGACCAGGTTGCTCAAAGCCCCATCCAGCCTGGCCTTGAACACTTCCAGGGATGGGAGACCCACAACTTCTCTGGTTCCAGTGCCTCACCACCCTCACAGGAAAGAATTTCTTCCTAATATCTAATCTAAATCTCCCCTCTTCCAATTCAAAACCATT
The DNA here is from genome assembly GCA_013400375.1 of Thinocorus orbignyianus. Classification (NCBI taxonomy): domain Eukaryota; kingdom Metazoa; phylum Chordata; class Aves; order Ciconiiformes; family Thinocoridae; genus Thinocorus; species Thinocorus orbignyianus. The sequence continues at coordinate 747,370 of VXBW01001239.1, read as the reverse complement.
CCCCCTTGTCCTATCACTCCACTTCCTGACAAATAGTCCCTCTCCAGCTCTCCTGAAGCTCCCTTCGGATACTGGAAGGCTGCTCTAAGGTTTCCCTGATGCCTTCTCTTCTCCAGGCTGAACAGCCCCAGCTCTCTCAATGAGAGAGTTTAGTTATACTGACACCCTGCCATCCCTTTCTTGCTTCTCTGATACCTGAACACCTCCATTAAGGAGGGTGAGAACATGCCATTTTGAGGAGAAGGATCCTTGCAGGAGGATCCTTGCATCATAATATCACTATTATGATGAGACTGGGGGTAAAACCCCTTCCCAGAGAAAATTTGACACCTCAGAAAGCCACACCTCTCAGAGATAAGATAGATAAGTACCGTGGCTGGGTGCACATCAGGGCACCTCCTTCCTCCTTTGTGTAGACCCTTCAGAAACACACATCCCAGCTTCAAAATTTATTCTTCTCTGTGACATCATCCTCCCCTAGGCTCCTGTACTGTCCCCTGACCACTTGTAGGGTTTGTAGCACATATCAGTTGAGACAAGCCATGAGGCATCCCTGCAAAATGTATGAGCATCGTCTGCCTTGTCTATTTTGCCCAGAAGCTCTCTTGGCCTCACATCTCACCCATTGCCTGTGCAGCACACAGTACAGGCAGCACAGTTCTGGGTTTGGCAGGGAATGTTACCACACTGCTAATAATTAATAATAATATGGGGCTAAGCCCAGCACCCTAGCAGAGCATTGACTGCAAAGCCAACCACGCAGCCAAGAATGAAGATTAAAAGGGGGAAAGAAATCTGGCAGAGAATTACTTAATTTAGTACATTTGAAACCCAATAATTATTTCTTTAAAAATAGAATTTGCTGAAGCAACTTCTAGCTTTTCATTCTTTCCTTTTCCTATTTTTTTTTTTAATCACTCCATAATAAAGTAATTAGTAATTTGTGTCACTTCTGTAATTTTTTCCTGGTATAATCACAAGAGGTGACACATTTCCTCAGCGCACTTAAAAAAATACAATAAAGAGAGGCAAAAATCAGACCTGGTGTTTGAACCCTATCAAAGTAAGTAATACACGTTATGCTTCCTCAAAATGATGATTACATCACTGTTGACAACTTATTAATTAGAGAAACCCTGGATGGTGGAGCAGGACAAATAGTCTGAGACAGATTTTGGTCTCAGCTGAACCCGAAGAAATCCAGAGACTTCCCCAGGGTGAGGCAAGCAGATGCATGGCTCCACACTGATAATGGTTTCTTATCCGTATTTTATTTGGATGTATAAGACACATCCCAAGTATTCCTGTTGTGTTAGCAGTTGGTGTTTGCAACCAAAATGAGGAAGGAAGGGAGAAAGAGAGAAATGTTTGGAGTGAAAGATTGGGAACGTGACCTCCTCTGTAGAAGACCGTGGAGGTGAGCCTCAGCCAGCTGCCTCCTTGTCTCAGTTATCCTTGGAGAGCTGCAGACTTCTGTCAACCTGGTGCCTCACTTGGGGAGATCCATTTTTGTGGCAGAAAAGATGATCTTCTGTCTGCCTTCATTCAGCCCATGGCTTACAAAGACTCTGCTAAGGTCTTAAAGGGATTTTGCAAAAGTTCAGTAGGACCCTCTGTATTCTCCACGCAAGTCATGCAGCCTTCCTCTACCTTCTGGTGTCCTCTTAATTCAGTATGTACCAACAGCTGTGCAAGGTACATGAGGACTTCGTTGCATGTGACTTTCTGGCCACTTCAAGCTCCCAGGTGATTCAGGATTTGCTAATTACTCATCCCTTTTAATGGGTATATCTTTATTGCTTCCTGGTGCTCTGCAAAGCCTCAAAGGCCGCTGGAACAAACTCACAAACTGGACCCTGACTAACTACTGACACAGATACAGGTCAGTCAACCCAGAGCTTGTACTACCCTGCCCTCCCTGCCAAAAAAATGTTTGCAGAGTTCCCCCAGGTGAACAGCCTCCCCCTGGACCGAGGTGGCTGTGGGTCACATTGCTCCTTTTTCCCAATAGGACACCAGGCTGGAGGATGGGGTGGGTCCCTTTTCTACAGGGAGGAACATGGGACCTAAAATCAGCTTGAGTATTCTGGCTTTGTAACACAACAGTGAAGCAAGATTCAGTCCTGGTTCCTTTTCCAAACTGTGCTTCTGGTTTTGTCCAATGACTCACTCGCTCATGAAAAATGCATAAGCATCAGCTGGAGCAAAGGTGAGCCCTCTGGATTTACCCCTTGCCCCAAAACGGATGTGAGATGGACTCCTGAAAACTGAGGAACCAAAATAATGCTGATGCTCCTCTTCATTTCTGAGCCTGACACGTCTGCAGACCAGTGCTGACAGAGTGGGGCCAGCAAGCAGTAGCTGAATTAATTCAGAATCCTCACTCCCTGAAGACCAGTCTCATTACCTACACCTTAAGCTGTGGTCTCCACAGCTCTTAGTTTGCTCTTGTCTGGCTTAGACCTCCCTGAGCCCTCTTAGCCCTGCCAAAGAGACAAAAACATGTAGGTCAATGTCTGGGTTGAAAATCCCTGCCAAAAGGAGGTACCCCTTGCTTCCACTCAGATCAATGCTTATCCCCCCAGTTTCTCACCATAATGGTCACTGTCCTCCCTTCCCTCTCATTCTATTATGCTTTTAGAAGGTAAGGCAATAGCAATGAACAGAAAAACCCCGAGAGACAACATTTTTCTCTTCAGTAATCCAACTTTTCCAAAAATATCAGAGTCAGGAGATCATGAAGGACCAGTGCCCTGCTACATACACACTAATGTTGTCTTTAATACCTCTCAGGCCATTCGGAAGAGCAAATTGGGTAGTTCAATATCCTCAGGCTGATGAGTTGCTGGGTTGCTCACTCCTGTCCCTCTCTGCTGACACACTGTGTTCATCTATCACCTCCAGGTTCTCCCTGCTGCCAGATATCTTCATTTCACCTTCTTGCTCATTCCCTGGCCTGATTTCCTCACTAACATCACACAGTAGCCACCACATTTTCCTTCCATCAGAATCTCAGCTGGACAAGCCACAGACATCATGTTCAAACACAAGTTAAGCCCCATTCAACTTTTTAAGAAAAAGAAAAGAAAGATTCATTTTTGAAGCCTCTTTTTCCCAACTTTCTGCCATCCAGGTGTCACCAGAGGCTGGTTTCAAAGTCATTAGCCTGCACGATTCTTGTTTTTGGAGCAAGAAATCATCTGAGGGACTCGTAAATGACACCTGACCAATAGTAGACTGGAAGGAAGTGAAATCTGGCATTGTGGTTTCCATGAGGCTAGTTTGAGATGTCTCCTTACCTGGGTTTACAGAGAAATGTTGGCAACACAGGAGCCCAGGATGCCATCTGCCCCTTTGCTCTCGACCCCACTGCCCAGACACATTTCTCTCTCACCACAGGGAAAGTGGTTTCCTTTGTGCAAGTCTTGTCTGTCATTTCAGACAAAAGTTGCACCTTCAGAAGACACAGGATTTAGGTTACAGGTGTGCTGAGACATCAACTGATCCATCAGCCCAGCTACTGTCTCTCCTCTTATCTTCACCGTCATCTTGTTGCCTGTTCCTCTTAGACTCTGAAGACTTTGGGCTCAAATCAAACGGCTTCTTCAATATTTGTGCCATATCTATGTCAGATTTCTCCACAGTTTGCATCCATACAAATTAGTTGAAAGCAAACAAACAAACAAAACACAGTTCTTTGGACTGTTGGCTAGGACACTGCCTGAGATTGCTGCACACCAACTGCCTGTTGGGAATATACATGGCCAATACATATCCTGAAATCATGCCTGGGAATTTCACAGAATCATGCAAGCTGGTGTGGACTAAAACCATTTCAGAAGCCTTCCTAACACCAAAACACTGCAAGCATCTATGTTCCTGTGCCAGGGAACATTCCTGCTCTGGTGATTTTCCATGGAAAGGTGGCTGCAGGGTAACATACGGCACTCAGGTTGTGTTTGGTGGATACAGGTTTAAGTCCAGATCTAACCACAATTGTCCTAGTTGGCATTAATCCAGATTTATTTGTCAGAGTGACACATCTCAAGCTCTGTTCATGGTTGGTAAAGGAAGTGATAGATACTCTTAGGGTCTGAATAATCTGAACTCTTCTAAGAGAAACTCTCCCTAGAAGTGGTTATTTTCAGTAGGGTAAAGGGTGCACAGCACAGTAGTAGCTGCAGGCTTCAGCTTGTCTGGTTGCCCTAGACAAATCACTATGTTTCTGTTCCTCAGCAGAGAAATGAGGCATTTCTCTTTTTCCACCTCCTCCAAAGAGCAACAGACATGGCATAGACAAAGATGGACCAGATGTCTTGACCCCGCAAGCCAAGTGTGAAGCCAAATCCATTGCCTGCCCAGAGACCTTTACACACAGACACAGGGATGTAGTCATGCTCTCAAACACTATGTAAGGAAACTGGTTGATGTCCCCCTTGCCTTTATGCACTTTGTATGTGAACACACCCACCATCTTGTAGATACTACGGGTGGCTGCATTCTCCAAAAAGACCTTTAGGTCCCTTTCCCTGGCAGATCTCTCTGGTGGGTCTAGGAGAGCTGTAACCACTCTTCATCACCATCACACCCTAATGAGTCCATCTCTTTTCCACCTGTCTCCCCCTACCCACATTGGGGATGTACAATTTGGACACTTGTGGCAACCATGTCAATGACCCTACATGTTGTGGGTTGTAGAGAGCAAGAGAAGAATCTTTCCACCCTGCCTTTTGCCAGAGTCAAGCACATTGGCATTTCGCTTCAGCAACTGTTTCTTGGGTCGTAGTGGGTGCTGCCATTCATATGTAGATCACTTAATAATCCAATATATAAATGCTTATTCTGAGTGTCAAGGATTCTTTCAGAACCAGCCTTGTGGAAAATGGTATCAAAAGGGAAAGGGATGGAGAAGGGTTGGAGAAAGACTCATTGGAACAAGGAACTAAAGAAAGATTGTTTTATTTTTTTTCCGCATCAAAATTGCTGGAGGCAATAGGCTTTGTCCCACCTCATGAGCTGCCATCACAAGAACTCCCCAGTACTTCAGAAGAGCTTGGGTGGGTCTGAAGAGAGGCAGGTGCACCTATAGGCTGCAGTTTTGAGTTCCTTCTGAGGATAAGCACCATTAGCTCCAGCTGGAAGGTAATCCCACTGCAAAATCCTTTTTGTATTGTCTTTACGGTGTTTACTGAGCACATCTGTGTCTGTGTGAGACCGTCTCACAGTCCTTTGTATTGCAGTGCTTTGACTTTCTTTCTCACTCATTTACATCAATGACCCAAGAATTCCTCTGTCTCCTGGAAGGAAAAGAGTGAAGGGCAAAGGGTGCACAGACAGATTTTGGTTCATGCCCTGCACCCTTACTGCAGTCTGGTTGACTTGTCAGCACAGATGTAAAACAACATTCATCCACCTCACATTTGAGTCAGGCTTTTCTTGAAGACTTCGTAGGGGGTTCAGTTTAAACCCTAGGGGAGCATTTTGCTTTGCTATATGAGCAGACAAAGCTCTCCTGGCTTTCCTACTGCAGCATCTTAGCTGTCGGTGCACAGTCTACACTCTGATGCCCTTCCCTTTTACAGCCTGTAGTCATGCTCAACAATAGGGAGTTTTTCATGGAGGAGCAAAGCTGGAGGAAAAGGAAGTTTTTCTCTGACTTTATGCACAAATCCTTGATCTCCACCATCAGCCAAACTTAAACCCAAGACAATTCTGAAATCGAGTTGTATGGGTTGTCTAAAGGCAAGGGATCCTCAGGCTGGTCTGGGATGGTTGGGCAGGGTCAGAGCTGTCTGTGCCACATTCTAATTGAGTAGCAGATATCCCGAGGTCAGCTCTTTCTCTGCCCTCAGGTGGAAACAAAGTGCCAACAGCACTGTAGACTGCAAGAGGGGTGAAAACAGCCAATTTGAGTGAAGGCGCCCATCTGCAGGGATCACCTTCACTATGCTCTCTTGTACAAATTCCCCACCTCAAAAGTAAATGCAGACCAAATGTACATAGGTTAGTTCTTGGAGACTGCTGATGCAGTGGGAGGCAATTTGTGTAGCTTATGAAGGAATCTGCTGCATGTTTCTATGCTGTATGAACTTTGTGGCAGAATTCTGAACCATTTCAAACAGAATACTTACTTTCTTCCTACAAGCTTCACTGCCGACAGTTGCCATGGGAACTCAGCCCACTCACCAGCCAATCACGTGAATAGATTTGTTTTGTTAGTAGTAGTAATATTAGCATTATTTTTGATACAAGAGACTGATCATTGCTACCACTTATGTTCAAATAACCCTTTACTGTAATATCTTTGATGGGACATGTGCCTGTCCCCATTGCAGCCTGGATAAAGAACTGCTGGCAAATGTGCCATTGGTCCTGAGTGGCTAAGAGAAACCTTTCCTTCATTAGGAGATGATCTATTTGCCTGTTGCTGTTAGGTCCTGAATCCCTGTGCTAAGAGGGAGGGGAGCGAGCTATGAATCTCAGATTGTCATCTGAGCAAATCTGCTGTCGGAGCCAGAGAAAAGGAAAAACAAGAGCGGTAGGGAGGTGAAAGTGGGAGTGAGTATTGTAACAGCAATAGAGCTAATGAGGAGAGTCGGGGGACTGAGGAGGAGAAGATTAATACTGAAGGGAAGGAGCCTGCACTGAAGTGCAGTTTGTCATGCTGTTTGCAGATCTGGTCATCCAATTTGCAGATCTGCTCATTGGCCATAATAAATTGAGGACACAATACATCATATCTGAAAGAGCAGATCCCTTTGCAAGTGACAGCCACAAAGACCCCTTGTTAGCAGAGGAGGACTTGAGTAAAAAGGCAAGTTGAAGCAAAGGATGATAAACGAACAGTCTCTGAGCAGCAGAATAAAGGTTATGCTTTGTCGGACTGTGTGCTTCCTACAGAGACAGACAGAGGACAGGTGGGTATCTGAGCACTCTCCATCTCTCTAACTCTGCTGATATGCTGTCATGAGGGTCACTCCTGTGCATAAAAGATGCAGGTAGCACCGTCTACATTTACAGAAAAATTAGAGAAAAAAACCATGCAGGGTGAATTCACTTTATAGGGAAGTGTGAACTATTCCACTCTCAGAAGTGGTGTCTCTTTCAAAAGTTCCAGAGGTCTGCTGCAACATGGGAAGGAAAAAGGGTCAGGAATGAGAAGTTGAAATTTATGAGCTGTCTGCATTTTGTAGTCATCAGGACCTGATGTGTAATCCATCCTGTGACTCCCAGGTCTCTCCCAAGTACTTTCCATTTCCATGTGGGAATATCTTCCCCAGTTGGAAGGATCATCCGTACATGTGCATATGTGTGAGTTGTATATATGGTATAGGACAGGGAGAATGCACCAGTGAGTTGACATGCATCTCCTCCACATCTCTGCTGCTAGTTAGAAAGTGAGAGAGACGCATACTGATTCCAAAGCCCCAAAGCTATGGTAATCCCACAGGCAAAGAACATAGAATCATAAAATTATTATAGAATCATAGAATGATTAGAACTGGAAGGAATCTTAAAGATCATCAAGTTCCAACCCACCTGCCATGGACAGGGACACCTCCCACTAGACTAGGTTGCTCAAAGCCCCATCTAAGCTGACCTTGAACACGTCCAAGGATGGGGCAACTACAACTTCTTTGGGCAACCTGTTCCAGTTTCTCATCACCCTTATGGGAAAAAATTTCTTCCTAATATCTCATTTAAATCTCCCCTCTTCCAATTTAAAACCGTTACCCCTCATCCTATCACTCCACTTCCTGATAAAGAGTCCCTCACCATTTGTCCTGTAGGCCCCCTTTAGGTACCGGAAGGCTGCTTTAAAGTCTCCCTGAAGTTTTCTCTTCTCCAGGGTGAACACCCCCAACTCTCTCAGCCTGTCTTCACAGGAGAGGTGCTCCAGCCCTCTGATCATCTTCATGGTGTTCCTCTGGATTCGCCCCAACGGGTCTATGTCCTTCTTATGTTGAAGCTCCAGAGCAGGCAGCAACACTTCAGGTAAGGTCTCATGAGAGCAGAATAGAGGGGCAGAATCACTTACCTGGATTTGCTGGCCACACTTCTTTTGGTGCAGTCCAGGGTACTGTTGGCTTTCTGGGCTGTGAGCACATATTGCCACCTCATATTGAGTGTCTCATCAACCAACATCCACAAATCCTTCTCCTCAGGGCTGTTCTCCATCCATTCTCCCCCCTCCCTACATTTGTGCTTGGGATTGCTATGACCCATGTGCAGGACTTTGTCCTTAACCTGGTTGAACTTCATGAGGTTTGCAGGGGTCCACATCTAAAGCCTGTCAAGTTCCCTCTCAATGTCAGATAAACTGTCTTTAGTGGTTGCCAATGATTCCTGAGCTCATACTAAGGCACCACAGTGCCTGATGTGTTGAGAGATGAGAAGTGTTTTCAGGCTTCATGAAACCAATTATGAGCCTCTTATCCTGCAACAACTTTTTCTGTTTGCAAACCATTTTTGGTATCATCAGCATCACAGCCATGAAAATAACATCACTCATGAAATGTGTCTTACTGCTTTGCCAAAGTCTTTCCAAGGAGAAACCCAAGCTCTCTTAAAATATTTGTCAGGGCGCTAACCTCTGAAAATGCCACAAACGGGTTCCAAATATCCTCTGTTTTTTAATGGAAATAGAATAGTCTGTGGTAGTGATATGTTGATTCAAAAATTCTGGTAACACTGGTGTTATGGGAGACATAGGCTGGTGATTTACCTCCTTTGGATTTTTCCTCTGCATTTGTTAGCCATCACAGCATTATTTTTGTTATTCACATGCTTGGTAGATTTCCCAGTGTTGTCAGATTTCCCAGCTGAGACTGAAGCAGTGTTGCATATATTCTGCCATGCAGAACAACATGGGATGCTCCAGAACAACTTTACTTCTAGAAAGCCCAGCTGGACCTCTGCACTGCTCCAAAATGTGACTTCAAGGTTACCAGCTGGTCTAAGGGTCTGGGAAAGAGTTGTTGCCAGTAGCTGTTTATAAGGACATCAGAGGGGATCAAAGACTTGAACATTAGCAGCATCAATCCTGCTCTGGACCATGCATCCTGCAATGTGATCCTTCAATTACTCCTTGTATCAAACTCATATTAGTACTTCTCAGAGCTTTGTCATAGTTACTAATCAATAGCAGCAGTAGCAAACATCTCTGTGACTAAAGAGTATACTGTCTTTGGTTTTGTTTTTGTTTTTTAACCCACAAATCAGATTATTAAAGATATTTGGGTTGTGTTTTTTTTTTCTGTAACAGAGGAGTTTTTTACATAATTATACCCACTATTCAATTTGTGTCAAGTGATACTCCTAGGTATAAATCTCCCTGCATTTATTCCTACAGAAGAAAAAAGAAACCTCAGTAGTGTCAATGAGTGTCGAGCTATAAAGTACAAATGCTTTGGTTTCCTGGAGGAGCCACTCACCAAGTCTGATGATGTTGTATTGCTCTCTTTCTAACAGCCTGTTTTTTATGCAAATGATTCCTCTAGCAAGATTTTTTGGTTTTTTTTCTTTCAGAGGGAAAGGTGGGAACCTAGTCTACTAGAGACCTTTTGCAGTGTGTCGTTGAGCAGAAATCTTTTAAGTCCTCTTCTTGAAAACAAAGGTTGTGTGATCAGCCTGAATGGAAGGGTAGAGTTCTTCTCAGGTAACTGCAGGCATCTACAGGTGGACATAAACATCTGAACTTGTAATTAAACTCCTTTTATGTTATTATTTCTTTTTCCCCAAGGAGTAAAAGCTACTTCAAGGGAAATATTAATCTGATTTATTCTAGATATCTGCTTTCTTTCCATAAAGTAATGTATGCCATCAGAGGAAAGGTCTACTCTGCAGACATCCTGCAGCAGGTGAAGTGAGTAGCTATTCCAAGAGCAGAGAGGATCATTAATAACTAAGCTCACTTATTAATAACTATCTCACTTTATCACAGTTTCATCCAATTTGACCTTGACTAACTCTACTGCAAACCACAACGTTTGATAAGATGTTGGCTCCAGTCACACTAGACGAACTTCACCTCCAACCTGGTATGATTGTGTTGTTGGATAGAAATTTGAAAATGCTTGTAGGAGGTAATTTTTTTACCTAAGAAAATAAGAGGGAAAATGTTGTTGAAGAATGACTGATAGATGCATAGCTTTTCTAAGCGTTCATCTGGCCAAATGATGTAGATAACTATTAGCATATGTCAACACATGGAAAGATGAACCACTGAAACTGTTGCCCATGGAGATGGTCCTGAAGAAGACGTATCTCTTTGACAGACTGAAAGACTAAGTAGTGCATTAGACCCAGCTAATGCAGCCTTCCTTAGAGCAAGGGCGGGGCAGACTATGGAAACTTACTTAATTAATCAAGTGGTGAGAGTTATAATTAAACCAAAAGCGGAAAAACAATTATCTGGGTAACTGCTAGTTAAAGGACATTTCTGCTAATGACTTCGTTCTGTTCCATTTTTAGTTGTGATGAGATAAGCTAGATATAAGGCTTTCCTACGTAATTTTAAGCTAAAGAATGCTGGAGCGTTTCTGCTTAATTGTGAAAATTACAGAGTGAGTGAGAAAGATGCGTGTGTACAAAGCTGTATTCCCACATACACACACTTTTTATTCTCCATCCCTAGTATACTCTATTGAAACAAAGTGCCCTGAGTGTAAAACAGTGGAGCATTAAAAAGCCATTAATCATTGCTTTGTATTCCTTGCTGCTAGATGTTAATTTCAATTTACCATCACCTATTCAGTTCCCCTTCAACAGAGTGGCTGGCTCCGTTCCTAAAGGCCAGGACAATAAGGGAAGGGGGAAAAAGTCACCTCAGGCAGAGATAGGGAGATGTGGAGCGTGGAGGGGCTCCCTTGGGACACCATTCTTCTCTTCATTCTTTTCTCCATATTTACATCGGAATTGGATTGTCCAGATGGAGGAGCTTTAGAAGTCTACTGAAGGGGACAATGACATTTACCAGCTGTTCTTAAAAAAAAAAAAAAAAAAAAAAAAAAGGGGTGGGGGGGAAAGAAGAAAACTGCTGATTAATCATGTCTGGCCCACGGGGTAGTGATTATCATCATGTTAACTGGAAAATATTGAATAGCGAGGAAATAAGGAGATGATAGAATGAACTCTTGCCAAGCAGTTTCTACCTTCTGAGGAGATGAATCTAGTCAGTTGTGGAGACAGACACGATCCAGGGAGGGTCAAGACTAGAATCACCCCACCAACCTTGCAGGTGAGGGAATGGAAAGCTTCAGTGGGTTATGCTTTATGTTGACACTCAACTTATCCTTTCTGGGCTGTTGGAAAAGTTGGACGTGATAACGCTCCCAGTTGAAACATCCCACTGCAGTGCTTGAAAGGAGTTGAGGTGATGGGTCACTTTCGGTCTGTGGGGTGAGGTGTTAACAAATGTTTCCTCTTGCTTTCTCCCAATATTTCAATATTTGACATCATACATATTATGTCACCGGGTAAGGGTTTATTATGTATAGTCATGGTGTGAAGGAGCTGTGGTACTGGGCTATAATAGGAAGAAGAAAATACCATCAGATTGTATTTCTCTAATAACAAATCCCAGTTTTGGTTATTCATGGAGTATCTTAAAGTCCTGTTGCCTGTCCCCACTGTCCCTTATTCCCTTAGGGACACTTTGTTCAGATAATTCATTTCTTTTTGAACTTACAGGATCTTATGATGGGATTCAGGGTTAACCAGTTTTCCCAAAGCAGGCACCCTGATTTTCTCTATACTGGAACCCCCAGCCCTGCATGCAGGCAGGAACACGTGGAGCTATAAGAACTCTCTCCACATTGCTGGCTCCAGCCCAGCCATAGCATGACCATACGGCATCCACTCTGTGTTTAGGAAGCCCTCAACATGGCACTGGGATGTAACCTACTATCCCCCATCACAGAAGATGGAGACCCCTCTTGGTCTTCTGGGATCTCAGAATACATGGGGTTCCATATTTTACATATATATATACACATGGAATATTTATATATAAAAAACATGGAATATATTTTTATATAATCTATCCAGCACACATGGTGGATAGCAGTAGGGTGAGGTGCTAAGTCCCCAGCCTCTTCTATTGGTCTTCTGTAGTTGGATTTGTGGGTCTCATCTCAAAAGTAACAGTGGCAATGCAGTGAGGAGGCAGACCAAGGAGGGCAAGCTCTTTATATTCAGGGGATATGAGGGCACATTCCTTTAGAAGGAAAAAACAGTTCACTGTCATCCAGCTCTGGTTTCTGCTGGACTCTATGTGGGAGTAGCCAATGACATTGATATTTGGTCCCAGTGAAGCTATGCTGCTTGGCAGCAAGGCATACCATGCCCCACAATGTGTTATTTTCAAAGCTTGATGCCAGAGTATGTGTTTTATGACCCAGAATGTGACAGAAACTTGTCTGAGTGATCAAGGCCTGTTGGGACAGCATCAGACCCAGTCAGTGCAGCATGTGCATTGTGTCTCTCTGGAGAACATCCCAGGGAAATTGTCCTGTCAGCTTGCCCAGATTTCTGCCTGCAGTGAGCCACTGGTTCATTCTGGAAAGAAGCCTGGGAGCGCATATATAGGATGGATGCCCAAGAGATCAGGCACTTTGAGATGTGAGCCAGGGTCCCCACTTGGCTGTGTGCAGGCTCTGCTCAAGAAGAAAGAGCTGAAGAAGGTCTCTGTCTCCTGTACCTCCTTCTGTGAGCATCTTTTCAGATCCAGCAGATGGGTCCAGCATGGCGCAAAACCACTCAGAAATAGCTCTGGCGCAGCTCTCTGAATGATTTCAGACTTTGCCTTCTCTGGCCATGTGGCCAAGCTGGAAGAAGTGTTGGAAAAAATCAGCTCTCAGCCTGTGAAGCCAGGAACTCATTAGGCATGGCAGAGAGGAGCACGGAAAACAAATACCTGGCACTACGATTTCTCTTTAGCAAGAAGGGCACAGATTCTGGTGTAGAGGCAAATACAGCATTTGCAGCAGCTCCTCCCACCCGTCATGCCCTGGTACAGATAGAAGGTCTCATTAAAGTAATCAGCTCTGGAGATGACACTATTTGCGCGCTCAGCTCAGGCTGCGAATTGGTATCAGGGTCTCTGAAATAGTCAGGCTGGTGAGGATGCCGCAGTATGCATGAGCAATAAGAGGGGTCTCCTATTAGCACCGACCTTTGGGGGAATGAAAGTGAAGAGAGCGAAGAAGAAATAAAAAAAATATCAAGTCCAAGCCAGTGGAATGTCTCTTGCTTTGCCTGGTTTATTCATTGCTGCCTGCTTCCTTATTTACTGTTTATTTATTTACTTGGAGGCGAGGTGACCTTCAAAGCTGCTGCTTGTCACTAGCAGCCTCTTGGTTGCAAGTTGCATGTTAATTTTGGCTTAGACACTGGAGCTGAATGTCCTAGGCACACTGCGGTGGAATCTGTGCCTCTCATTTTCTATGCTATTTAAAAGCAGGAGTCTGCTTTGGGTAGCCAGGCTGGATTTTCAGGGCTAAATAATAAAAAGCTGTAGAGAACATGTGGACCTGCTGATGCAGACTCCCCTCAGTTTTATTCCACCTCAGCCCACTCATATAAGGGATGGAGTGACTGCCTGCCATAGAGGGATTTTTGCAGGTCCCACAGCAGATGTGGAAGCGTTCTCTTCCTCCAAACTCTGCCTTTGCAGGGAATAATCATCTATCTCCCACAGATTCAATGCAACAAAGCTTATTTTCATTGTTAATGGTCTGTAAAACCAAGCATCTTTGCTCCGCCCTTTTCCACCTGTCCACACAAGGTCTTCAAGGTGAGTTTATAGCCTCCAGAGCAGCAAGGTCACCGCAATGACGGCCACGACTGCATCCAAAGGGTGTCTGTGGAGAATGATCTACAGAGTGACTACAGTCATAGTGACACGATGAAAGGAGGGACTTCCAGGGCAGGAAACAAAGGAAAATATCAAGATGCCTGTGGTATTTGTACCACTGCCAAGATGACAGCAATGATTTGTTGGCAGCCATACACCTCAAGCCAGGACCTTGCAAGCCAGACACCTTGTGGCAGGGTCTATAGTGTGCCCTGGACATGCCCCATGTGGGACATTTCTCTCTCTTTCTTTACGGTTCCAAATAAATATGGTGCCCTGCTTAGTGTCCCATTTAATGCTGCCTGCTCTGGAGCAGGGGCTAACTCTGGGTTATTCTGAACAAATAATAACATTTCCCCGTGGGCTAGAGACATGCCATACTTCACCCAGAGATGGAGGCTTTTTTTTCTGAGAGTGAAAATTCATCACCCTCGGTCTCACATGCACAAACAGAAAAATTTGCTTTTTTTTTTTTTTTTTTAAAAGCAGAGGAAAAGAAGGCAGGAAATGAAGGCAAGCGAAAAAAAAAAGGCAAACAAAAAAAAAAAAATAAAGATAGGAAACCAGTTTCTTGAAGGGGAGGGGTGTGAATGGTATAAAATCTTCCTTTTCTAACCTTGAAAAATAATTATGGTGAAAATTGTCCCAACAATGGAAATATCTCATTCAAGATATAGGTGCCCCTTTTGCGAACACGCAACCTTAACTTGATGATTCCTACCCATAATTTAGGATGAACAGCCCTCTAGGAGGAGCTATTTCTTTCCCTTGGCGACAGGGTTTGCTTCAAAGATAAGAATAGACAGACATAATAAAGGAAAAGGAGCTCTACACTGAGTATTAGAAAAATACATTGCAACAGATGAATGGCAACACAGACATAGGCTGATTTCAGCTAAACTCTGATTTCTAACCAACATCTTAAGGGCCTACTGCTGGTACAGAAAAAGAGGGAATCTGCAGCAGAAAAACAGACTATTTTGGGTGTCTCTGCTGACTACAGGACAATTCCAGTGACTGGGCTCCTACTGGAGGCACATCAGCTCCATGCCATGAATTAGACAGATTGATCTCTGGGCATGGAGTCAGCTCTCTGAAGATGTTTGCTTTTCTGACTAAAGAAAGCCTCAAGCATGGGAAGGAGGAGGAGACCCTGCGCTGGAAGACAGCAGTTCCAACACAACCAAACCAGCCCCCAAGACTTGAAGCAAGGTCTTAGAGCAATGCCCTAAATTCAGCCAAGGAACTAATTCAGCCCCAGATGCTTCAGCTGGGGGCATGTCGAGTTAGATGAGGCAAATCATTTTTCCTCTGTGCATGGAGGAAATGGGGAGACCCAGTTCTGACGTCCATGCCTGCAAGGGAACATCCGATGCTTGGAGAGATATCAGAAGAGAGCAACAAAAATGACTCAGAAGTCTGGAGGAAAATCTCTGATGAGAAGACATTTCAAACATTCACCCTGTTCAGTTTATAAGAATGAAGTCTGAGAGGTTACCTCCTAAAGGAGATGACGGCAAGGAATGAAGAAAAGCATAATTCAAGCCAGGCAGAAAGAAATAAAGAATAAGGTGAAACAGGGAGAGGATTTAACATGCTGGTACAAGCTCCCAAGGAAATGGGTGGATATTCAGACTTTCCAGAACAAACTCTGGAAATTAGACTTTAATTCAACACAAACCATTGGACCCTTGATGAGAGTAGGTGGGAAAAAGAAACAAGTTGGTTATGATGTAAAGATAAGATTAAATAAACTCAAAGTCCCTAGTTAGTTTTAAGTATATAAATCTGTGAAATGAAGCTAAGGTTCAGGCCAAGAGAATGATGCTGGAGCCCTTCCCAGGTTTTGGAGAAATATACAAACTGTCTGAACACATTTAAAGCTCCATCATTTTGCAACGTTTAATTTTGCAGCCCTACTTTGGTAAAACAAGGGATAAACTGTTCCAGGAATGCAAAGTGAATTGGATGTAACAGTAGTAGATGCAAAAGTGGAGGAGAGTCCTGGAGTCCAATTTTTTATATTTTTTTTCCCAAATCACCATCTCCTCTCTCTTTCTCACAGATGCATATTCTTCTTCTACCCCCACCAGCTTGCAAAGATCTTGTCCTACCTCTGCAGCCCTGCCAGGTTCATCTAAGGTCTCATGATCTACTGTCAGAAATTATAAAGATGTTCCCAATTTCCAGGCTGAGCAGCCAGGATCACATTTGCAATCAGTTTTAATCACAACTGTAACTGAGTGGATTGCAAGTGATAAGCCCCGTCTGCAGACAGCTGTGATGTAATGAATATGACAGTTCAGAATTGGGTCTGAAGGTTATTTTTGGGGAAGGCAGGGAACCAAAAAATTAGACTCAGTGCAGGGGAAAAAGAAAAAGATAAAAAGAGAGCCAGTGCTTCAAACTCACACTGCTAAGAGATCCCCCTCCCTGCCAGGCAAGACAAGCTTAAATAATCAAAATTAATTTGTGGAGGAAGGCAGCTACTCAAAGAGAAATCTAACAGGTGACCACAGCTGGCACGAAATTTCACAGGATGAGAAGGCAAAAGGGCTGAAATGAAATAGCTACCAGCTGTCCCTGCTTTCATGAGCCTAGAGGAATAAAGACCCCAGTTCTCAAAACACTCCAATGATGAATAAGTGAGAAAAAGCCCTCTGGGAGAAGGGCCAGGAAAAATTACCTAGAAGCAAACCTGTTGTCTTCAAATGCATTCTTGATTTTTCCCAAATGCAAGTTACAGGTTAGCCAAGTGGCATATGTTCAGTGGCAGATCCTGCCTCGTGTTTCTTTTTCCCATGGCCACAAATGGCCATTTCATAGTTTCCTTGTCATAGTTTCTCTTCTCTGATGGCCACATGCTAGATCCATCCCAGTCTGCAGTCCACAAATGCTCTGCATCTTTAGATGGAAAATTATGGAACAACAAAAGGTCAGGAGAACAGTATGGGGCAGATGGTGCCTGCTGGGCAGTTTCCTTCCCATCACCAGGCTTGGCTCATCCACAGACCTAGTCATCTCACCAGCTGTGTTCTATTTCCCTGCACCAGGGATGATGCTCTTCACGAGGTCTGGGATCATGCTGCAGCAAAATGTGCTTTACTGGGGCAGAAATTGAGGCAACTGGAAGGAGTTGTTTGATTTACGACAGAGGGGTGGGGAGTGTTACATCCAGCTGCAGAGTTCTCAGCACAGAAAGGACATGGACCTGTTGGAACTGGTCCGGAGAAGGGCCATGAAGATGATCAGAGGGCTGGAGACCATCTCCTATGAGGACTAGAGACAGGCTGAGAGAGTTGGGGCTGTTCACCCTGGAGAAGAGACGACTTCAGGGTGGCTTTAAAGCAGCCTTCCTGTATCTAAAGGGGGCCTACAGGTGAGATGGGAAAGGGAGTGGAGCAATAGGAGGAGGAGTAATGGTTTTAAACTGAAAGAGGGAAGATTTTGATTAGGTGTTGGAAAGAAATTTTTTCCTGTGAGGGTGGTGAGACCCTGGAGCAGGTTTCCCAGAAAAGTTGTGGTTGCCCCATCCCTGGAGGTGTTCAAGACCTCGCTGGCTGGGGTTTTGAGCAGCCTGGTCTAGTGGGAGGTGTCCCTGTCCATGGCAGGGGGGTTGGAGCTGGATGACCTTTAAGGTCCTTCCAACCCAAACCATTCTATGATTCTATAATTCCATTATATTAGTCCATCAATTAAGTACTGTGTTCTGGTCACAGAATCTATGAATTTGGGAAATGGAGTGGCTTGGTTCATGATGTCATGAGATCTTGCACAATAAATCTGTGATCATATTGTGAACTAAGGAAGGTTAGTTCAGGTTTGTCCCACTGAAACGGGAATGGACAAAGATCAAAGGTTTTTACTGCTGGACCAGGCCACGTGTTTCATTATCCTGCCCTTGCTGGGTCATTTCAGGCCATTGGTCCATCCATGGGAAACTCTGCTCTTGTCACAATGGATCACGGCATCACCCGTTTCTGCATCCCATGTCCTGCTGTACTGCTGGTGTACTATCTCCTGGCCTGTCAGATCAAATCAATAGCTTCTCCCGCCTCCAGCCATTGCTAATATTCAATGAGTCAGAAAGGAGCTAAGATCAGCTTGACCTTCATCAATAGGATGATGTCACCTAGTGAGAGGCAGACATGATAAAGGTAAAAGCAGGCAGTCTGATATCCTTCCTGATTTCTGCGTCTGGCCTTGTAGACCACAATAAAAGTGTCTGTTCCTAAGGAAAAATCAGCTACTGCTGCTGACCTCAGTGTGACTGCTGTGTGCTTGGAGACCGGTATCAGTCCAGAGAAGAACAACCTTCTGCATACTCACTCCCTTAAGTAAGCTCTTCTCTAAAGCTGAATTGGGTAAAAATCAGTCTGAATGGAGGAAAGGAGAAAGGCAGCCAACAAATTTCACTTAAATCGTCTTGGTCTCTTTTCGTCCTAGTAACTGGCATCTTTTTGTCCTAAAATCCTAGGAGTCTGTGCACTTGTTGTCATAGGGAAGTAAATCTGACTGGGCTGTTAATGTGGATTAGCTGAACTGCAAGAAAGTACAGGTATTTTTATTCAGAGTTACAGTACCCTTAATCTAACTCATCCTGATCCCTTTGGGTGGGGATATTTTCCCCACAGATGATAAAGCTGTTTGACTAGTCCACCTGCCCACTATATTAGCCACGGGTTATCTCTTCCAGATTTCCATGTCCAACCCCAGCTTGCACGTTGTTTGTGCTGCTCTCCAGCCAAGGGCTGAGGGATGCTATAAGAAGGAAAGACAGGTCTGATGGA
Organism: Thinocorus orbignyianus; assembly: GCA_013400375.1. Taxonomy (NCBI): domain Eukaryota; kingdom Metazoa; phylum Chordata; class Aves; order Ciconiiformes; family Thinocoridae; genus Thinocorus; species Thinocorus orbignyianus. The sequence goes on along the minus strand of VXBW01001239.1, from coordinate 728,725 downwards.
CTGTCATGCAGGACACGTTGAGGACAAGAGGAGATGGGCACAAACTTGAACATAACAAGTTCCATCTAAACATGAGGAGGAACTTCTTCACTTTGAGAGTGGCAGAGCCCTGGAACAGACTGCCCAGAGAGGTGGTGGATTCTCCATCTCTGGAGACATTCAAAACCCGCCTGGACAAGTTCCTGTGCAACCTGCTCTAGGTGGACCTGCTTTGGCAGGGGGCCTAGACGAAATGATCTTCAGAGGTCCCTTCCAACCCCATATGATTCTGCAATTCTGTGACACATGGGTTGAATTTCCACTGGGTAAGTGACCTTAAAGTTATTGAATTACCCTGCACCTCCTTGCCCCATGTGTCAAAGCACAGTGTTGGCAACCATGTTCTGTCTTCACACCCAACCCACATGTTTCTAAGATGCTTCTGGCACATGTCTTGGTGGTGCAAGCTGTCTTGTCCTTGTGGCCTCTCGTCACCATTGCAGGCTGAAGATAAAAAGTGCTTCCAGTGCTATGATGACAACGTCTTGGCTTGCAAATGGTTGCGGTGAACCCATCCTAACAACTGGCCTCTACCTCAGCCAATGCTTCATGTGAGGTGGAGAGAGAGGGAACGAGCCAGGGAATTTGCAGGACACTACGACAAAGACCTGTCCACAGTCATTCCACTACCCATCTGGACTACGGGAGTGGCATTTCTACTTGTTCAAAAGGGCTCTGCCTTCTTCAAGCTATCTTTTGCCTCACTAGTGAAAATGTTCAGCTCTGTAATTAGTATCCAAGCTTCCCACTGATTCTTTTTGCTGCTGGATTCCAGTGAAATACTTCTGAATCATCTGCTTGCCTACATTTTGTTAGATTAGCCCACTAATATCCCACAACTGAGTCTCTTTCCCCACCCTAGATTAAAAGAAAAGGAGAAAAAAACAGCAAAACCAACCACAACTATCCTTATGGTCATCAGTATGGGAAAAAATGGGCTGGCACCTTTTTAAACCTGTCCAGAGCAAGGATGTTTCAGCAGCAGGATTTGTGTCTGTTAACTTTGGTGTAAGTCAGTTCTCCTGGTCCAACTGGCATTTCAAAAATATTTTCAGTGAGCAGAAACAAGTACTTGACAAAACAGAATCCACTGGAAGCTTGTTTACCTTTCAGAGGTATGAGAAAATGCAGATGTCTTCTCCTCAAGAACATAAGAAATGCAGAGAGATGTCAGATTGATGGTCTAGTTGGCCTGACTGCCTACCTCACTGGCCATATGAGAAGTCAGTTAGGAGCACATGTAAGTGCAGCTATTCCCCTTAGTTCGTTTTCTTTGTAAGTCCCCACCATCAACAGCTGCTGCATTCATTATTTTAGGTTCTTTTCCCCTGCTTCTCTTTATAAGAGTGACCATCATCCCTGGTCATACTTCAAGCCAAAAGACAATGTTAATACTTTAAGAATTTGGGTTCTTTCTGCCGAAATAGATGCCTCAGGACAGATGTACTATGCCCTCAATACACTCTGAACTTGATGGGGGTGCAAAGCAACTAGCCCACGTGTTGCCAACTACCTTGCAGTTGATCAAACTTTGGTGAGATGTCCCAGTTTCAGCAGAGGTGAGCCTGTTCACTCTAGCTCAGTAAGTCCTTCACTCTGTGGAGGTGTAAGCTATTGTTGGATGAAGTGATGGCTATGGTCCTTAATTACATGCTTCAATCAAGTGAGAAATACTAAAAGGGATAAATTAGGAACTTACAGTTTCCTTGACCTGTCCCATTCCAAGTGTTCTTTGCTACTGAAACCTCTCTTCTCTTGTATTGCGTTTACTCTGGAGGAGTTTCAAATCCTCAACAGACCTGGTCTGCATCTGCACAGACAGCTTCATCTACTGCCAGATTTCAGAAGGGGTCCTAATACCCTTTATAGTACCACAGAAAACAGTCTGCAGCTGTTTCCAGCCCTCCAAGAATACCCATCTGGAGCTGGAGATCAGAGCTCTGGCATGTCACCCGACTGCATATGGGCTTTAAAAATAAGACCTCAAGGCATAAACAAGTTCAACTCCTGAGTGTTCACTTTCACATGAATGCCTAGACCAGAAGCTGAAGATCTGTCAGCAGATGCTTCCTCCTGTTGCCTGGCCAGACTTTGCACATCCACCCAGTGCCATCAGTGATATGTGCTGCTCCAAGCTGTGTGCCTCCTTCTGTAATCCAGATCACGCCCTTTGTGACCCTACCTCCCAGAAAGCCAACAAATCCCTTTTCAGACCGATCATCTACCAGATGCTGGTGCTGTTAATTGTCAAAAAACTTTGATCTCCACTGATCTCCTGGTAGGACCAAGCTAAGTTTTTTGAACTAATCTGGGCTGTAACTGGGAGACTATAATGACTGTCCCTGGGGGTATTATTCATTTGTACTTGACATGTGTGGACGCCAGCCATACTCACGCAAAAATGGCCAGTTTGGTCATCTTTAAACTCAGTTCTCCTGAAAGAGAAACAGCTTCACCATAAATAGGGAAGTTTTGTTATACATGGGGAAGTTGATGTACAAGGAGGTGGTGTACCATGGACAAGATCATACAGAAAAGGCAGCAGTGCAGATGTCATGTCCTTTCTACTGTGACCCTGTGTCTCCTGGAAGGACTAGTGTACAAAAACCTCTTCAGGGGGGCTTGAAGCTGATCAGAAATTATGTCAGAGTCCTGCCTTCCTGAAAGGTCACTCTGAATTCCCAAGTCCTTAAACACAAGCATCTAGGTCCCATCTAAGAGATATGGTCACAAGCTAATGAAGAAAATGGCACTCAGGAAGCTGTCTTATGTAACGGTCTAGTGACAGAGCATCCCAAGAAACTTCTGCTGGAAGGAGGATGGACGTCTCTGGAAACTGATTCTAATGACCCCAAGATGAGCATGGCTGAGAGAATGAGGATGACTGTGTCAGGGACAGAATGAAGCTTCCATCCTTTGGAGAATCTAGCAAAGTAACATGACAGTCATTAACATGGATCCCACTGTAGGTCTTTCTAGCCCAATACAGGGAAGAGTACAAGATCAAGTGCAGAGAAATGCCTATATTTTTACAGCTTCTACAGGACAAAACCATCATCATTCCTAAGGTATCTTTGTATTTATTAGGAATTCCATGACCCTTTTTCCCGTTGGGTTGTTTAGAATCTTCAGATCAAGTAGACTTTTAGCACTTGCAGTATCCCTAGGCAAGGGAGGATTAACTGCAGATTAACTGCACGTTGTATGAAGCAGGTTCTTTGTTCTGACCTGCTGTCATCTCAAGCACTTTTTTTTTTTTTTTTGTCTTTTCAAAGAAACAAAAGATAGTTGGTCTCTTTCATCCTGTTCATGCCACTCATAATCTGATAGGCCATTATCATACTCAGCTTCTGTCATCTCTTATTCAGATGAAATATTCCTAGAGTACTTCGTTGTTCTATATCTTTGATCAGTCTACTGCCCTTCTACGTACCTTTTCCAGTTTTGCTGCGTCCTTTCTGGGAGGGGGGACACCAGAGCAACTCAAAAGATGCAAGAAGCAGGCCCACATTGAATTTATCCAGGTACATAATAATGCTTTCTATTTTGATCTCTATTCCTTTTCTATTAATTCTTAACATTCAATTTGCTTTTTGTCACTACCATTGAGCGCTGAGGTGACATATTCATACAACTGCCTATTATAAACACCAACTCATTCCTGAGTAAGTAATAGTCCATTCAAAGCTCATCACTGTATGTAAAGTTAGGATTGCTTTTTTTCCCCAGGTGTACCACCCTACACTTATTTCCACCGAATTTCAACAGCTATTTTATCATAAAATCCCTCAGTAGCGTGACGTCCCTCTGCAGTTCTTCCACACCATCCCTCATCATTACTGCCTTGTATAACATCATCATAGGATTTAAGTCACCTCGTTACATCACTCAGCACCACCACACCTGATTTACATCTCCCTTGGGGGCATCCCCCCACCTTTCCATCTTGATGGCCAGGCTCTGTTGAAAGTAACAGTAATGTAAACCCCTACAGAGAAAACACACCTCACACTATTTGTTTCTCTAAGTTCTTGGATACAGGCAGGTAGCACTGACACAAGTAATGGCTTTGCCTTTATCTGTGAGTGGTAAGTGCATGTACTGAATTCAGAGCAAGCTGTCTTGAATAGGCTGTGAAAGGGGAGCCTCTGTGTGTGTGAGCTTGCCTGGGTATCTTTTCATCTGCTTTTTTTTCCTTCCTGGTGCGCATGTGACTCGGTGTGTGGTCTTCCTCTGAATTTATTTTACTTGCTTTTTGATTGCAATAATAATACCGGTGTTAAAAAGAAACCTTCTTCTTTAAATTCCCCAATGCCAAGAAATGAACTTTGAAATATGAAGGTTAGCAAAGACTTTGGGAACAACTTTGAAAGCAGCTAAGCTGTAAGCGATCGCCTTGTCCTTTAATCAGATGCTTGGCTTTGCAGCTCCAGCCATCTTCACGGATTAACTCCCATGAACTTTCTGAACTGCTTTTATGGAAAATCACATCAAACAGATGACTCTGCTAAGAAGGAATTAATCAATTAAGCAGAAGCAGAGAACCCTAATCTCTGCTGAGAAACTGGTCTACTGGCACTTTCCCCCTCCCCACCTCCTCCAGTCCACCTTGCTCAACGGATGTTTACCCCACATACAGTTTCCCTTCCTTGCATTTTTCTTCTAAGGTAAATACATTTTGTCTAGTCTGTAATTGTGAGCTCTGCAGGGACCAGCAGTCTCCAGTTGTGGCAATATTGTTGGCATGCATTTCCTAGTGAGGCAGGATGAATAGACTGAAGGATCTTGCAGTGCCTTGGGTGATGAATATTGGTCTCCCTGTGGTGGAGAGTCATAGGTTTTCCTGTCTGCAGGAAAAACAACAGGACATATTTTGGAACTAGCATTTCCATAGCTATCTCCGAGGCCAGCAGTATGCCCCAGTAAATCAGTGAGGAGGTAACCGAAATGGTATCCTTCAGACTAAATGGGAACCAGTTGGATGCTAAAGGCATAGAGGGGTCTCCTAAAAGATTACCAGCTTTCATGCCTAGGAGAGGACAAAATGAGCTCAGCCATTTTTACTGCTGTCAGGCCCAGGAGGAAGCTACAGGATAAAGGGATTCACACTGTGTTCTACAACAGCACTGCTCGGACACTTCACTGCTAAAGACTGCTAAGTGCTTCCTGAAAATCCCAGGGTTTAGCCTTAAGAGGCATCTGTGAGGTCATGTGCTCCCATTTGAGGTGACTGATGCACCATGGGTACCATGAAGGAAGATGCGCCCGGTGGCTAGGGGTTATGACAAGGGAGCTCAGTTCTCCACTCTCCTGTGGTCTTGGGTGAGTTGCATGGGCTTAGATTTGACATACAGCTTTAACAAGGTAACAAGCATTCTGATCTAAGTTGGTTTTCTGGGGCTTTCTAGTGTCACCGGAAAGAGAGAGGGGAATTTCCAAAGAGAAAATTACCCCTTCTTAAGTGTGCAAAGCAGATAGTATGAAGTGGTCACTGGAGATGTGAAGAAAGGAGCCCAAGTGACTTGCAGGCCATACTCCTACATGCCATCATAAATATCTGTACCTATTTAGGGTACCCACCAGTGTTCTAAAACTGGATTCAGAGTATTTAGTTCCTCTTTGTATGTCAATATAGAGAAACTAGGGATGCAAGCTCAGATTTTCTTTTTTTTTCTCCCCCAGATAAGGCTTCTTTTGACTTGAAAAGGGATGATCTTTCATGACAGGAAGAGTTATAAAATTATGGTGTTGCGGCAGATGGCATTTAAGGGAGGTTCCTCCCATCTGTTTGCTCATGAGAGTGTTAAATTCCTGATGTTATAGATTTTTGTAAAAAGCAAAGCATATTTCCAGGAACATGAAGTCTGAGCTACCATATCAACCTTCACGGCCACATGGACAATATACACACATATATTTGGCTGCACAGCCTCTGTAAAAGCAATTTGCCTTTCTTCTGTGAGATGAAGTGACCTTCTCCCAGGACAAATCTATCTACAACTTCAGGAGTAGTTGGAGTCCAAGTCACAGCTTCTGTTAACTGGGGAGCTGGAGTTTCTCTTGCAGAATAAATGAGATAATTCCTGTAGATCTTCTCAAAAATAATCCCTGCAATCTTGTCTAGTACAGATTTCATCGGGTTTTTCTCTTGCCCATCACATTCACTCCATCATATGGAGTGATTAGGAGACACAATACTTCTGGTTTTTGTCTGTACTGATCCTAGAAGGGAGGGTGATCAACAGCAGATGGTGACAGTTCTTTTTCTAATTCTCACCCTAAAACAATGCCTTGTCTATTTATCATCATTTTTACTCATGGTAACACTGTCATTTTTCTTAAGTGTTTCTTCATCCTCCCTGGTGCTTATGCCAGGTGTATTTAGAAAAGTGCTTTTATAAAATGGAAAAGATATGTTGGTTTTCAGCTTATTTCCAGCTGGGTAGTTGTTTGAAGTATGGCTGTGCAGCTCTCAGGTCGTAGGAAGACAGAAATGTATCAAAGAACTAGTTAACATCAAAGCAACTCCCTCACAGAGAGATCTTTCCTTCTTCCAAATAGTACCTCATTAGATTCTGTACAATATCTCTTATTTCTGGATATCACAAGAACGTCATGGTCTAATAACTTCTACTAGCCATGCACAGCTACTTTCCTGTAGTCACCCATTTGGCTTTATAGATGATTCACAAAGCATTCTAGCATCAATGGAGGAGGAAAAATTCCACAGAACAGATAAGGCTGGAGACATCTCTGGAGATCATCTTGTTCCACTCAAAGCAGGGTCAGCTAGAGAGGCTGATCAGGCCCTTGGCTGGTTGGGTTTTGAGTATCTCCCCAGATGGAAACTGCAACCTCTCAGAGTAACCTGCCCTGGTGTTTGATCACTGTCACAAGAAAAAAAAAAGGTATTTTTATTATTTTGAACAGATTATTTTTTTGTATTACAGTTTATGCTCATTGCTTCTTGTCCATTCACTAGGCACCACCGAGCAAAGTTTGACTCTGTCTTCTTTACATCCCTTCAAGAGGCATTTATACACATTGATAATGTTCCCATCTTGAGACAAACCTTCTCTTCTCCAGGCTGAACAGTTCCATTTCTCTCAGCTTCTTCTCATGTATCAGATGATCTAACACATTTATCCTCTTTGTGGTCCTTTGCCCAGCATGTTTCTGTCTCTCTTATACTGGGGAGCTAGATATCAATCCAGATGTGG
>VXBW01001239.1:710173-721373 GCA_013400375.1 Thinocorus orbignyianus | reverse complement strand
TTTAAAAAAAAAAAAAAAAGAAAAAAAAAAAAGAGAGAGATCTGAAAGCAAATCCGTGCTGTCTGTATGAGAGCTACAACACACAGCTGAGTATTTTCAATGTGTCTTCAGCGAAGATATTTTTTGCAGCAGGGAATTCCGATAAAGGTAGGGTATCTGCAGCACTTTTAAGGTTTGTCAAGATCAGTCCTGCAGCAGTAAGCACTGATGAAATGGCTCGTGAAGAAATAAAAGGGAGAGGAAAAGGCACATTTTATTTTTGGATTGAGAGTTAAGACCTTTCAGATAGTACTATTTCCTGACTTTAATGAGCAGGGTATCTTGATCCAATCTTTTTCATTGCATTTTTGTCCCCCAATCATAGGATTTTTATTTTAAAGGACACAAACCTGCAAACGCTGTACCCAGCTCTGCTTGAGCCTTTTGGGAAATAATACGGCAGTTTTGGAGAGGATTGCAAAGAGTAACTGGCAACAAGACTGGGTCTGTGATATGTATCTGCACGTCGTTTAGAAAAACAGAAAGTGGCTGATGACAAAGGGGAGGATCTGCAGGTTCAGTGCCCCTCCATTTCATGCCCCTTAAAATCTTGTTACAGACAAAAAGGACACACTATACCTGTATGAAAAAACCCACTGTTATTGTTAGCCTAATTACAGTACTAACAGCTGGATCAAAACATAACGCTTATTATTAGTCCAGTTACACTAATATTAACACTCAGAGTCCAGAGCTGCACAAAAAAAAAGCATCATTAGTAATAAAGGCAAAATCATTACGCCAAATAACTTCCCTTTTCTCTAGTGTGATGCTCACCCTGCTAACATCCTTTCAGGGTCTACAGTCAAAGGCACTGGTGGCCTACAGTAGAAACTTGAGGGCCATCACTGCAGTCTTCACAACCCTGAGGTTTTCCCTGGCAAGACTGTGATGTCCATGGTGGGGTTTCTTCCTCCTCACTATTGGGTCCCCATGGGGTTATCTTCATCCCCCTTCTCCCTGTCACCTGCTCCCTTCTCCCTGTCCCCACCACCAGACCAGCCAGCACCCAGCCTGGGCACGCAAAGGGCTGGTGGTTACTGGGCAGTGCTTGCCCTTGGCCATGCGGGGTGTCCCCAGTGCTGAGCTCAGGCAGGTTGGGCACAATCTCTTGGCCATGGGGCATTTGTAATCCGGGGGACACCCAGTTCAGGGCACGGAAAGCCCAAAGACGTCCTGAGACCTTGTGGTATTCGGTCAGTGCAAAGTCCATAGCCTTCTGCTAGTGATGGCCAAAATCACACTGAGTGGGCTGCAAGTCATTCGGGGCTTCTGGGAGGAAGAGGGATTGGGACCTTGTTTATACTGGTTCTCAGATCATATTAAAAGACTTGCGTTAAAGGAGACTGTTCTGTAGCTGCTGGTGTTGTAAACACGCAGTGCTACCCAATATTGATTCCAGTCATGTCAGCACATAGTCTACTTTTGTGTCCAGCAGAACCTCAAGTTCTTCTGTCTTCCATGCCCCAAACTGTGGTAGAGGCAAGTTCAGCTGTCCTTTCAATGGGACTGAAGAAAGCAGGAAACAGATGAAGACAGATAAAGGTTTCCACTGAGAACCATCTGCACTTTAGCATGTTTGTAATGCAGAAGGTGGGATAAATTTGCCTACATGGACACTGAGTGCCATTTGAGATGCCCCCGGCGTCCTTCCTGGACTCTACTACCAGCCCAGAAGGGCTCACCTCTCCAGTTGGTTCTGTGCCATATCTGCCAGACTCAGACAACCCAGGGCATCTCAGATGGCACTTGGTGATACATTTAGAAAACTGCTTCACAGCTCCTCTGACCTCCAGGCCAGGTGGGCTGTCTGACATCCGCTGTTTTTCTAAATATAGGCGACTACCAGAGGAGACGTCTGAACTCTGCCGGGGCTGTTGTCTCCAAACTCTTCCAAAGTAGGAAATCAAAGAAGAAAGAATATTTCTCATTAACTGCTGTGCACAGAGGCCTCTTCATCTCGGTTTCTTGAGAACCTAATTGAAAGCCAGGCTGTTTTTCACTTCATTTTGTGTTTGGGCTCATCCCCTTTGCCACAACTTCCCACAGCCCTTTTAATGATGAGAACAAAACCCTGTTTTCAAAGAACATCTTTTCCTGTGGTTTTGGTCCTGTGATATCCTAGAGAAAGGAGGCACAGAGTAACAAATAACACATCAGGGTTTGCCATGTGGTAAGGCCTCCTCCTACTCTCTTTCTTAGTTTAACAATTTCTTAAGCCTCCTTTCCCTTTCAGACATCTTATGGAAGAGGAACAGTATATAGGATCAGCACTTGCTTTTCTGCTATAAAGCCCAGAGGATGCCCAGTAGAATTCTATAGTCAATGAGATGTCACACTTACATGTAGAGACGAGGTCTACTACAAAAACACAACCTGCAGACATTTATCAGCAGGAGCTCTACCTCTTAATGGAGGTGGAAGACTCCAGTACTTGTTTCTGAACTGGTGGATGATATAGCACTTTCCTTGCCACCACTTTCCTGACAGCTGAGGGGACTGGTACAACTTTTATTTGGCGTTTTCAAGCAGTTTGACCTGTTTAAGTAGTTGCAAGGCTGTTCAAAATTTCAGATGTTTGTTTTTTTTCTTTTTGTCAGCTCCAACAGAGTTCCAGCTTCCCTCAGCAGTGTGGCAGGCAAACAGGGAAGTCCATCTTGTACCAAGTGACTGGGATAAGCTTTGTGCTGGAAATAAAACTACACCATAGAACATGCTATCCTCAGAGTACAATCCCAGAAGGACTTTCTGTATCTCCCCCGAGAGTGAAATCCAGCTTCTTTGAGTCCACAGATTTTTCTGTGCCTTGCAAATGAACATGGGACTGAGCATCTCTGCATGTCTTAATGCTGATGGCATGTGATGGTCTGGTTGCTGCTGAAGCACTGACCTGGCTTCTCCACAACAGCCAGTTTACAAATGAATTGTGGAACCTTTCCCGCATTTTCAAGGCTTATATTCTGACTAGATTAAAAAAAGTTTAATTATAGCATGATTTACAAGTGCTGCTTAGTTCAGTGACTTCAGAAACAGAAAGGCAAACTGTTGCATCACCTCATCTCTCACTAATGAATGAGCTCTGTTTTGTTCTAGCTATTAGGTCTGATGATTTGCAATAGTCATAGAATCATAGAATCATATCCATGCTCTTTCAGCTGAAGCATAGCATATACCAAGGTCTGCTGACAAAAAGGCTTCCTGCACACCTGTGTCTAGAAGCATCAAGGACAAGAACTTGCTGCTTCTTGCCAACTTCTCAGCCTACTCTGAGTTGATGAGGCAACAAGTTGTCATGGTTCAACCATGGAGTTCCACCGGCCATGCTGTTCTGAAGTAGAGAGAGAGAATTACCTGTTCCTACTAGTGACCTCTGAAAACCTGCCACCTACAGAAGGATATAGGGTGATGGCTTAACTGGTTAGGGCCTTGCATACAGAGTGGAGAAGAAGTGGAGAAGAGGGGACAAGTGTAGGCAAAGTGCTGCCAACTCTTATTTGCAGATAGGCCACCTGCACTGCTGGTTTCTCTAATTGAGGTGTGAATGTATTGAAACATCTGGTCTGTACCGGGCAGGGAACACCTGATGAGTCCTTTCCTGAGTGATTCACGTGTCAGCATGGTGGACAGCAGCTGGGAGGTCAGTGGAGGCTGCGGGGAAGAGAAACAGCCTGTAGTCTAAAGATTAGGAGCACACTGGTGCTGAGGGATTCGGTTGTATGGCCTCAGCTCCCTCTCTTAGACGTGGGGAGATGTGACATGACTGCAGCTTGGTGAAGTAATGGTTTAGGAACCCAAAGTACTTATTTTAGCACTGATTTTATCCTATCTTCAAGCACTTGTTTTATCCTGTCATGAGCCCTTTAAGAAAGCTTTTCTGGTTTTTACTTACAGGATGTTTCTTCTGGTCTGGTCCCATGCACCTCTCCCTGCCTTCTCCTCCTGCTATCACGCAGCCCCTCTTCTAACAAGCTGGATTTAGAGGCCATCTTCCAGGGTCATAACACTTTTCTGCACCATTGGCCTCTTTATATCTTATATTTCACCCCAACTGTGGTGGGGTCTGCTAGGCAAATTTCATGTGGATGGATTAGGGACTGATGGACTTTATTCCGTGATTGATTAACACTTCCCTACCCTTCAGTACCAGAGTAATTGTGAACAACAGACAGCCCTGGAGGAAAGACTGGTGAATTTGGGTTAATTTTCCCTTCCCCCCTGCTTCTTCCTTACTGTGACAGGAGAAAGAAGGGAACAGCAGAGGGGATACTTGATTCCTCATCTGACAGTACCCCTGGAAGGTCACAGGAACACCAAGTTGTCATGAGACTGGCACATTTTTAATTCTTTCTCATTACAGCTTCTGTTAAAGCTACATTACAATAATTGCTTTAGTTCTGCTACAGTGTTTTCAGGTCTCTTAATGTAGCTGTCAGCTCAGTGTTCAGGGAACTAACACCAGCCAAAAAAAAAAAAAAAAAAAAGATAATGGAAAGGAGAGGAGGACTGGAAACACTCAAATGAAAGCCTGGTAGATTAGTAGAGAGGGTCCAGGACTAGGCCAAATTTTGCGTGAGAGTAGGAGGTGGTGAAGTCCAGGCTTGCCAGGGATGCTGCTCAGATCCTGCTGCCAAGGGACCTCTGGAGACAAAGTTTGGATTCTCACATCTCACAGCAGCACAGATTCCCATAAACCCATCTCTGGCCAGAGAAATGGTGGGGTTTTACACTCCACAAGGTCTGGCACAATGGAAAGGGGACACTGCAGTGGCATTTTGCATTTGATTGCAATGTTTTGAAGCAATCCTCCATACCTGGGCCACTATGGGGCACTCACAGCCCTCTTCTTTGGGTGGCGATCTGGGATTATGACGCCTCTATGGATTCAGTGCAGGATAAACATTTACTCACAAGACACAAACCATGGAAAAGGAGCATTCATCATCCACTCTGAGGTGCTTCCTCAGTTCGTCAGCCCTCCCAAGGAGCTGTGTTGTCCACAATTTCATCCTCGGTCCCTTTTGCAGTCACTCATAGCTTTTTTGTTGCCACCTCCAAACTTGAACAGCCCTGGCCACTCCACAGCTCCTCTCCTTTCAGCCAGCCAGCTTTTCATCCCAGTGCCTCATGCTCCTACACATCTGCACCCCAGCACCGCATCTCAGTGGGTCCTCCTGCAAACCCTCCATCCCACCACAAGAGAAACTACCTCTCCACCCTCAAAAAGGCTCCCCTAACCACTGCTTACCTCAGAAACCCAAGAATACAACATGGGCACACCCTTTAGAAAGCAGGCACTCCTCCCCTCCCACATGACCACACTACAGCTGTGGGCAGCCCACCCTTTGCTTCCAAGCATGCTTTCCTCCCTACATGTGCTGTGCATTCAAAAGCATGCCCACCATGAAGACATGTCCCTTTCTCAAACCCACACCCTTCCACACACAACACAAATGCACACTCTTGCACTTTCTCCATTCCCACAGCCATCCCTTCTTCATTAAGGTCTCCATAGGAATTTTCAACTATGTGAAGAATTAGTTAACAGAAAAGAAAAATAAAGTCTCCTAAGCTGTCAGCAATCCTCCAGAAAACCAGCAACAGATCCGAGCGCCATTTGGTCTAATTAGTCTTGATATTTCACACAACATATTTCTCAATTTTCAGTGGAGAAGGGGATAAAAAAAATGCCTCTGAGGAGAACAACAGGAGTATTTTTGTAGAGAGATTCGGTGGCAAAGCCAAAGGGAACTCTTAATAAACAAATGTGCATTTATATTCCTTTACTGAATCTTCTGCAACAGTTGCTTCATCTTCTGCTTCTATGGGCATACGCAGGCCTGGGGTGGGGCCTATCTGCAGCTGGCATGAATCAAAATAATTCTTCCCTCAATATATATATACATGAGGTTGAAGGTCATTGATAATCAATCTGTACCTCCCACCCTGCAGGATGGCGGTTCTGTAGGTGGAAGGGTGCTGAGATACTCAGCAGAGGATCCAGCTGTATCAACACCTTCATTACCTCTGTAGACTGCAGCTAAATTTGGGCTCTAATGTGTCCAAACAAAACTATACAGAGCAATTGAAGTTTGTCTCTTCAGACAGGTGCTTCTCAATCCACATATGGCATCTCTAGGGCTCTTCACGTGCTTGCGGAAGTCATTGGTAGAAGGCCAGTTTTTGTGGGTGACCACCTCTAATTGACCATGGTGACAGTGGTGTCCTATGGTTTGAAGCAAATTAACAAGTCATCTGTGCAAAATGTGTATGAGAGCAGAGTGTCTACATCTCCTCTGAAGTCAGTAGAAAGAAGATGGGTGTTATCATCACGTGAGGCATCTAAGATGGAGGCATGGACTCACCGCCCTTAAGTGTCAATCTCATCAGTGACTGTGAAAGGAGTCTAGACAATTATCTGGGGATGGTATCCAACAATTACAACACAGAATCTGTCTCTGAGCATGTCATCCTCAGCAATCTTTACCAGAAGAGACAGTCAGTGTGGGCAATAAAATTTAGCGTGATTCATCTTTTGCAGAGATGACATCCACTTTTCATCGCTTGAATGACAGCTTAAACTCCACTGATGATATTGACTCAATCTCAATTGTCTGCAAAAGGAGCTGGGACACCTAGGGCAGGTACAGACTTGTACATTAAAAATACCCACAGAGGGGAGAGGAATTTAGCTGTGTAAATCAAAGATGTTCAATGGCATTTGCGATGCTGTAGACGAGGACAGATATACAAACAGTCCCACATGTATGTTCACAAAGCTTTCATCACTAAAGTAAATGAAATCCAGAGCTCAGAAAATGCTGGAGTCTACTGTAGGGTGAGATAAAGCACTTCTTGGTGGGTTTAGTTTTTTATTGAGTTTGACAGGAGAATGGATACCCAGATCTTAGAATTATAGAATCATAGAATGGTTAGAGTTGGAAGGGACCTTCAAGGTCATCCAACCCCCCTGCCCTGCACAGGGACACCTCCCACCAAAGCAAGTTGCTCAAAGCCCTATCCATCCTGGCCTTAAACACCTCCAGGGATGGGGCATCCACAACTTCTCTGGGCAACCTGTTCCAGGGTTGCACCATCCTCACAGTAAAAAATCTCCTCCTAATATCTAATCTAAATCTCCCCTCTTCCAATTTAAAACCATTCCCCCTTGTCCTATCACTAGACTTCCTGACAAAGAGTTCCTCTCCAGGTCTCCTGTAGGCTCCCTTCAGAAGGCTACTATAAGGTCTCCCCAGAGACGTCTCTCATGTGGAGACCCATGCTTCACAGACTCCAAAGCTTATGTGTTTGTGTCTGAAGCTGACTCACACCCTTAAAGTTAAGCGAGACAAAGCCTACCCATAGAACATGCCTAAGTTTTAGATGGAAAGAGTAATCTGAAATTAACCCTGGATTCAATGTTCAAGACAGAGAACGGTGAAGGATCAGAGTCCAGTGAAATGCAGCCCCCATCATGTTTCAATATTGGTCATACAAGTATAATTGATGGTGTGGGAAATAAATTCGCAGAGATATGTGATCATCCAAGGTGTCCTGCTGATAAACATCTTGACATATTAAACATCCTGAGGTAAATGGCAGTTCTGATGAACTCTCAGGTTTGTAAATGCCCCCCTCCTCCAAAAAAATAACCTCTGCAGGAAGTCCAAGTAAGATTTATGGACCGCACAGCTATTATTTTGAATGCTTCCAAAGGATTTGAGTTATATTCCCCAAATATTTTTAATCAATTTTTCAGTCATTTTTTAAAGTGTTTAGGAAAAAACCAAACTGTGCTGTTAACTAAGACTTTGGCAACTCAAAAAAACCCCTATGGCACAGGTTCTGCTGAACCTTGGCAAACCTGGGAGAAAATCAGTCCTGGGATTCATTGCAACTTGCACCTCTACAGCTGAAAGAAGGAATACACCTATGACTAAGCAATGGACAGCCACCAGGACATAACTGCTGAAAAATAAAACTTTTCCTTCCTAGAGGGATTGTAGGTCTCATAGGACTTTGAAAAAAGTAGTGACATGAATTTCTTTCTCTGGACAGAACAACAGAGACCCAAAGATGACAGGCCAGCAGGTAATCGCCTAGCAGTGAAGAGCGATGTTGAAGTGTCGTCCTGTCTCTTGGGCTACCTGATGAGCCCAGTACTCAGCGTGCCAGGTTGCAGTAGCAGACTGGCCACTAGCCTGTGAATATTCATGGTATTCTTCTATTCCTTCATGAGCTAAACTGGGACACTCCTTAGAGTGTGAAGAGAAAACCAGTGTGGTGGTCTACCTTCAAGTCAAACCCTGTAACCTGATTTGGGATTATTGGATACCGCACTTCTTAGATAAGAAGTGGAAAAGACAAAAGTTAGAAACTGCCATGGTCACATTTTCCAAATTGCTTGAGTCCTATCCTAGAGCATATATCAATAGTTAAGAGTAAAAATGATCACTTAGTGGTATTTTCAAGGTGTTTAGACAGTTTTAAAAATCTCAACCTTAAACTCTTAAGACTTATGATCACCTTAGGAGCCCATTGCCTCCTTAACAATCATTAGTTCAAGAGGCAGGATCACAGACTGTTTGATGGGGACAAATTTAAGGATTTCCTCATTTAACCTTAAATACAGGAGAGCAAAGAGGAGCTGACTGTTTTATTTAGAGCCTTCTATGTGGCACCAGGAGAGAAGGAGAGGGTTTTCATGGAACGGAGGCATTAGCAGGGGGAGATATTTAGCATCTGGGTTGGAACCTGTCTGCAAGTTTAGCAGCTGTTTTTACCAAATGGGAGCAAACCTCTCCTGGAACAAATGAGCCTTGGCGTGTACAATGCTAAATCTTGAAGGTAAAAAAATAAAAAAAAGAAAGAAGATAGGTGAGATCTAAAACCGGCTTGCTCTCACCGTCGATGATACTGCAGGGAATTTTGCAGTTGTTGAGAGGTTAATCTGGGCACCTGACTCAGCCTTCCTGCTCCTCTGCGGTGGATATGGTAAACTTTCCATTTGCTCTCCTCAAGTATGGTATAGCACAGCTAGGGACCGGTAATAGATCTCAGCAGGAAACAGCTGTGCTCATCTATTGCTTTGTGGATGAAAAATGTTGCCTAAAATACACAGAAGAAACCAAATCCCTCCTCACTGCAAACCCTTTGTGACCCCCAATGTTTAGGAACTGTAAGGCAGCTTTTCTGGCTCCATTAGGGAAGACCCTAAGGCTGTTAGGGGAGAGACTGAGCAGCAGAAGAGAGACCGAACTTATCACCAGCTGTAACACCCAAAACTGCCATCACCACACTATTACTCACTCCATCGCCTGGCACAAAAGCCAAATGAAGTCCCTAAACATCATCTGGTGTTACTGTCCAATACCAGAGATGGCAAATGACGCCTCAGAGAGGTAAATCCAAAAAAGGCTTGGGGGTACTGGTGGATGAAAAGCTAGACATGAGCTGGCAATGTGCACTCACAGCCCAGAAAGCCCCCTGCATCCTGAGCTGCCTCAAAAGAATAATGGCCAGCAGGTTGAGGGAGATGATTCTACCCCTCTACTCCACTCTCCCAAGACTCTACCTGCAGTGCTATGTCCAGCTCTGGGGCCCTCAGCAGAAGAAAGACATGGACCTGTTGAGGAGGGTCACAAAGATGATCAGAGGACTAGAACACCTCTGCTGTGAGGACAGGCTAAGAAAGTTTGGGTTATTCTTCCTGGAGTAGGCTCTGGGGAGACCTTATTGCAGCCTTCCAGTACTTACAGAGGGTCTACGGGAGAGATGGGGACAGACATTTTTAGCAGGACCTTTTGCGATAGGACGAGAAGCGCTAGTTTTAAACTAAAAGAGTGTAGATTTAAACTACATATAAAGAAGAAATTGTTTACTCTGAGGGTGATGAAACACTGGTCCAGGTTGCCCAGAGAGTTGATAGACACCGCATCCCTGCAAACATTCCAGGCTAGGTTGGAAAGGGCTCTGAGCAACCTGATCTAGTTGAAGATGTCCCTGCTCGTTGCAGGGAACTTGGATTAGATGACCTTTAAAGGTCCCTTCCAATCCAAACTATTATCTGATTCTAAGTGTCTGGGATGTTCTAGGGGTAGGAAGAAGCATCAGCCACCACCTCATAAGGGAGATACTCCAGTCTCTTGATCATCCTTGTTGCCCTATGCTAGACTCTCTGCAGTAGTTCCCCGTCTCTCTTGAACTGGGGAGCCCAGAACTGGACGCAGTATTACAGTTGTGGCCTCACCAGTGCAGAGTAGAGTGGGAGAATGACGTCACTTGACCTACTGGCCATGCTCTTCCCTATGTAGCCCAGTATTCCATTGGCCCTCTTGGCTACAAGGGCACATTGCTGGCTCATGGATAGTTTACTGTCTACCGGGACCCCCAGGTCCTTCTCCTCAGAATTGCTTTCCAGCAAGTTTGCCCCTAACCTAATATATAGCGTAAGGCCTGGCATTCTTCCTCCCCACGTGCAAGACCTTACGCTTGCCCTGATGCTGGCTAGGAGATTCTCACTACATGTGAACAGGAGTGTCCTCTACCCACCAGAAAGCAGTGCATGCCCTGTTTAGGTAATTGCCCATGCCTTTCCACTTTCCACTGAAGCAGTGTCAAGAAACCCATCCTGGGAACCCAGCTTGAGTGTCATCTGGATCTGCAGCCTAGTGACTGTCTACTCACAGCAACACCATGCTGACGGCAGCTGATGCAGTAGCATCATCCATGTGCATGGTTCCAGCTCTGAGGAGTGTGCCAGCTGAAGGCAAGCGCAGGAGGGGACAGGGAGGAGGCCTGCATCCCACATGGTCGTGGGATGATGTTACTGTCAGACAAGAAGCAAACACCATGGGAACAGCCTGGGTCCCCCAGGGAGTATGGAAGGGCTTTTCCACATTTCTGCCACACATCCAGCAGCTATAACTCAATTTATACAAGGAGTCAGCTTTCCAATAAAGGCATTTCCTTCTACAGACATCCAGAACTATAAAATCCATTGCAATAGGAGAAAGCTTGCTTGCTTTCTCTTTCTTCCTTCCTTTCTTTCTTCCTTTCTTTCTTCCTTTCTTTCTTTCTTTCTTTCTTTCTTTCTTTCTTTCTTTCTTTCTTTCTTTCTTTCTTTCTTTCTTTCTTTCTTTCTTTCTTTCTTTCTTTCTTTCTT
>VXBW01001239.1:626949-710106 GCA_013400375.1 Thinocorus orbignyianus | reverse complement strand
TTTTCTTTTTCTTTTTCTTTTCCTTTTTCTTTTCCTTTTTCTTCTTTTCTTTTCCTTTTCTTTTCTCTCTTTTCCTTTTCCTCCTTGTTTTTTTCCCCCATACTTCATATTTTATTTAATCTTTTTGTATCCCCTCTTTTCCTTACCCCTCTTGCATATCTCATGAAGTGTACCCTGCCAGAAGACATGTCAACCGTCAGCAGGGCACACCAGCTTTGGTCTCACTCAAGGATTTACCTACCACAGGAACTGTCTGCCTCCAGCACAGTTTCCCGCATCACTGCCACCTCCTTCCCTGGGGAGGAGCAGGACCGAGTGCTTTACGTGCCCTTGTCACCGGCAGATTAATGAAAGCTGGAGGACAGAGAGGGGCCGCAGCACACTGAACCATGACCAGATCCCACTGCCATCCACTCCTCTGACACTGCGATGATTTCTGGCTCAATCTCTCACCCTGCCAAGATGCACAACAAATGGTGAGGAGTGGTGATAAAAAGGACCCTGTTCATTAATCGAAGGGCTATCACAGTCTGTATCCGTAAGACGGACTCATGTCCCTGGGGTTTTCTCCACGATGGGGTTGTGGTGCTAAGAAGTCTGGGTACAGTCTGGGCTTTCCACACTGAATTGTTTAGACTGGAACAGCCCGGCTTTGTTTTGCAGCTCCCTTTGATGTCGTCTCAGAAAATACATTTTTTATTTCTTACAAGATAAGTATCATACATTTCCTTGCACACAAACTTCTTGTGCTGTCTGAGGTGCTCTAGGCTAGTAAATGTGACACAGCCATGTAGCAGGCGCCCAAACCCTTCAGAAATGGTACTGGGGCCAGGGTAGGGAATAGGATTTCTAAAACGGTACCCATCCGCTGTTTGTAGATGACCCAAGGGCCTGTCTGCTCCCATGCACAGCAGGGACCATTCAAGTTCTTTCCCATGCTGGAAACTCTCCTGCCATTTTATTTGCACAGTATTACTTTAAATTTCATGGTGCCCTGCAGGAGGGAGATCTGAAGTCATCCCTGAAAGTCATGAGAACTTTCTTCACAGAAAGAGTTCCACCACCACTGCTCTCTTCAAGACTTTATGTCAATGGGCAAATAAAAATGTCAGGGAGCAAGAGGTTATCCTAAGCAACCAAGGTCTTTACTGACACGTAGATTGATAAAATGATATGGGATGAAGTCACAAAGGTTAGTTCTAAGCTTAGATAGCCTTAGTTCTGTGCTACTGCCTACATCTCTTCACAGCATTTTTAGAGTCAACCAAAATCTATGTAGAAAAATCAATCTGCATTGTGACTTAGTGGAAAAGTGAAGGGAAAAGAGGGGAAAGCTTGACATTTGGGGATTTGTTTGGGTAAAATGATGCGTGTTTGACTGTCCCTTGGAAGTCTGCAATTTATTATCTTTGTCCCAGCTGTTGGCCATCTGGAAATCTGAGAAGGAATTTGGATATCTTGCACCTGCAGAGCAGGTGAATTTTGGAAAGGACATTGAGGAGACTGAGGTTCTCCTGAGACTGCAGCCCAGTCTCTCAGGAGCAGCTGGTCACATGCTCCAAGACTGAATTTTCAGTGGAAGCAAGCAGTAGAGGGACTGAAGAATGAGGAATTGTAAGAGAAAATAGATAAGGAGGAGGGGAAAAAAATAATCACCGTATATTTCCAAAGTGAACATCTGTTAGGAGAGAGTGTGGAGAAGATTAAAAATAAAAATAATAGAATAAAAGTAAAAATAAAAATAACAAAAAAAATAGGATGAGGGAATTTGTTGTGAACTCTTCCCTCAGCACCAAACAAGGAGGCAGCCAAACAGCTGTGACCTTGTTGCCTTCTTGGCTGAGCTGGAGGATGGCATGCTGCTGACCTGCAGAGCAGGCACCACCATCCCCACCACTCCTACTTGCCTCTGGCAACAGGAGCAGAAAACTCAACTCTCCTACCATCTCTCACTTGGCTTTGAATCCCTCCTTTTCTCCCTTATCCCTCTGGCAGCAATAAATATGCTGATGTTCTGCTCCCGGCCACATCGCAAGCTCTCTGTAGGGAAGGGAAAGACTCCTGGTGACTCAGAGATTTGCAGAGCACAGCTGGGGTGACAGAGGCAACAGGAAAGTGGAAAGAGAGAAACAATTTGCTCAGCAGAGCATCAAAGGCAAATATTCCTTCACCTCTCTCATTGATTCTACACCTTCTCCAGAAGTTACTTACCATCATTTGAATCACTTTATCCTACTAATCCACCAAAGGCAGGTGAGATCAGGATGGGTTAGCACCGAATTGCAAATTTATTATTGGAATATTTTCTGTGAAGACAAATAGACCTTAAAGCGCTTTAATGTCCAATACCAGAATGCTGTGCTTAATTAAGCAGCTACAGGGGCCATTTACAAATGTGATTTCTGGATTGATTATCTATAACTCTCTCTGCAGCCCCTATTAACAGCCTCCTATGAATAGGATTGTTTCCTATAAGTGTCTCATCCAGGAAGATGGGGTGGCATCATTTGCCAGGCATCTTATTCCAAAGAATCAACCTGAAAAGAGCAACTAATCAGCAACAAGCGTTGATAGGGGCAGAGAAGGAGGTATAAATCTTCTCAGGGGCTTCTGGGGGGAGGATAGCTGTGATGAATCTGCAGATTAAAAGGCTGTTGCATTACGATTGAGAAAGGGTATAACATAAGTGTTTGCGTGTATTAGGCCAGACCCAAAGCTTGTTCTCTGTGTTTATGTAAAAGGCTTAATAGAAACCTTTTCCCAAGTAACAGAGTGAGATTTGGGTGTCCTGTTGAAATGGTCAAATGAGAGGACAAAGTAGAGGGAGGACAGGCTGGTTGTAAAACATTTCCCAGGAGGATCTCAGAACAATATGCAACATATTCTAGTGTAACTTTGTATTGATTTCTATGGAGATATTCTGCTCTAAACCACCTGTTTTGTGTGTTTAAATAATACAGTTTCATAGGCCCCCTGTGACGAGTGGCAGTCAGCAACAGAGCTTGTTCCCTGTCTTTCCATCAGTAACTGCTAGATACCTTCTGTTACGTACATTTTGAACAATAAGATTTAGACAGAATTGATGTGAAGGCTTGTTCCCAACATGGCAAGAGCATCTGACCAAAAGGAAAAACCAGCAGGTAGGGCACAGAGACACTGATCCAAAGGACTTTGACAGTCACAGCTCTGTGATTAACATGGCTTTCTGTGGTGCTATCCACATTTCTAGGATTTGCTCATTAATTCCCACTGGCCAGCAGGGTGACTGAAGCTCTGAGGTCTCACACTACAACTTTGGCTGCCATTCTTGCCAGCTCTTCACTTACCTGCATTGCACAGTCTGTTTGTAGCATGGAGCTGCTGAGCAAAATAGAGCTGTTAGCTCTCTCAACACCCTTGGAGGAGTGTTGTGACAATGAGGTGCAGCATCCAGGTTATATGGCAGAGGCACACCAGCAGCATTAGGAGAAACTTCACGGCAAGGTGGCATTAAGTCTTCTCTTGGGTTTCTCTCCCACTCCAGAATCCCACAGGACAGCTCAAACTGGCTCTGTAAAGTGTGTAGGCAAGAGACTGTGACTTTACATGCATGTCACCCTGCTAATTCTAGGATGACAAGCATCTCAGACAATGAAAATACCATAAGTTAATGCCAGACCTTCAAAGATGGTTTTCTGGGGAGAAAAAGGGGCATATTCTGCTCTGGAATGAGCAGCTTTGTGCCCACTTGTGCAGGTGCAGCAAAAAGCATCATCTCTCAGCTGAAGGATGGCACAAACCCTCTCCCTTAGTTCCTCCAGGCTGTGGAGTGGGAAGGACCGAGGAACTTCCTGGGGATGAGATGTGTCACTTCCCAACTCCAGGTATACCCTGAGGAGGAGGGAGAAACAGCAGCACACACAGACATACAGAAGAATTAAGGCAAGGGGAAAAAAATAGGAAAAAGATGTCAATAATTTAAGAGACGAAGCTTCTGCCATGAAACCCAATCTATTTCAGGCGCCTCTGCAGCAGGTTTTTGGACACCTTGATTAATCATAACTCGCTACATATTATTTCCCTATAAACAAACTACAATGTTAGTCATATAAACAGCTTTATCTTGACAGCTGCAAAATGCCAGGATTTAGTGTCGAATGAACAGAGTTTCACCATATGGTACCACTCCGGGCCTGAGACGTTATAATCCACAGCATATTGCCTTCCGGAAACAGCGATTACAAGGAAGGCCCCTCTCCCCTCTCCTTTTAATTGCGTTTGTTGTCTCTAGTTCATATTGTCTCCTCTTTTTCCTGACAGCTTAGAATAAATCAGTCTCTCAGGGGGGTGCTGGGGTTTGGTTGTCTTCTTTTCTCGGTTTCTATTCTTGAGAGAGGGTTTTGACAAGGCACTGAGGGTTTGGGTAGCTCTTCATAGGGCCTAGGGTTGCAGCACCCATCCTAACTAATCTTATCTCCCAGCCCACTAACCCGCAGGCTGGCTGATCAGAAAGGGCTTCATGATTATGTCTACATTAACTAGAACTGCCAGATGGCTCATGCAGTAGAGACTTTTCATCTCCTACTTGCTAATCCCCTTTTCTTTGATAAAATAGCATGGGATGGCATCATTAACTTTTGCTTTTTCCTGCTTTCTGGCTGAAATGAGAGGATGTGAATCAAGTTCTCCATTCCTTGGCACCCACTATTTGCATTTTTCCTGTAAGGAGATGTGAAGGTAGATATGGACACAGTAAGGGTGTCTAGAAGGCAATGCATGGGTGCAAGAGGATGCAGGCTGTGATGCTCTAATGAGAGCTCAGTTCTTCTTTGGGTTCAGGAGAGGAGAAACTGGTTGGTTTACATGTATTCTTGCTATGGTTAAACTTGTGCCATAGCTCTACCAGGCCCAGACTTGTGCTTTCTCTCAAGACAGAGCCCCACTAGTGGAGTGTGTGGAAAATGCAGCAGTGCCACTCTCTGGTCTTGGATAGGAATCAAATGGTATGGGCATCATGTGATGTGCTGGTGGGCAACAAGTGATGGAAATCCACTATAACCTTCTTTTTCCAGCATCAGGTAAGATGTCTGGAATTGTAAGTCAAGTCCAGCTCTGAAGCAACACCCATGGGACACAAAACTATACTGAAGTGACTTGGGCTAAATGGAGACCAGCCAGGTAGTCACCTGACATGCAAGATCTCTACTGGGCCTCTGACCCAGAATCATAGAATCATAGAATTACTTATGTTGGAAATGACCTTTCAGACCATCAGGTTCAACCATAAACCTTACAATGCCAAGTCCCACTAAACCATGTCCTAGACACTTGCTCCTGTCCATCTATATTTGCTGTCCCTGTTTTTTATGCAGGTTTCAGCTGGCCATCCTTTGTGACCAAAAAAAGGAATTTTTTGTGGTTTTTTATTTTTCGCCAAGAGTTTGCTTAATTGGATATGTGATTGTCATCTGCAGCTGCTGGAAAGGAAAGAAGTTTTTACAGCTAAGCTATTACAACTCCACTGGAGTCTCTGAAGATTTGGATGCTGTTGCCAGTTCTGTTGCAGAATTCCTATGTGACCCAACTCATGCAATTTTTATAAGCTTCAGTTTTTCCCATCTGAAAAAGGAAAATAAACAAGATACCTGTTTTTCTCTCGGTTTCTTTGCTCCTCATGCACATCTGCACTGGTTCCTACCTATTGCTTTGGCAAGAGCAACGCTATATCCCTTTGGGGTGAATATAACCCCAAATTTAGGTCCCTTTCTGTAACAGTGATGTCCAACTTGCAGTACCTTTTCATGCTATGAAGGTAATCCAACTTCTTCCTAGATTTCTGGTGATTAAGGGACCTTACGCTCTTCCAGCACCCTGATGCCCTCATCCTTACCTAGTTTTTTCTCATTTCCTAAGTCTCTTCTGCTTCAATGTAACCCTAGGCTTTTTCATCCCCATTCTCCATGAAAAGGGTCCATGTTGCTGCCACAAAGGTGATGAGGGCAGACTGATACATGGGGTATTTTGTAAATCAGATCTGTGTCATGAGTCAAATCATGGAAAAGCAGATGGTAATAGTTTGAGCTAAATAATTCACATTAAAGCACTCCTTTGTTACTACTTTTACCACATAAATCCAGAAGTCAATGTTGAAAGGGGAAAAAAAGTGTTAGTTGCCCACTTGCTCAAGTAGAATTGTGGTGGGATTCATCCTCCCCAATTTCAAACATCTAATGAAAGTATTCACAACTCAAATACATGTCTTTTATGCAAAACAATTGCTACACAGCTCATATTAGGAGCACAACACAAAGAACTGGAAAATCACTGGGACCATTTTCCTGTCTAAGAGACAATGGCATCTCATTATTCTTCTGCTTCTAGATGTGATGCAATGGCTTTATCTGTGCCCAGCATTTGAGCTGTTGGGGTGGGAGCAGGGTGTAAATTATGGCAGATAGTAATGTAGTATCTAATCTTCACCACCGATGGGGTGATGCCTATTTCAAGACCAGTGGGATACCTCCAGGTTCTGGCCCTACATGAGGAACTGAGTTTGCTGATGCCTACTCTGCCATGAGAGCAGCAGAAACCCAGAAATGGACAAAACCAGCAGAGGTCCAACCAGATAAACTCTTCAAGGGTGAAACATGGCAGGTTTGTGAGAGCAGTCACAGCAAGGTTCAAAACAGCCAATCCCGCAGCCTGCAGCCATGAAATTTGTGCTGCAATGTATCTGGATGTCAAGTTTATGGATAACCATTGCCCTGGATTTATGGTTCATTTGCAGGATGGTGCATTATCAACCTTGGCTAGACCCAAGCCCAGCACTGACATTAAAAGCCTTCAAGCGCTACAGCAGCTGGGGGTTTCATCACTGAAAGGGATAAGTGCTGCTTTTCTCCAAACACTCTTAAAAACGTTGAACAAAGCAGTTCTGCTTGGCGAAAGCCTCCCTACAACACTGCAGAGTTCCTTCCTTTTCTCTTTTGATCTAATTTACAAAGAGTAGTTAAAATCCACAGCCAAAACATTAAATAACTGGGGCAGGATGACACTCTTCCCATTAGCAGCAAGGGGTGAAAGACAGCAAGCAAGGCTGGTGGTGCAGATGGGTGACAGCGATGGGTAGAGAGCCCAGTCTCACTTCCTGATGAATTGCAGCTTGATGTCTCTGGGCCATCTGGAGCTGGTCTCCTCCCGACACTCTGCAGGATCCCAGGGCCAGAAGGGGAAGGAGAACTCATCTCTGAGAAGCAGTTAAACTAATCTGGGGTTGGTTGAAGTGGTGCTGGCACGTGGTGAGACCCAGAAAAGCACAGGGAGTGAAAGCTGCCCTCTGAGCGTGGTTATGAATAGCAGATGACCATTCCCACTACAGTGCAAGGAGGCTGTTTGGGACAGGAATGGAAAACAGGGCTCATTTGATGGATCTGGAAAGAAATAACCTCTGTGGATGGAATTGCAGCCTAACTTCATGATAGCCACGTGTGCTAGCAGGTAAGAGCACAGACCTGAGCTCTGATTGACACTGCAGCCAATGAGACCACCTTGCCCATATGCTTATAGCTCACTATTTAGCCACTCCCATCTACCCAGCCCTGGTTAGTTTCCCCAAAATATGAGGTTTGAAAAGGTGCTGAGCATCCAAATAGCAGCATCAGTCAGCAGGATGATGGCTCAGCACCAGGAGAAAGCAAACCCCAAATGTGGCTGCTGCTGAGCCACTTGGGGAACCCCTCAGTCCCAGTTTAATTAAAAAATTACTCTCACAAAGCCCGTTTTTGTTCATTTACTTGGACTATCCCTGTAAGCACTCGGAGAAAGGCACAATTCCAGACACTTTCCACCTCATCCTGTACTGACTACCTCAGGGAGAAATGATGAACTGTGCCTTATATACTGGAAAAAGGTCTGAGGGTGGCTGGTGCAGGCACAGACTCTACTTGGTGGCCAGATGATGTTTAAGGTTAGATTAAATTAATTCCAGCTGTAATAACCACACTGGGCTACATCCAGTCTCGGCTTCACTCAACACCGGAGCTGCTGCCCAGCCTTGCCAGGGTAATTGTGGATAATTGCCCAGGACTCTTTTCAACAATTTTTCTGCCTTTTTTTTTTTTTCTCTCTTCCTGGCAATAGGTAAAGTTGTTATCTTAAGCATAACACATTTGCACACAAATGGAGGTCCATGTTATGAGCAACAAATCATGTCTTGGCTTAATGAGAATAAATATACACACACCTTGTAACCGCCGTCTCGGGGGTATCCACAAATCAACAGCTGCCAGCTATGTAAAAGTGTCTGTATTTGAGCACATTGTGGGAAAAATACTGCCTGTGACCCACATGTAGGTAATTCTTGTTCAACAGCATGAAACAATGTTCAATAAAGTTCAGTGCCCCCCCACCCCATCCCCCAATTCACTTGCTTTCAAGCTATATACTTCACCATTATTGAGAGTATGGAGAACCAGAGCAGCATACAATCTGTTAAACCTTAATTAAAATTAAATAAAGCAATTTTTCTCTGAAATGTGAAAAACTCTAAAGGTAGAATCCATAGATGCTATAAATTATACAAAATATTTTGTATCCATGTATGTATATTTAATGGAATCATTATTATACCCAATTACCTCACAAATCTTTTAATATTTCATTAAACAGGTAAACTATTTATGCATTTTATGCATAATATAACTTTAATTCAGCATCAACTCAGTCTGCACACATGCCTTCAGATTTGCTCTCATTTGCATATTCCTGAATTTACACAGTAAGTTTTGCTAATTAATTTTTATCAGGAACCCTATAAAGCAGTGCTGTATTCTCACTCCTCCAAGGATGCTTTGTGCAGTTGTCCCCTTCCAGGGAATGATTTAATAAGAGAGAGGACTTTTCCTGGGAAAGTTAATGGGGCTCATAAATTCAAAGCTAAGAGTCTTCCTTATTGCTTGGATGCCTTAAGCAACGCAAAAAAAAAAAAAAAACCACAACATTCTCTAGCCTTAACTTAACACGAAGGGTGAAATATGTATCCCTGTAAAGAGCTTCCTGTGAAGAACAGTATCTCACCAGATTTCAAAATCACCAGTATAAGTCCAAATTTTTTGTTCTGGTGTTTGGTGAAGCATTAAAAGTAATATGAGTCCAGCCAGAGAGGTAAAAAAAAAAAAATAAAAAAAAATAAAAAAAAATAAAATAAAAAATCCTCCAGGTTCTTTGAATCTTTTTATTGCATTTGGAAACTCTTAATGTGATTGCAGACTCTCAAGGTTGAATAGTCAAAATAAGTTGCTTGCATTTTAGCTTGTAGAAGCCAACGTTGTAATCCTGTGGCATTCAGCTTCAAAATCATCATAAAATCTAGGGAAAAAAATTGCTTTAGCCAACAGAAGGGTTCCCATTATTCTTTTCATAACCAGTTATAATACAGTTATGCAATCGCCTTATACTTTAATGCAAGCTTTTAATAGTAATTTCATCCTTAAAACTTCAGCAAAATCAGCTGAAATCCTTGTAAATCAGAACAGTGCAGCTTTTGGAGAAGCATTCTCCTTCCTTTATGACTGCAGTTAATTAACATAATGCACTCTCTGCCTTCCAAAATGTTAATTTTATCCACCCCCCTGAATTTCGCAACAATTCACCAAAGATTAATCACTAAAAGTAGTGTTTCTATTTAAAACTAAATAAGCCAGTGTCATTACAATCTCCCAAACACTGTTGTTAGCAGTCAATAAGAACTGGTGAATCCTGAGCTGAGCTCCATCATGGGGCTCAATTCATAGATGCTTACACTCGAGTAACAAGTCAAGCCCTGAATGTCATTACCTCCAGCTGAGCTGAACTCTCCTACAGGCAGAGGAGTTAAATAAACACCTGCCTTAATCTCTAACTCTACATTAGGTCTAGTGGAGGGCTATGAAGATGATTAGAGGGATGGAGCAGTTGTCCTATGAGGACAGTCTAAGGGAGCTGGGGCTGTTCAGCCTGGAGAAGAGAAGGCTCCGGGGAGACCTTCTAGTAGCCTTCCAGGATCTGAAGGGAGCTCCAGGAGAGGGACTCTTTGTCATGGAGTGTAGTGAAAGGACACAGGGTAACGGTTTTAAATTGGAAAAGGGGAGATTTAGATTAGATATTGGGAAGAAATTCTTTGCTGTGAGGGTGGTGAGGCACTGGAACAGGTTGCCCAGAGAAGTTGTGGATGCACCATCCCTGGAAGTGTTTAAGGTCAGGCTGGATGTGGTTTTGAGGAACCTGGTCTAGTGGAAGGTGTTCCTACCCATGGCAGGGGGGTTGGAACTCTATGATCTTGAAGGTCCCTTCCAACTCTAACCTTTCTCTGATTCTATGATTTGTGTAAGATGGATCGTGGCCCTGGAAGTGTCAGGATCTCTCAAAAAACTGCAAAGGAAGTCTAGACAACCGACTCATGTGGGAACTTCTATCGTGACGATGTCTACCTTCAGTCAGACGAATCCCACCCAGGTCTTCAAAGGTTTTGTCTTCATTTGTCCTCACTTTTCTCTGTCTGAAATCATGGGTAGACCTACCAAATTTTGGCTGAAGATCACAGGAATCCTGGGAAATAACCTTTTTGAGCAATGTAGTAATGCCATTTTGATGACAGATACGTGATCCTCATGCTGTCTGATCTGCTGAAGAACTCAGAATAAAAAGGGAAGCAAACAACTGACCTGTCTCAGTCCCTGATCCAGACAAACAGTTTGATGTTCCCTCTGTCATGCTGAGTGTGATCATGCTGTGAAACACTGGTGTTTTCATTAGGAGCAATCTCTGTAGTTGCCAAGCAGCGTGATACAGACACCCTGATGCCCGATCCTCCTTCCCAAACTCCTCCCTCTAAACTTTGTCCGTTTCCACGCTGTCTGACTGATGTTTCTCCTTGGGTGATCACTGATGGGAATTTTGAATTGAAGCTTTTTAACTAAGAGCACTACAGAGCACAGCAGCGAATGACCCATTTTTGGCTGTGGCAAAACTCCGGGTAGATGATACTAGAACTGAATTTGGACCAAGAAGTGGGAAGTAAAGGTTATTTCTTTAGATGTCAGTAAGGAGAATGAATCAGTCACAATTACTTAAAGAACCTCAGGGAGCAGTTCAAGCATATGTGATGCATGAAGGCAGATCTAATTGGGGTGATTTTTTGGGGAAGAGGTTCATAAAACAGGCCAGTCTCCATGGTAACTGAACATGTAGGAGTGCACTTGGTCTGGCTGATCACTGGAGTCCTCAGCATGTGACTGTCCATCTCTTAAATAAAGCCTAATTGATTGCTTCCGATTTCTTTTTTTTTCTTAGGCAGGCATCTGACAAATGTTACACATGAATGATTACTTCCACCAAAATGTAAAAAGTTGTGTTTTCCAAAACAGAACCAGTCTGCTGAAAGAAGTGTGGTGAGGTTAGCCTTAGACATTCAACCCCTTGATCTCTAAAGAAAACTCTATCTCATGTGTTTATCATGTACTAAATCTTCTCCAGATGTGGTGTTTGTTCTAGAAATCATTGAACCAACACATACAGGGTATGAAGTAAGGAAAGTAATCATGACCTCACATTGAATCTGAGTACTTCATATATGTTTTTCATTAGTTAATTGAATGATATCCCCACACGAATCATGACCATGACTGCATTCATCTCCATCAATCGGTAAGTCAAAACACACTCAGCCAGTATCCTCTGTTCTTTCCAAATGAATGGAAACGGATCAATAGAGAAAGAAAAAGGCCAACTTCACTTCTGCAGATATTGTTTTCCACTTGCTTGTTGTGGATGGGCAAATACAGAAAAGCATGGAAAGATAAAAGATGTTAAAAATAGTTATATTGTAGTTTCTAAAAACAAAACTCTTGAAACGTTCTGGAGGAGGAACAGAGGTGCATTGCAGTATTATTCATAGCTTTTTGTACAGATCACTGGATTGGGGCAGTTAATTATTTTTCAAGATCAGCCCATAGATAAAATCATACAGATTCAGAGGACAATGCTTTGTGTATTGCCAACAATATATTAGTTCCTCTTTCAATTGATAAAATAATTAAGGGCTTGGTTGAAAAGGGCATATTTCTCTCTGTGGTCATTGGTGCCTGAAAGCATGAAATTTCAAAATGTTTCCAATAGTTGTTCATTGAAAGGGGAATAATCCATTTTCTGCCTAATTATTTTCAAGAGAGCAATAAAAACTGTATTAGGAATATTTAAAAATTTTAAAAGTGCACTACATTCAAATGGTTTGAACTTTGGCAATGTACCATCATTTGCAGATGATAATGAAAATGTTAACCTTGGGAGAAACCATTTTTGTCTACAAATTAATGACAAATAAGAGGAATATTAGCTTCAGACTAATTGCTAAATTCATATAGTGCTTCATACAGCAAAGTATGCTACATGTAAGTTGTCAATTGGTTCTGCAGGTTATATAACTAAGTTTTAAATTACTTTTTCTCATCTGGAAAAGGGTTTCAGAATGACAGAAGATACTTAATAACTCTCCCTGTAGCATATCACAAAACCACACAATGATATGGGGTTGGAAGGGATTCCTGGAGATCATCTAATCTAACCCCCTGCCAGAGCAGGGTCAACCAGAGCAGGTTGCACAGAGACTTGTCCAGGTAGGTTTTGAATGTCTCCAGAGAAGGAGACTCCACCACCTCTCTGGGCAGCCTGTTCCAGTTATCTGCCACCCTCAAAGTAAAGAAATTACTCCTCATGTTTAGATGGAACTTCTTATGTACAAGTTTGTGTTCATTTCCTTTTGTCCTCTCTCTGGGCACTACTGAAAAAAGACTGGCCCCTTCCTCTTGACACCCACCTTTCAAGTACTTGTAAGCATTGATCAGAACCCCCCTCAGTCTTCTCTTCTCCAGGCTAAGACGATCCAAGTTCCTCAATCTTTCCTCATAAGAGAGATGCTTCAGGCCCCTAATCATCTTTGTGATCTTCTTCTGTACCCTCTCCAGTAGTTCCCTCTCCTTCTTGAACTGAGGAGCCCAGAACTGGACACAGGACTCCAGATAGGGCCTCACCAGGGCAGAGCAGAGGGGCAGATTAACCTCCCTCAACTTGCTGGTCACACTCTTCTTGATGCCCCCCACGATGCCATTGGCCTTCTTGGGCACAAGGGCACATTGCTGGCTCATGGTCATCCTGTTGTCCACCAGGAGACACAGGCCTTTTTCCTCAGAGCTATTCTCGGGCTGATCAGCCAGCCTGTACTGGTGCAGGGGGTTATTCCTCCCCACATACAGCACCCTAATCTTGCCCTGGTAGAATTCCATCAGGTTCCACTCTGCCCAAGTCTCCAGCCTGTCCAGGTCTCACTCTGTAGTTGCACAGACTTCTGGTGTGTCAACTACCCCTCCCAGTTTTGTATCATCAGCAAATTTGCTGAGGGTACGTTCCATCCCTTCATCCACGTTCATTGATGAAAATATTGAAGAGGACTGGACCCGGTACTAGGCCCTGTGGGACCCCAGGGTTACAGACCCCAGGTTGTTACAGACCTCCAACTAGATTCTGTACCACTAATCACAACCGTCTGAGCTCTGTCTTTCAGCCAGCTTTCAATCACCTCACACCTAATCCACATTCCCTAAGCTCACCTATAAGGATGCTGTGGGAGACTGTCAAAAGCCTTGCTGAATTCAAGGTAGACAACATCCACCACCATCCCCTTATCTATCCATCCAGTCATGCCATCGTAGAAGGCTATCAGGTTAGTGAAACACGATTTCCCCTTGGTGAACCCATGTTGACTACTTCTCATAGCTTTCTTTTCCTCCATATGCTTTGAGAGGATGCCCAGAACTACTCATTCCATTATTTTTATGGGAATGGAGATGAGGCTGACCAACCTGTAGTTTTCAGAGTCCTCCTACGTGCCCTTTTTGAAGACTGGGATGACATTGGCTTTCCTCCATATATAAAACTCTGAGGAATGTCACCATGAAATGGGTGGGGTGTATAACCTGAGTGGGTCTTAAGATGTTTTCCAGGTGTTAGAAATTAACTGTTATGACAGGAGAAGATCACTTAGTTATAATTTTCAAGTTCTTGAAGAATGATGAAGATGGGGATGGTGCTTTCAGGAACTGAAAAGTAACTGTTTTTATTTTGTTTCACAAAAAGTTAGAAAGTTTTTTAGGTTGTGTGTTTGGGGTTTTTTTTTTGCTTGGTGGTTGCTTTTTTTTTTCTTTAATGGCACAGTCATAAAAGTAAAACAATCTGATCTTCTAGGAGAAGAAATTTGTGATATAATGAGTTCACTGAAGAGAAAAGTTAAAGCAAAAAAGTGTAAATCCTTTGGTCACACTAGAAACTCCTATCAGAAAACAAAAAGAATTATGAAGTAGGAAATACAGAAAAGGATTTTAGTTTGCTAATGCTTGACTTCACAATTTGATTTCAGCAAGTAAAATCACATTAATCAAGAACCTATCTTTAAATCACATTACTCTGGAGCTATTTTCAAATCTCAGTTCTCCCAGTTTCTTAGAAACTAATGGAAATTATGCTGTTCAGTTATATTCTAAACACAGCATGAAAAGTGTGTTTTCTGTGTGCAAAAAGCCCTGCTCCAGGCTAGCTGTGCCATGAGCTGGGTGTCCCTCTGATCACAAGTGTCCTGTGGCCAAGGGCTTCTGCCTGAGCTCGGTGCTGGGAACAACCCACATGACCAAAACCTACCACTCTGGGCAGGCACTGCCCAGCAAATACCAGCCCTTCGTGTGCCCAGGCTGGGCGCTAGGCAGCTCTGCCACTGGTCCTGGGGACCAGGGAGAAGGGATCAGGCAGAGGGGAGAGGGAGGATGAAAATACCCTTAGGGGGTCCCAACAGTGAGGAGGAAGAAACCCCTCCATTAACATCACAGCCCTGACAATGAAGACTGGAGGTTCTGCTGGAGGTGACTCCAGCCCCGGTTTTTTTTTTGGCAGCGTGAACGTCGTATCAGAGGAAAGAGGAGATAGTCAGACATTTTAAGAGTATTACTGAGATTTTTCTGTATCCCTTTGGACTGTGTTAGCGTCATTGTAACCATAATAATAATATCTGTTTTTGCCTTTTGATTAGTGTTTGAGTTGACTCCGGTTAGACTGAAACCAGGTTATTGGCTCCAGATGTGTCCCTTTAGCCCATAACAAGATACGGAGCATAGCTCTCCCTGCTCGGCTCTAACCCACTCAGTCTAGATCTTTCCAAGATTTGCTGTTTCTACCCTTCAGGCAGTTAGCCCCAAGCAGCGTGATGGAAACCAGCTGGTGCCACATGTCTAGGGGCAGGAATTGGCGTTTGGTTATCTTTCATTTATCAGCATAGTTTTAGAAGGTCTCTAGATAAGTTCACGGCACCTCCAAGTAGTAAGAATTGTGTGGAAAGCCAGGAAGATCTATCCTCTTGCTAGTTTACCCATTCAGAGAAAAAGACTTTTCACATCATTTACATTCTAGGTAAACTTATGGTTTGGATTTTTGTTTCTTGGTTTAGGTTTGTTTTGCTAACTGTATTTTCTAGTTTAGATTTCATAAATAAATATTTTTATTTATCTTCCTCTGGGGGTTAGGGTAATTTTAAGATAACATGCCAGCATTCCCTCCTTAGAGGTACTGTGATCTTAAAATTTGGTACAAACTATAAAGGGCCCAAAGCCTTAGCAGAGGCTATAAAATACTTCAAGGGATAATAGGATATGCATCCACTCTCTCTGCATGAATGAGCTGGTACAGCAGAGGTCAGGAGAAGGAGAAATGTCTTCTAAGAACCAGCAATAAGCAGGAAAGTTTTCTGTCATGTTTCAAGGTAGACAGGAACAAGCCTAAAATGTTAGGGTGCTGAGAAAAGGCTTGACAGGGAGGGATGAAGTCACGTTTAGTCTTCAAGCAGAAAAGGGCAGTAGGAATGGCGCTGGGGGCTGGACTGGACGATGAATTCAATGGCACAGCAAGAGAGAAGCTGACTCATAAAGTTAATTGATAGCTGGTTGGTTTGTCACTTACATTTTTCAGCCAGACCCCCTCGTGGAAAAAGAAGGATTCTTTCTCTCATAGACATTAAATGATTGTGAGATTAGTGGCCTAGGAATTATGAAGTTCTCCCTTTGACTCCCTCTGGCTCTAAGCATTAATCAGATAATTGTCTGGGATGTGAGACACTTCTACCTGCTTCTTCCTCCCAAGCCTGAGTACTAAATCTTACCTCTGCATTGGATTGACTTCACCCAGGCAGTGTTCTCCTGCAGGAGATTTTCTGCCTCCTTTATTGTGCATATTTACATGGAAGGAGAAGATAGAGCTGAGAGAACAGACGCGGTTTTAAGAACACAAGACCAGGTGAGATGCCTTGGTCCACTGCTATTATAAGAATTACGCTATTTAATATCTTAAGCAAAACCATCAACTCCATCTAAATAGTTTGATTTCTTGTCCCATCTCCTCCTTTGAAAGCATGCTCCAGGTCTTCTGATTCTGAAGGCTTGGCTCCTTTTTCCCTCATTTTCAGCCTCAGGCTCTCTGATCTCTCTCATAACGTGTTCATGGTCTCTGCAGTCCTGCCCCTCCTGTCAGCTAGTTGAAGAGATGTTGCCACCTTCTCTGTTTTTTTATGCAGTCCGGTGAAATTTTTCTGAGTGATAACTTGCTTCAGGAAATGAAATGTGGTGAGTGCCCTATCCTAAAATAGGCTTTGGTGCTCCTCAATCATCTATCAGCCCTTCATTGGGCTTGTTCCAGGATAAATTAATATATAGAACATGGGTGTCCCAAGTTGCACGTTGCATTTTCTCCTTTCCAACTGGAGACAATATTGTGCTGACCTGCAAAGAAACTCAATTCCACATCAGTTACAGAGGAAGAGGCAGTTATCAGGGTGTATACGGGAGTGGAAAACAGATGGAAGAGGTTGGACATTATTCACAAGATCATGCACAAGACAGGACCCATCATTTCTGATACCATAATGAGGAATTGCTAGCACAACTTTAGCTCACAGAAGCTCCTTTTATGCATTTTTTAATCAGCATGGAAGCAACTGGCAATCATGACATGTAACATAGCTTGGAGTTAACAACCCCTTGAGATGAGTGAAGACAGCTGTGCCTCAGAGATGTGTATTCATGCCCTCTGCAGATGCTGCTGCCTGTGTTTTCATTTGCTTCACAATTGCAGGGCTTCTCTGCAACCCCAGTAACCTGCCTGAAATTTCTCTGGCTGGATGTGGGCATCTATGGGATTGGCAGTCTCTCCTTGGGCCCGTCACCATCAGCTGCATTTACAGCTGGTGGAGTGAAAGAGGAGTCTTGATTTATGATCCCAAAGTGCTTGATATTGACTGTAAAGAGTGCCAAGGATGAGAAGCAGTCATGTGCCCTGGACCTGGCTAACGTCAGGTTTCGATGAGCCTTGTTGTCATTTTCCACTTTGAATGAGAGCTAAGGGTGAAATGAGAGGTAGCAACACCCACAGAAAAGGACTGTCTTCCAGAATCTCAGCAAACAAGACCTGCTGGAGCCCTTATGCTTCACAGCCACCTTTCTGAGTATCTGTGTTTTATTCGTAGATCCCTGAAATACTTTATATGCACATAACATTTCTCATATCTCTCCGGCTTGCATGCCCAGTACAGTGTGGGGAGTAATTTTTCTCATCATTGCTGCCAAGATTTCAGCTTTGACAGTGGGATACACCTTGCTGGATATAATATGAGAAGTGGGAAGAATTCAGAGTGACTTTTTGTCCGCTGAGCAGGCTTTGCAGCTCTGTAACGCTACATAAAAAAAGTTCATCGCTGATTTGTAAACAGAGTGCATTTGAGGAGGAGGAGCTGTAGGATTTTCCATTGAAGGCTCTTGACAGCTATGTCTGAATGCAGCTGGCAGACAAAGGCAAAATGAGATCCAATGGTAGGAAGCAGAAGGTGGAAGGATTTAAAATTAAAATAAGAAACAAACAACTTGTAATTTTTTTATTTTTTAATTTTTTTTGTGTGGGATGATCAGCAGCAAAACAAACCATCTTGGGAGAAGGGTGGCTTCTGCCCTTGAGATCTTTATAGGTAGGGTGATCTAAAAAAGTTTGCCCTGCCTCATGTACTAGCTCCTAGGCTAAAAGTAAGTGATGAGGTTTCCCTGGAGGTCAGACAGATCAGAAAGGTCCTTCTGGGCTTAATGCCAAGGCATCTTGCCTTGAAGGGGAGAATTAGCATCCGTGTTTATAAACTGGGACAATGAGGCAGAAGAGCAGTAAAGGGACAAACTACGAGCTTACTCATCATGGAGTATCCCTGGAGGTGTTTAAGGCCAGGTTGGATGGGGCTTTGAGCAACCAGCTCTGGTGGTAGGTGTCCCTGCCCATGGCAAGGGCGTTGGAACTGTATGATCTTGAATGGAGCGCTGGCCATTGGCCCTTTTTAGGGAACGGCAAGGAAAGCTCCCCACTCACCTTTCAGTGCAGGAGTGAAGCTGAGCTCACTATACTGTCACCAAATAAAATCACAACTGGTGGTAGAACATGGGTCCTTCTCTCTCATCCTTCTGTACCTGTCATATTGTGTGAAACATCCTTCACTCCCCCATTTTATCCACCAGGTACTCTTGCTCTGGTGTAACCTTCTTTTTGCCCCTGCACTGGGAAGATCCAGGTTGGGGTGCTCAGAAAGGAGGATACTATTCTCAGCCCTCTGATCGACCTGTGTGAACTAGAACAGAGTCAATCTGTGATTCAAACACATGATATATCATAAAGAAACTTTCCAAAAAAGAAGCAGAACTTTCCAGAGGGAAAGAAAAAAAAAAAAAAAAAAAGAAAAAAAAAAAAGAG
This sequence comes from Thinocorus orbignyianus, assembly GCA_013400375.1. Classification (NCBI taxonomy): domain Eukaryota; kingdom Metazoa; phylum Chordata; class Aves; order Ciconiiformes; family Thinocoridae; genus Thinocorus; species Thinocorus orbignyianus. The sequence goes on along the minus strand of VXBW01001239.1, from coordinate 691,278 downwards.
GAAGAAAAAAAAATCCAGCTGACACAGCCCTGGGAATCTGTGACTGTTGTCATTACTTGCCTGGTAAGGAGTCAGGGCCATGCGGGGATCTGTCACTGCCAGAAGGCTCTTGAACATCTGTTGCAACTGCAGTAGCGTCAGAATGAGGAGGAAAAGATTAATCATGCTCTGGCTGCTAATGGCTAATGCATCTTTCCTGATGGCCTGCAATCGGTGACAGGGGTGTCCTGAACTATGTTTTGCAGTGGGCTCTGCAGGGACACCCAGACAGCTGGGAGGCTCTGGCCTTAAATGCCTTAATTTAAAAATTGCTCTCTGGTTAGACTGCTTTCAAATGTTGCTAACTTGTCCCTTTTTTTTGCCCCCTTCAAAACCAACTTCAAGAGAGTGGGCTGAGCCTGGAACTGGATGCAAATATCTTTTGGAGCTGGGATGAATGCTGGGGACAAACCTTTTAGCAGAGACTGTTGTGATAGGACAGGGTTAACGGTTTTAAAATAAAAGAGGGAAGATTGAGACTAGATATAAGCAAGAGATTTTTTTTTACAATGAGACAATGGCACAGGCTGCCCAGAAAGCTTGTAGATGTCCCATCCCTGGAAACATTCAAGGTCAGGTTGGATGGGGCTCTGAGCAACCTGGTCTAGTTGCAGATGTCCCTGCTCATTGCAGGAGGGCTGGACTAGATGGACTTTAAAGGTCCCTTTCAACATAAGCTATTCTATGATTCATCTGTAGAAAGCAATCATCACAGCCTCTGGGGCTCCTGTGATTTGGGAACAGAAAAAAAGGGATGCAGGTGTGAGTCTTACATGTGTAAAAGGCATGTTTAGAAAAAGGTGAAAATAGAAAGCAGTTGCAGCAATTACAAACTCTCCCACGGTTGGATCAGCCAACAAGTGTTTGTTCCGAGGGAAACATTTCTAAGGTGCTTTCTCCATGCTTTCAGGGGCTTATCACATGGTGGGGAGGGGCTGCCTCTGTGATCAGTGTTGCAAAGTGCTTGTGATCACAGCAGATTTGGCTGCTACGTGTCTGCCTCTTCTATGGATCAGAGCTGTTGGCCCCAAAAAAATGGAGGGGAATGAACTACATCCAAATGGCAGGGTGCATGTAGCACCATCGCTACGCTATGTGGCTGAGAGCTTTATTGAGCTGTCTTGTTCAGTCTGGAGAAGAGGAGGCTGAAGGGAGACTTTATTGCTCTCTAAAACTACCTGAAAGGAGCTTGTAGTGAGGTGGGGGTCAGTCTCTTCTCCCAAGTCACAGACAATAGAACAAGAGGAAATGGCCTCAACTTGCACCAGGGGAGGTTCAGATTGGATATCAGGAACAATTTGTACACTGAAAGGGTTATTAAGCCTTGGAAGGGGTTGCCCAGGGAATTGATTGAGGTACCATCCTTGGAGGTATTTAAAAGATGGGTTGACATAATGCTTAGTGATGTGGTTTAGTGATGGGTTGGGGTTTTTTTTATCAGAGTTAGGTTGATGGTTGAACTAGATGATCTCAAAGGTCCCTTCCAGCCCAGAAAATTCTATGATACTATGATTTCTAGAAGGATTTACTGTCTATGGTTGAACTTTATTTATGGTTCACAGGTCTCTCCCTGTCTCCCCTTTTTTAACATAGTGTCCTTTTAAGGCAGTTTTTTAGAATGGTTTTTAATATCACCTGAAAGTATTGAGGAGTCTTCCATGGATTGTGGTAAGTGAAATGGATGGTTGTTTTATGGACCCTTATCTTGAATGTCTACTGACACTGTCGGTGATGGCTTCATGAAGCAGGTGATTTTCTACAGACCCAGTGCCATTCAGCTATTTTTTATCATGAATCAGAGCAATTCAGTTTCAGTAGAGGTACTGCCTGGAAGGCCAAGGTAATCTCCATGGTTTCACCTCAAAGATGCACTCAGTTGTTGGCAACCCTTAAAGACTTTTTCTTTCTGAGCTCTCTGGAGAGGATGCAATTGCATGGGATCAGTACCAACCCTATGTTAGGAATAACCTATCAGTCCATTCAAGTGTGGAGCAGCAAATATATCTGTGAACATGGCAGGGTAAGTGCCAGTAATGATGATTAGATAAACTCCTGGATGCTGAGATGATGGAGGGCAGAGTAGTCGAGAAATACACTATGAAGGCAGTACATGTTGGTGCAATGGCGTTTCACAGTTCCCTTGCATTTTTGTTACCTCACACGTTCATGGTAAAAATGGGGTTTTATTCAGTTTTGACAAGATCGTTTCTCTCTCTGCAAGACAAGCCATTTAAGAAATAAACACTATATAACAGTATTTATGTGAAGGCTGTAGAAGAATGAAAAAAAATAGGGAAGAAAAGAAACTCTTTCTGTATTGCTCTCTGCAAAGACAAAGATACAGACTACAAAGACCAGATTCAGACAGTCAGTCTCTACTCGGTCCAGTTGATGTTTCCTACTACTTTCAGAAGTCTTCAAATGTGAATAGACATCCAGAACCAGTGAGAAATATTACAGGGTGTTCAATGGAAGTTAGACCAGTGAAGTCTGACCTCAGAAACAAGAGATATTTCCACATTTAGAGTAAGATCTAGGTGGTTTTATTGCAGACCCATGTGCCATTTTTACTCCATGTCCTTTGATGAACCAGAGCAAAAAGTCAGTATGACTGCTTGGCCATTCCACCACTGGAGGGAACATGGTCATCCAGTGAAAATCCCTGGGCTCTGGATCACCTCAAAACACAGCTCTCATGGGGCGCACAGGCGGGATTGCAAAGTCATTGAATCTTGGTTGTGAAACGACTGAAGAGTTGTTGGCAGCTTTGCAACCAAGCTCCACCGTTAAAAATCTCCCCGCTCCCTTGAACGACCTCCCTCCTTCCTTCACGGAGGCAGAGCGAACTGCAATTAGCATCTGTGCCCGCTCTCCAAAGCAGCGAGCAGCGAAAGCGAGCAGCGTCTCAGGCCATTAGCCCTGGCGCCGTGCCATGAAGCCCTTCCGCAGCGTGTCTGCCACCGTGATGGATGGTGGCAGGATTCAGAGCTCGGCTTGTTCCCAGCCAGTGACTTACGGTAACTTTCTCTGGGGGTTGAGGGTAGAAGAGGAATAAATAGTGCATGAAGCATCTGTGGGGGAAGGAGACAACTCCTGGAGGAAACTTCACCACTGCAAGGGTGTGTAACATCCCTCCCTGACCACCCATGGATACCAGCTACAACATATTGTGGAGCTGGGGGAAGGGTAACTACAGAAGGTAGCGAGGAAGAGGACCATTCGCTGGAGGCTGGAGATAGAGGCAGCTGCTAGAGGTGCAGGATGCATGAGTGGCATGGGGGAAAGCTGCTGGAGCTGCTAGGATGAAATGGAGCTGGGGAAATGATGCAGCCAGGTGGGTGTCAGGGATAGCATGAGGTCAGACAAAAAGAGACATTGAGGTATCAGTATCCTTTATTGATACTACATCAGGAAATTATGGGTCTGACCCTACTTCAGCCTCACAGGAGGGAGAGGCAGGCAATGATTTTATCACAGACTGATAAGAGGCAATTGCTGCCAGTTGCCCACACCTTGCTCAGCCAAAATTGCAAATAAATGCAGCTGCATTTGCAGCGCTGAGGATATTTGCCCCGTTGAGTGGTGGCCATGGTGCAGAAAGGTGATGTCTACATTGTTTGTGGAAGCCCTTTCCAGGCCATCACCTGGCATAGCACTTGGCTGTGGCACTCTCTGGCTTTAAGATATAATTATTATTTTTACTGTGCTTTTTCCAGCTCAAAGTGCCTGACATACCACGTTCAAGTGTGCGTCAGCTTACTGTGGGATCAAGAGTTGTGGGGATACTTTAGGACTTTGTGGTGAAGGGAACCAAACCTGGAGAAAATCTAGGTATAAGAGCCTTTCTGAGTGAACAACCCTTGGATTCTTTGTTTAGGAAGAAACTGGGACTGGTCTAACACATACTGTGGGGAGTTTGGGGAACCAGGACTTGGAAATTTTCTTAGCAGATGTAGAAACACCGAAATCCCAACTTTCTTGATGCCAGGCTAACTTGTTAAAGCTGGCCAGGAAAATACTGTGCTTCTTCAGCTGCTTATTATATAGAGAATGACAAAGTCCTCATGGTGAAACATGCTTGCATTGTTTCTGAATCATTTTTCCTTCTCTTTCCTGCGAGACACACTATACAAGCAACTGCAGTGCAAGAGCAATCTTGTTACGCCTCCATTTCAGTGATCCTGATTGTTATTAATGATAATAACAGCACTTACAGGTCCTAATCAGGACCTGCTAGATGCCACACACAGGATGGTTTCTGACTGAAACACCATAAAGCGCTATACACACCTCTTGATACGTCCCTGTTCTTTTGTGAAATGTAGGAAGGTGTGATTAATCTGACAACAGCAAGAAAGCCGCTTCTTGTTACTTTCCCAATTTTTTCCTTTTCCAAACAATGTGCGATTTGCCCTTCATTTTCTATATGCCATGCATTTCTCTGGAGACCAAAAAGCTGTTACTCCCTTGAAATACTACTAATGCTACTCTGACACCACAAATTTTGTTTTTGTCAGCTTTTATAAATTGCTACCCAGTGTTTCAGCACCCACTTGATTTGCGTAATTCTATCAACTTTATTCTAGTTTAAGTCCTGTGAGTTATAAAACCAAATGCCTATGATGTGCCATAAATTTGAAAGCACACGAAACATTTGTGCCCAATTTAAGGGCACAATAAAAGATCAAAAACAGTTTCCTGCGTGAGTTTCTAAACTCGTGAAAGCTGCACAAAATGCACTCAGTGAAGCAAGCTGTAAATGGAGAAATTGCCTATACGTTATAGTCCTGTGTAGGTATGGAGACGCATGTTTCAGAGGTAAAGAAGGTGCCTTGCAAAATTTCCAGAGGGTATGTGAGTTTATTGAATTGTGAAATTTGGCTGTCGGAGGCCTCTTGGCTACTGAAAATATTGTGTAATTCAGCACCTCCAAGCATCACGTGTTGCAGGGAATGAGCTCTGTAGCTCTCTTGTGGTTTATAACGGACAAGTTAATGGCCATGATTCCAGTGGAACCATTTGCAGGTCTCCTGCTGCAAGATGACTATGAAACTAGGAAACCTAATGAAACTGTGTGAAAGATGCTCCCAGGTGACCAGCAAAAGGAAAAGACTCTGGATCTAGTGCTAGAACTGCACTGAACATGAAGTGCCTTCCAATGAGTCTGATTCTGATGCTGATATCCAAAAGACCCAGCTTGTATCACCCAAGAAACTATCATCTGTCCGTCTGGTGAAAACCACATATCGTCCCATCACCTGAGTTGTGATTTCACCTTTCTCCCACCCAGCCTAGTCTCACACTGCAAGATTGAAAGAACCCAAGCCCACGAGCTCTGCTTCTGTAAGCTGATGTTCCCAAAAGCTAATGAACATGTTTCGAGCAATCAGTCATTATGAGCCTGTTTGCTTCCACTTGTGCTACAGCTGAGTCTGGGGTCCTTGGGGAAACCGTCTCGCTTGATTGCCACAGAGTGCACGGGTGTTTTGTGACCTTGCTAATATTGTGGATCTACCTAAAAAGTGTATAATCATTCTGCCAGCAAACTTCCTAGGCAATTTCTTAGCAGATGCTGAAACATTTCTATGTCGGTCCAAATTGCTTCCTCTCCTTTTCCCATCTGGGAAATAAACAGATTTTTCTGTTTGCGAGGGAAAAGCAGCCTTTACTTCTTGAGGCTGAACTGGGAAGCCAAGTGTACCTTCTTCAGTATTACCACTGTCATCTTCATTGTCCCCACGGGACTTTTTTTAGCCATCACCCATCCCTGGCAATTTTTCTGGACTGTAAGCACTGAGCTAGGACACATCCTTTAGTACAAGTCCGTGTGCTGTTTCCAATATACAAAACACTGCAGTGCGAAAAGGAAGAGCCCTGCCGCAGTGCACATTCCCTGGGCAGAGAGCAAAGCTGTGTGGGCAGCTGAAGGGAGGACCCAGCAAAGTTTGAAGAAGAAATTTTTACCACAAAATGCTATGTCCTAGAACCTGCTGGGTCCCATATATTTTAGGTTTTTACTCTGCCTCCAAAAGGTGCTGTTCATTCCTCATCTGTTGCTCAGTGTATATAGTGGTGAGTATTGTGAACTGTATTTGCCTTTTTTTCCCTTCATTGTTTCTCATTGTAAAGCCATCCATGGCAGAGGAATAGAGGAGAGGGATAATTCTTGGTTTGACTTGCTAAACCATTTCATAGAATCATAGAATCTTAGAATGGTTAGAGTTGGAAGGGACCTTAAAGATCATCCAGTTCCAACACCCCTGCCATGGGCAGGGACACCTCCCACTAGAGCAGGTTGCTCAAAGCCCCATCCAGCCTGGTCTTGAACATCATCGCTTCTTGTGTCTGGGAGAGGTGACTGGGGTGTCAAAGCAACCTGAGATCTCCTCGTTAGTTTTTTGCAAGGGATTTGACAATAGTGACCCTTCTGTAATACTGTGGGACAAGAGGAGATAGTTTCAGGATTGCCACAGTGTACCAACTCCTCATACAGCATGTGTCATGCAGTGACATACCCTTTATTCTTGGGATCCATGACAAGAGCAAGGGGACACTGCATTTTATTTTATAATGGTGTAAGGGGGGCAGAGACCCCTGGGGATATGGGGTCTCATCTGAGAGAAAGGGCAAGCAAACAGCAGGGAAAGTCTGAAGCAGAGAAACCCACCAAAGACTGTAGGCTGGGTACCACTGTGCACCATATCCCTTCTCTGCTGGCTTGAGATGGGCTGTGGGAAGGTGAAGGTGGTCTTCAGGAAGTCTTATTGGGTGGAGAAAGGATAATTTTCCACCATTCTAGGATAAATAGCTTGTACTTGAGTGCTATGGGCAGCTGGGGGAGTACATGCACACAGAAAGACCTCACAGCAAGGACAGGCTTGCCTGTGATCTCAAGGCACTTTGGGCGTTCATTTAAATTAGCTGCAGACAGAGGCTGTGTAATAAGGTGTGTAGGTTTCTTTGAGCCTAAGAAAGGGTAAAAAAGGCTGCGGAGCCATGGGATGTGCAACAAGAAGAAACATTTTCCTTTTACTCTCTTATCGGGTACATTTGGGAACAAGGAGAAGGCAGGTCATCTGCCCTGCTTGGCTGCAAGGTGCCAGGTACAACTAGGACTATCCCAGCCAAGGAGCACTCCTTTCCCTGGAGGGAATCCCTTTACTGCTGGAGGGATATTTTGAATTCTCTTCCAGCACCTGATGCTTAGGGGCCGGGGGAGAGAGAAGGGATGAATTTATGAGACAGGAAAGAGGAGAACAGTGGCATCTCCCAGCATGCATTGGGCTTGAAAGGTTCAGTGCAAGGAAGAGTAAGCCCTGCAGCACTACCCGAGCATAAACTATTCCCACTTCTCCGTTCTTCTCTCTTTTCCTGATTTTCTTCCCTTTGATCTTGATTTGTTGCTTCTGAGACTTGCATAATTTCACCCTTGGGCAAGTGGAACAGATGCAAACCTTCTCTTTCCTTCCTTAAGACACAACCTGCAGGCAGTTTTCTGAATTTGGGTGCCTGTAGACTAGATGTGCCTTCCATTGTCAGGTCACCTCTGATCTGGGTTTTTTGAGGATGGACAAGGGAAATGTCCTCCAATGAAGTTGTCCTGAGAGGACTGGCCATGACAAATACAGTGTGTCCACCTCACAACCGGTGTGGGCCTAAGTGCCCACTGCAAGGTAGGTATCTTCTTTATTCCAGAGGTCACTGCATACAGTGTCTTTGTGATGTTCATGGTTGGCAAGTTTGGACTCCATGGTCAAGCCAGTGTAGACATGGTATCTGAGGTTTAAGGTCCCATCTCAGCTTCTTTCTCATGTACCCAAAAATACCTGCCACAATGTCTTAGAGCAAAGTAATCCATCAGGGTTACTTGGGCTTGAAATGAATTGAGTTTGAAAGGTGTTTCCATGCCTTGCTGAGCTCATGGCATCAAAGAAAGGAACATAGCAGCAGTGTTTCACTGACGTATTTTGATATATATTTGAGCTATTTTGTTCCTCCAAGGCTCATACTACTGATGACCCACAGCGATTTCACTGAGACTGGAGGGATCTCTGGGAATCATTAGTACAAATGGATAAAAGCAGACAACAGGAATTCTTTCCCAGGATCATGCTGTGACTGGGAAAGGAAATATTGCTCCACTAACACTTATCGGCCTCCCAGTTTTAGAAAGAGTTTGGGGATTTTTCACCTTCTCTCATGTCACTGAGAATAGAACTATCTTCTCAGCAAGAGGGAGTTGCCAGCAGGAGCAGGGAACAGTGATGGTTGAGCTGAGGTCTCTTTGCAGTGCCCGAAGAGTTAACTCTGATCTTAACCAACCTATGGATCCCAATAACCGTGCTCAGCAGGCCTGTGGGTAACTCCAAAATCTTCCTTGTCTTCAGTCTTTCCCTGTTGACAGCATCACTCCAGATTAGTGCATTCTCTCTGTCTGCTAGAAGACAGTCATTTCCTTTCCTTTGATGCCCCTATTTTTAGTTACACTTTGTCTTCACTCTTCTGAGATGAAGACATAGAGGGACTCCCACCCCATCACCAGGAAATACCTGCTGTTCTTAAAGGAACTCAGAACCTATCCCTGAGAAAAGTCTCAGGAAAGAGTTCATTCTTCAAAAACTGCTGCTGGCTCCATGCAGGCTTGAATTCTGTGACTAGACAGGTTATTTTGCAAGTTTAATTCATTGCACAGACTGAGTATTTGTCATTTTTTCTGCAAATTATGTCATATCCCTAACCAGCTATTCGTTAGTCACATGCTTCCCAGCACTTCTGTGAACAGGCTTTTCAGGCTCTGAATTGCTGGGAGAAGTGATGACTGTTTGTTCTGCATGTTTTAATTATGATTGTTCTTTCTGCCTCTTAACTGGACAGACTTTTTTTTCCTCTTTTCTCTTTGCTGGTTATGAATACTGAAAGATACTGGCCAGGTGGCCAGAGCTCTACATCCTCTTCTGTTGCAGACATCTATCCTGACAATATTTAGCAAAGGAGAGATTGGCAATAGTACAAATGTTCAAGTTAATGCAGATCCACCCTCAAGCAAGTTGACTAATAAAAAAGAGCTGGGGAGCTGAATACCAGAATAATGTTTTCAGTGCGAAAATACCCATTAGGTTGCAACAGTGATTGAGGAAATATGATTTTAAAGTCCAAACCTGGCCATGTAAGATGTCTTACCACCAGGCCATGCTTTGAAAGTAGATATTTGATTTTCTTCACTTCTATCTGGATTTAGATTGCAATTGCTGCAAGGAAAAAAACTTAGGGGAGAATAGACTATGCATAGTATCCTGCAGAGCTTGAGTCCAGACCTCAAGTTCTAGCAATATGTCAAAAAACATGCCCATACACATGCCATACACTCCTTCTTCGTGAGAGTCAAGGTCTGCAGTGGTTTCATCAGTAGGATCAGCCCTTTCTCCTAGAATATTTGCTTTCTGCTGGCAAACCATTGTGGCTGAGTGATGGGATCTTTTAGTTTGCATGGCCCAAGCATATCTGAAATTGTGGCCAAAGAGCATTCATGGCTCCTTTGAGTCTCTGGAATAGATTAGCAGGGGCCTTCTCAGCATGTCCCTAACCTCAACACTGCTGAGGCCACTACGCAATTAGCCAGCAACTGTGCCGAAATGAACAGATTGCATTGAAGATAACCAGATGTGAGCAGATAAAGGGGTTGGTGGAATTCGGGCCATGTGTGTCTTATCTCTGAAAGCCTTCAATAGCTTCTCCAGCCCGGAGTTCAAACAGCAGTCACAGGCCTGCAGTGCTTCATGCCAGGATGTTTATTAGACACCAATTCTGGTGATCCAAGCCCTCTAAACTTACCAGGTAAATGAGAAAGGTCAGAAGTCTGAAGGTGAAGGCAGAGTTGTGTACTGTCAGATTCTTCTGATCACAGGACATCTGCTCCTTCTCATTCCTCTGAAGGTATCAAAGCACTCATGACACAGGACCACCAAATTCTGAGATGAGGATCACAGCACCCATCTTGGCCACAAATGAGCCTCTACAATAGCTCATTTGGCTCTGTTTGCACCAACACCTTATTGTTCTCTACAATTACCTGAAAGGAGGCTGTAGCAAGGTTGTGGTTGGTCTCTTCCCTCAAGCAACAAGTGGTAGGACAAGAGGAAATGGCTTCAAGTTGCATCAGGGAATTTAGGATGGATATTAGGAAAAATCTCTTCACCAAAAGGATTGCCAAGCATTGGAACAGGCTGCCCAGGGAAGTGATTGAGTCACACCATTCCTGGAGGTATTTAAAAGATGGGTAGACATGGTGCTGATGTTTAGTGGTGGATGTGGTAGTGTTAGGTTAGCAGTTGGGCTTGATGATCTTAAAGGTCTCTTCCAACCTAGATGATTCTATGATTCTAAGTATGGGGGCTGGGAATAGACATGGCATTACTGTCTAGTAGGCCCAGATAGAGCTTCTCTCATCCACGTTTTCATTCCTTGCTGCTGAGGGGTGACACTGATGCTTGCACCAGGTGCTCAGGTGGGCTGGGGCTATACACACTGTCCCTTCAGTGTGGGGTGTTAATGATGAGAAATGTAGCTTGTGAGACCTGGCTCCATCACATCAGTCTCCCAGTTGTTTTTTTTTTTCATTATTCCTGACACCCTTTCCTAGGAAATATCCATGCTCAAGACCACAAATTCATCTTAAACTCTATACACTACAGATAGAGCAATTTCAGGGACATGGTGGCCTTTTCACCACCCTCCACACACCTAATATCAACAGCAGTACCAGCAATGCAATACACTTCTGATTAACTAGCAAGACAAAGTCTAGCCTTTCAGTGGAAAGAAACTTCATCGATGACAAAAATGACGAGCTGTCCAACACATCAGAGAGTGGCATCAAGTGGAGGCATCAAGTGGAATCTGAAATCCCATACAAATTTTGAAACCTGTCCTCCTATATCTAGATATATTCAGTCAGTATGGGTGTGTTGGTGCTTCTAACATCTTTTACTAGTGAATCATTGAAGGATCAGATGCAAAAAGAGGGAGGATTGCCTTACCTTGAAACTCTTGGTCTTTAAGGACCAGAAAAGACCAAATGAACACTCTTGTGTGCTCAGAGCACAACTGCTCTAGAGCACATCTCAGTGTCCTCTATCCTATGTGAGTTCCTATAGCTTTTTCAACTCTATCATCCCTCTCACAAGTGAAGGTTCAACAAGAAACTCCTTCAGACATTTGATGAAAGCATCCACCAGGCTTTTAGGTGGCTACAGACTACACCTAGAAGTTTATCTAGATATTTTCTAAGTAAGATCCAGCAGTTTGGGTGTCCTTAATATACTGTCTCTTTTCTTTTATCATTCCCTTTTGCAGTTGAACATAGCAATTCAATAAGCAACCTCCTTCCCGCCCCTTTCATTCCCTCTCTGAAAGGCAAACTGATTATTATTATTATTTTTTTAAAGAGTAATCTGAGCTTTACAGGACCTCTACTGTCAGGCTATTTCAGATATTCCATTGACAACTCCCAGCTAGATTTATCTCCAAGGATATTCAGTGCCTCCTGATAGCATTATCCTTCTGCTAATTGAAATTCTGTCCTAAGGAAGAAAAATGAAATATTTCCGAAGGGGTTGAGAAATAACAAGGCAAAAAAATAAACCTAAGCAAGCCTCTGAGGCAATTCCCAAGGCCAGAAATCTGGAACAATGTTTTGTGCCTTTCTTTTACAATCAACTTCCCAAAGGGGCAGAATTATCAAATATTACATGGGGTAATCTTAGTAATTAAAGAATTTATACATATATATGAAACACTACAATGCTGATCACAGGACACAATCCAGTTTGCAAAGTATTTTTCTGCTGGGATTCACCAAAGTACTTTTTGTTTTATTATGAGTTTGCTTTTTTCAAAGACTGCAGTGTTTTTAATCTACTTTTTCCAGATGTTTTGCCTCATAAAATTTCAGGTTTTACTATATGGCTCTCATCTGTTTGCCCAATCAAATTCTTTCTCTGTCTCTCTCTTTCCTTCTTCTTCCTCCCTAAATTTTAGTATGTGATTTTTGAAATGTGATTGCAGCAGAGCCCTGCACAGTAGACCACTACTACAGTTATCTCAATGAGACAGCTTGGAAGAACATTGAAGAAGCCTCAGGTGAGGAGTGGGAAAACAATGGAGTTAGTCATGTGAGGTAACTTTCAGAGGTGGACAGAAAGCAAAACTCAAACCAACCAGCCAAGAAACTCAACCCTTGAGGACTCCACCTGACTATGAAAGCAGAAGTTCAGATGACAAACCTTGCCATCCTGGTTGTATAAACTAGGAGAAAAAAATATGTAGGGTGGTATGAGTTATCAGAACATGTCTTAAGCTGGTGTTGAAAATCTCTGTTCTCCTGAATCCCAGAAAAAGCAAAATTCCTATGTGCACTGACCAATAACCTGTTTTCCTGTGAAAAATCTCAGAACCTCAGAACTATGTCACTGACTCAAAGCCCACATATGACCCAAATCTGTATTTGCGTAAGAGTATTTTTGCCTGTTGAAGTAACCTTCTCAGTGTGCTAAGACTGTATTTTCAGAATCAGTAATGCAAGATAAGATACCCTCAAAATTTGCACAACTTCTCAGGAAAAGCCTTTCCGAGGGTTCCAGAGCTTCTGCTTAAGTCAGAGCAGCATGAACCCCTTGGCCTCATGGCTTTAGACTCATATAAGCATTTAAACCATCTTGGCTTAAATAAACACGACAAGTACGCTACTGATTACGCTGTGGTTTGACATCAGTACAACTCTCTCCTGACTTAAAGGGAGTTTGTGATCATTAATATCATGAAATATATGAAGAGTAATGAAAATGACAGACAAGGCATAGAAATCTCTGGGCCAGTGAGCAACGCTGCCCTGCCATTTCTCATGTGTGGATGCCCGGCACTTGTGCTGTTTGGTCTATCACATCAAATTCCTAAATTCATTAAGCTGTAAAAATTCTGATGAAAGGAGAAGAGGGGATATTAATAGAATGTTAAATGTTCAAGCCCAGTTATTTCTTATCTATGAGCACTAACCAGTCGATCTATTAGAAGAGGAGGTGTGATCTAACACATCACCCGAGCTTTTGACAAGCAGGTTCTAGTTCCAACTTTGTGTCTGACCATAGCAAATCACTTCCTTTCTGGAAGATCTAAGTTTTGACTCAGATTTACTTTTTTCTTTTTGAACTTGTGCTGAGGGTATTTTATGATGCCTGCCAGCTTTCACTTACAAGGGATTAGCAGTCTGGCTGTTAATCAACCATAGAAGGCAAGCTTTGGGAAGCATGGACCACCTCTGAAGGTCAGGCTCCCCAGAATGGCCCACAAACAGACTGAGGTTGGAATCCCTTAGACTTGTTTAACTTGTAATGCTGAAATGTTCCAGACTGGTTTTCTCTTTTGCAGCCTGAATGTCTGCATATAAATGCCAGCAAAAATATAAAGAGATGCACCCCTCCTGCTACCTCCCCCAACTCCCTGACCCTTATTCCTTAATCTATCAAAGAATGCAATTAAGGGAAACTACCTATTTTGGCCCAACTTGAAAAGAACAAGAGTAGACCTTTCATTTAAGAAGTTTAACGTGGGTTAGATGTTTGCAATATGTCTTGTGCTAGAGAATGATTTATGGAGAAAACGAAGTGAGAAGCAGACTGAGTGTTGCTCTTACTCTCCAGGACAAAAGGAAGGGGATTGGATGTGAGTGGTTGACGGGCGGATCAGTCTGTAAGACAGAGACTGATTTCATGTCTCTATTAAGCAGGAAAGGGAAGAGGAAGGAGATGAAAGAAGATAGGATGGGTGGGGAAAGCGAGGAGACCTAGGTGCAGCCTGGAAGCATCATCCTGTGAAGTAGGAGATGGAAGAATGGCAGGGAAAAGAATGGATTTACAGCCTGACACCCCCACAGATGTCTCCTTGCATTTGTCCTTTTGCAGACAAACAGACCCCACTTGAATTATGGGGCTATAATTCTATTTGTGGATGGTGGACAGGAGAGGGGGGGAGGTTGTGAGAGCTGTTTGGTGGTTTATGACCTCCCCAGAAGCCCTTGATGGAATTCCAACCCCATAACTCACAGCTGCCTTTTCTGGATCTAATTCACCAGAAGTCTCTGATGTGGTAGTTGAGATCAAGTTCGGTGTTGTGTCTTGCCCCTGCTGAGGAGTTAATCAGATTGCCTTTACTAATCCAAAGCAGGACAGTTTTACGAGACAGTTTCCCTGGCGAGTGTATTCTGGTTTGGCTTGGGTACCGTGGAAACAGGAGAGCAGCCTTAGGTACTGTTAACGCAACTGGATCAGTGTCTGCAACCTTCTTTCTTTCATGGTCATCCATCAGAAAGAAAGAAGAGTACAAGAACAGAGCCACAGCATGGCCATCGAGGTGACCTTGATGTCTTGAGCCCTGCAGGTTTTCCATTTGGCTCTCCCTGCAGACTTCAAGGGGTTGTAAGCTGCCTGAAGGTCAGCTCTGTACTGCAGTTGACCAGGACCGTGATACCTAGCTCAGGACATGAGATCGAGCTCATGTCGTGCCTGTAGACCTGCTCCATAACATTACATAGAACAACAGGTACCTCAAGGTCTGTACTTTGGTGCTCCTCCAGAAAAGGATTAGTTAAACTGGACAGAGTAGAACTTACAGGACCAACTTGATGCCAGTCTGTAGTGTCTGAGGGACAAATGTAGGATGTCCTGGGATGCATCACTTGCTCCAGGGGATAGATTGCTCTCTGGGGTCTGCCCCTAAAGTCTGTGTTTCAAAATTCAAATCTAACTTCAAAGCCAGCCACAAGCATTTCTTAGGGCTCATTTTCCTATCCTCATGTACAAACCCTGAACAGATAAGCATCACACTCTCATAGTCATAACAGACTGAATCTTTAAAGCATCAGTTCCTTTTCCAATATTTTATTATAAACATCTCCTGACCCAGTAGACTCTTCTCCCAATATGCCTTTCTTTGGTCTAGGTCTGCATAGTTGATCCAGTGAAGCAAATGTGTCTGAGAGCTTATAGAGTAGAGGAAAGCAGACTGGATGCAGTTTTATCCATGAAGGTAAAAAACACCTGGTATGTGCTCTTCCCAAACTGTGCCCGGGCACTCTCTGGGAGAGATTCAGCTTCCACCATCCAAAATTGTGCTGGGGAGCAAGCTAAGAGCTAAATATCACAAACAAATTCAGCATAGTGCTTGGCCTTCTTTTATTTACTAGCACAGATGTAGCCAGGAGAAACATAATGCCTGGTGGTGTTATCTGCTTGTCGTGTTCCTACCCATAAAATGTTTGTGTGTCATGAATTGTGACTAACTGGTGATCTGCTTGCCTGTGTTGTAGGAACAAGGGCTGCATCCCATATGGCGCACTGAAAGAAAGCTGGCCTGTGGAGATGCCTTGGCATCATATTTGGTTTTGGGAGTTATAAGGTCAGTGAGTACATTTCCCGTTAGAATTTACGAGAAGGCAGGAAATTCAAAGAAGCAAATAACAATAATAAAATCAGTTATTCTCCTTTCAATTATTTCTTTTTTTCTTTAAACATCTTAGCTGCAGGCAAAAGACCAAACTGATTCCTGCTTTCCTCGCAAATGTTTGCTGGGTTGTGGGAACATACATCACACCACAAAGGAGTTCAGGACTCTGCTGCATTTACAAGCAGGAGACATTCCCTTTCCTAAAAAAATTACAGGAAGAAAGGTCAAAGCAGATGCACTGGTGGGATTCATCCCACCTGGCTTTAAAAAGGCACAGTGCAACCGTCCACAGCTGGGACAATCTCCCCCAAACTCCCTAAGGTCAGCAGGAGGAAACAAGCATTTTCCTCTGTCATTCACTGATCTATTTTAGCCCTCGAGGCTGCAATATGATTAACTTCATCCTGAAAGGACCCGTATTTCACTGGTGACTGTGCAAGGAGACAGGACAACTACCACAGAAGAAAATACCTACAGCCATCTCAGATGATGTCCAGGGATGAGAAAAGGCGATTTTGCAGGGATACTGCTAGGATGGCTCTGAATAAAACCTCACCAATCCCAGAACCTCTTTTCTGCCATGCAATGTGTTGGCACACTTCGATACTGAAGCTAGAAGGGCAAGTAACTCAGGGTGATGGTCCCCATCACTCTCATCACCTCGGTGAAGATAATGAACCTGAGGCTGAACACAAGGAAGAACCTGTCAGTTCCCCTTGTACAAGTGTTATCCAGTGGGCAGGAGAGAGATGAGCTTGGAGTTACACTCTGCTGAACCAGAAAAACCTCCAGCAAGGGGACTGGTGGGGGAAACAGCTTAATACAATACAGGCAGCCAGACCTGTGAAGTGTCAGAAAGTGGCTGAGGGAACCAGGAAATAATAAAGATGAATGCTCTCCAGGTTGCTGGAAGTAGTCCCCCTCAGCTGACATCTGGGATTGCTTTAGGAAGCTGAGCTGCAGACCAACTCCTAGCTTTGCACTGCATTCTCTTCTGCCAGGTTTTTGAGGGGCACTTGGGGGATGTCATTTACACCAGACGATAGAGTTGAGGCAAATTGTCACTGTTTCCTCAGTGGAGGAGCTTGAAGGAGGTAATGGATTGAGATGCAGGAAATGCACATCACCTCTTGTGGACATTAAAAGCAAGAGAGCTTTAGAAATACACCCATGGAGGTGGGAGAATCCAGCATGGACAGAGGACAAACAATGATCTTACTGAAGAGATGGAGAGATGGCTCCTGCTTGCTTTGCAGATAGCTGATTGACCTTGAGCCTCCAGCTTAGCCTGTCTGGGAGGTGAACAGAGTCATTTCAGAGGCTGAAAATGGGAGAAGTGGCTGGTGTTTCCTTGTCTCTCTCATGCAGTTGCAAACACGACCAACAGGACCTGAGCTCAGGTCCCTCTGGATCTCCAGAGAGTCCCAGCAGGTACCAGACTGATGCCTTCTCCTCTTGCAGACATGCCTAAGGCAGAGATATTCCTTCTCACTCCTATTCCTGCAGCTTTCATTGAATCAATAGGTAAATTCTTCACTAAGCAGTAGCAAGCCCACACATGTAATCCCCTTGAAAGCAAACATTTTGAGCTTATGGCTGACAACAGGGAGTTACCACATGCCTGGAATCTGTTTGTTTGGCTATGCTAAGTAATTGCAGCCCCTTTTAATGCTTGGAATGGCGTGCTTGTGGGAATAGTTTGGTTTGTGTTGTTTCCCAGTCTTGGCACTGAAGGCAAGAGGAAACTGTGGTCCAGTCCATATTACATATGAGGTTTAGCTACAGGACCACAGTGTGGATCCCAGCCATGTTCCGCCCTATGGATTCTCACAAATGTGCAATACATGCCTGTGTCGAATGACAAAAATAGTGACTGGGTTGATTGGTATTGGGCAAAAACTGGTTGCAGAGACACTATTTTTGCCCCTGAGCTGCTGGATGATTGTGGGCAGCTCATCACACCTTTTCATGCCTCAGTTTTCTCCCCTTCTCTTCCTTTTCTTGTCTTGTCTCACTGTCATGGAAATTATTTCTACGGGGACACCCTCTCCCTGTTTATGCAGTGTCTGGCAGAGACTCAGCCTAAATCTACTCTTTGTGCAAATATTTAGTACAACCACTCAATCTGGAAGGAAGCTTTTGTTAGATAGTTCAGTTTAGGCTTAAAAAATGCCCCCCAAAATAAAAGCCTTNGTGGTAAAAAAAAACCCCCCAAAAAAAAAACCTTTTTAATTTTTTTTTTTTTTTTTTTTTAACAGGTGTTTTTGGTGTTGTTTTGTTGTTTGTTTTGTTTTGTGTTTCCCCTAAATGCACTGATTGTTCAGAATAGGTGAAATCTGAAGCACTTTTTTGCACACAAAGTTTTCTAGCGTACGTTTCTGCAATTCACCCTCGGTAGGGTCTGATGGGTGATACCTATGTGGGTAACCCACTGCTGTGACTGACTGACCTGCTGCTTGGGTGTGTTGCCAGAATAATGTGAGCCCTTTGGGGTAACAAGGACTTTTCCTTTGCTGTGACCCAAGGATCAACTGGACAGGGATGTCTCATTTCAATGGCTGGATGTGGTCCATCTGTTGGTGTACATAGCGTTGCTTATTTACAGGTACCTAGACATTTGTTGAAGCCTACGGCAAAGGCTATCAGAACTTCGGTTTATCCATTTCCCTTCAAAGAATGGTAGAATCGCAGAATGATATGGGATTGGAAGGGACCTCTGGAGATCATCTGGTCCAACTGCCCTGCCAAAGCAGGTCCACCTAGAGTAGGTTCCTCAGGAACATGTCCAGGTGGGTTTTGAATGTCTCCAGAGATGGAGATGCCACCACCTCTCTGACCAACCTGTATTCCCTTTCTGAAGCCCACTGTCTTACTTCATTTCCATGCTCTCCATTGACTTGAGACTTGCAGATCCAAGTTCAACAAAAAAAAAGTTTGCTTTCCACAAGCCTTATGTTGGCATCATCGTCTGCAAATCCCATGAAGCCTGCCAGTTGTCTCATTTCTCAGTGGGCAACAAAGGCTTAGACCTTCCAAGTATAGCAGGGGTTACACCAGCTCTAGCCATGCGACCCGGACTCTGTTTTCCTCTCTGATGAGTGAAACGGATAGCAGTGGCACAGCACTGGCTGGGAGATGGGGAATAGTGGGAAACACTGGGAGAATACTGGGAGATACACAGGCAGAGGAGGCTGGTAAAGATGCCGATGCCACTGCCCAGCTCTTGGGATGACAATGAGGACAAGAGCTTTCTCCCTGCTCTGTGGGGACAAGGAGGCCGGTGGCTATGTATGTGCAGCACTGGCTGCTGGTCTGCTGGGGGATGTGGGACACAAGGAGGGAGCAGGGACACAGCTCTTAGCCTCCTCTGCCACGTCTCATTGCCATGACAATGGTGAATTATGAAAGATGGCAGTTTCAGTTGTCCCCACGACCACATACATCCCCTTTCCACCTCTAAAGGGATCTGACTGTGCTTGTATCAGCTTGGCTTTTCGGTAGCAGGGTCAGTGAAAAGCACCTATGAATCTTTTATCTCCAGTTTGTCTTCAGCTAAGGTGTCTCAGGTCAAATTTCCTGTCCTTCAGGGTAGGTGAGGAGGCTGATTTACTAAGCCATGCAGATCTGTGTCACAGCAGTCCAAACCCAGCCCAGGATTGGCCAAGCCTGCCATCACTCCCAGGGAATCTGAACTCCTTTATTAAAGATTAACTCTTTGCAACAGCAGTTCAAAAGACAGCATCATAAGAAAATAACCATGAGGTAGGGGGAGCACAGTGCTTGGGGAGAAGAGGTGGGAAAGGGAAAAGGGATTTTCCCTTCTTGCTTTAAGCAAAGTTATCTAGAAACTGGAGTGTCCATCAGCTTCTTACTTCCTGTGGGAGGAGAGCAAGAATAGGAGGCAGGAGAAGGAAGGACGGTGCATTTTTTACTGCTTGGGGAACATCTTCAGCTTTTAACATAGATGCAGAGGATGAGAGACCATGCCTGGCAGTAGATCTGCCCACAGGTAGTTGATCCTTGGAGAGACATACTTCTGCTTCCAGCCAAGGATACGGGTGGTCGAGAAAGATTATTTCTCCCTGCTTGCATGGTCAACCACAAGTCTTGAAAGCAGGGCTTGCACCAGCAACCTCGGGCCTAATGTGACTTCCTGGGAACAAAGAAGTGAGCGGGCTGGGGTGTTTGTTTGTCTACCTAAGGCTACTTATGACTCTTCCAGGTTTGAAACCCAGTGTGACAATTGATAATCTAATGGTCAAGGAGTAAGAGACTCCCAGTGAGGACTTTCAAGAGCCATAAGATATGGTGCCTTTAATGAAATCCCTGAATTCATGATCTCGTCAGTCGTCTACAGAATGCACAGCTGATAACACCCCAAAGGCAGGTCATGGAATCATGGAATTGTCAGAGTTGGAAGGGACCTCTAGAGATCATCTAGTCCAACTCCCCTGCTAAAGCAGGATTGCCCAGATCACATCACTCAGGACTGCATCCGGGGGGGGCTTGAAGGTCTCCAGAGAAGGGCACTGCACACCCTCCCCAGGTGGCCTGTTCCAGGGCTCTGGCACCCTCACCCTAAAGAAGTTTTTTTCTCATATTTGAATGGAACTTCCTATGTACCAGTTTGTGCCCTTTGTCCCTTGTCTGTCACTGGGAACCACTGAAAAGTCTGGCTCCATCCTCCTTCCACCCACCCTTCAGATACTTATAAACATTAAGAAATTCTCTCTTTCTCTCTCCCTCCCCTCAGGAGTCTCCCCTCACCTTTCTCTTCTCCAGGCTAAAGATTACCAGCCCTGATTCCACCTCTCAAAAAAAAAAATAATCAAAAAACCCAATAGATGTATTCTTTTGGGAGAGAGAAATANAAAAAAAAAAAAAAAAAAAAAAAAAAAAAAAGAGAGAGAGAGGGGGTAGAGGAAGAAAGGAGGGAAGGAAGTGGATGGGTGGAAGAAACCTTTACACAGTCATTCGTTGACATAAACATGCTGGTCCCCAAGCCTTTGCCTTCTCTGACTTCGCATATAGCTGGGATCTGCCCAGTTGGGATCCACTTCCCACCACATTTCACCAGCCCAGCCCATGGGCATGGTGTCCAGTCCATGGGCAAGTAGTCAAGCCCGAAATGCCAACCTGTGCTGACTCTATGGAGCACCAAGGAAACTCTAGAAAAGGTACTGTGAATGGTGAGGGAACCCAAACTTGGGAGAGGGCTCCTGTGGTGTAGATGTGAAGTGGACTTGCTTTGAGCACTTACATGGTCTCCATTTTCATGCTTCCCCTTCACTGGAATTCTCTCTCTCTGACTCCACTTGGCCACAGGAAGCAGCAATCAGAGCCCGGAGCATTTTTATTTCTTTATTTTTTTTTTAATAAACTTTATTCTATATTACAAATAGTTGTGTTTTTTTTCTTTTTTTGTTCTGGACTGCAAAATAGGAATGCCTTATATTTACATACACAGGTATACAATTAATTATAACAAAGGTACAGAAGCTTTGCCTTTACCAAGTAACAACGGGATTCCAATTTAAATAGTATAGATTTTATTTATTTTTTAACTAGGATCAATTCAAAAGAAAATCAAACCATCAACAACAACAACCTAAGAAAAAGGATCCCAACCTCCTTTCTAATGCTGTCTTGACATCTCTTTGAGGCTGTTAGCAACACTGTAGTGAAAGGATATGTCTTCACATTGATTTTGTATTTAAGGTGGAAGCTTTAGCAAACCGGAGAATGAGAGTTCTGGGCTCATGTGTATGCCAGGGTCAGACACTAGGAAAGGCCTGTCTTGTAACGTTAAATAATCCAGTTGCCTCTCATCTTGATTCTTTAAGGAAAACACTGGGAGCATTTAGTTAGCACCTAATATTTATGCTTCCTTACCCCACTCTGGGCTGGAGAGTGGGTTTCCTCCAGGGACTGGGGAAAGGGCAGCACAGAAATTTCAAATAATACCAAGTTTCTTTCAAGATATTTCAGAAAGGACTGCAAGCTTGGACATGTGCCTTGATTTTGCCAACCGGCTTTTGTGCCTCAGTCTATCTGAAAGTGAAGAGCAACTTCTCCTACTGGGGTATGCTGCCCTCAGAGTCAAGGAGCCATGCCAGATCACACCAATAAGAGAAGGGAATGCTGAAAGAGCCCAAATGTCCTGATTTTCCCTGTTTTCCACACCCAGGTTCGCTTTACTGAGCTTCCCTGCACATAGCTCTCTGCTGTGAGTGTCTTTGAGGTGATCTGTTTCCAAGCAGAAAGAATTTCTTG
The DNA here is from genome assembly GCA_013400375.1 of Thinocorus orbignyianus. Taxonomy (NCBI): domain Eukaryota; kingdom Metazoa; phylum Chordata; class Aves; order Ciconiiformes; family Thinocoridae; genus Thinocorus; species Thinocorus orbignyianus. Next base: position 669,471 of record VXBW01001239.1, on the reverse strand, counting down.
AGGTAAACTCTCCATTTTTAGAACAGAAGATTAACACCAAAAAATAAAAAAATAAAAAAATAAGCACCAATGAACAAACAACAACGACGACAACAACAGAAATCACACACGTGACAGGTTGATTAGACTAAGCAGCTTTATATTCTCGCTGGGTTTTTTTTGGTGGTTTTGTTTTTTTCCAAGTATAAATCTTTCTTTTCTTTTCTTCTTCTTTTTTTGTCCTTTTGACATCCTTCTACAAATTAATTTGTTGCTATAAGCCTGTGTGTCCTCTTAGGTGCTTCTCTAACAGTGTAGTGAACTGAGCCATCCTAAATAAAAAATGGTTGACAAATTCTGCTCTCAAAGTATTCTCTGCAAAATGTTTCCCTGTAAGACAATGAAACTTTCTTGGATGAAGAGGTGTTGCACAGTGGCAGAGGTGAGGGAAAACTGCAGGACTCTACAGACTGAAGAATACTCTAAAATGGGAACAGCGTTGGGTGTAGAGTAGGAAAAGCAGGAAAAGTCAGGCTGTGAATGGCCAGGAGGCTGAGGTTCACACCATGATGCTGAGGTTTGCTTCATAAATTGCCTTCTCCCCAGCATACCAAGTTTGGATGGCAAGACCTAGGACATCACAAGACCTCCTCCAGCCCTTACGAAATGTGGAAGGAACCTGTAATCTTTGTGTTGGCTGACTCAACCATGAGACTAGCCACTGGACTCTTAACACTCCGTTTTAATAGAAACATAGAATGGGTTGGGTTGGAAGGCACCTTAAGGATCATCGAGTTCCAACCCTCCTGCCCTGGGCAGGGACATCTCCCACTAGATCAGGTATTTCAATAACACTATTAAAAATAATGATGACATTTTTGCTATTTGCTTGGTGTTTCCCCCTTTCTGGCAAATACCTCCCTGTGGGCTAATGCACAAGTTATGGAAACTTTGGTAATTGTTTTTCAATTAAAGCAAATACTAACCAAAATTCCACTTGTAAATCTTTTTCATGCCGTATAAATTTTTTCATGGGGTCCAATGTCCAGGATCCATTATGAGAAGACAACTACAGTGGTAAAATTACAAATGAAAAAATTAGCATAGCCCTCATACTTAATGGAGCAAGGCTAGTGGATTCTGGATTGGACCAAGCCTTCAGATATGTTCAAGACAGAATAAAGAGTGGGAAGAGAAAGATGTATCATGTTGGGAGAGCAAGGTGACCTTGGGTGGCCGCCTTTCTCCTTTTTGGTAGTTCTCCTGTGCTACCTGTTCAAGTTCTAGCAATCTCTCACATCTTCTTTCAGGGAACACACAGCTTTTCCTCCAACAGTGGAAGGCTCAGTGTGCAAAAGCACATGACATGATGGCTTATGTCTCAGATCACTGTGATGCTGATAGGTAAGCACGCTCACAGGGAGGACACAACAGTGTTTGCAGAGGGACCTGGCACCTTTTGTTCCTCTAATCCAGGTGGGAAGTCCTAGAGCAAACTGCAGTGAAGAAATAATCTTAGTTCTCTCAGCAAGACCACAGAAAGTTTTTATGAGTTCCATTTCCCCAATTCTGATGGTGCTGCATCAGCATTCATTGTCTTGATTGCAGTGTTTAAGAAATACCCATGAAGATCAGCCTATCATCTGGCATATTCTGAATATTAAGAGCCTGCTCAGTGACTTCTAGGGACTTTGGCTCCAGTTCTCTCCACGTGGCTGGAAAACTAGTGTGGAATACCACCTATTGGACATTTTTGGTCAAGTGTGGAAAGGGAGGTGGGGGGAAACAAGTCAAAGCAAGAGGAAAAGAACACATCCATGTTGTAGTAGGGCTCATTCTTCTGCTTGTGTCTTTGCTTTAAACTGTATTTTACATGCACTTAAAAAATAGTTAGCTCAACAGGTGAGGCTGGGAAGAAAGATGCCAAGACCTCTCATAGACTGGGGAATGCTGGGATGGTGGTTGGAAATGGGGAGGGCACTGAAGGGAACAGGGGAGGAAGCCCACGCATTTACATCACAATTCTGGCACATTTTGCAAGCAAAAACTGAAACCAGCTCAAACACCAAATAAAGAAAAACAAAAAGAAAGATAAGGAGGAGATGAAAGAGAACCAAAATACAGTTTTTCTTTCAAATCCTGGGGATGGGGGAAAGAAGAGTGTGGAGAGAAAACGGAAATACCTAAATGAGGACTTGGGAAGGGTTAAGAAACCAATCTCACCATCTTCCCATTTCCCCTAAGTGTTTCATTCTCAGTGTCTCTGAGGTGTTCAAGTTTTTCTTGAAAAATATACATATATATATTACAGATGAAAAACTCCGTACCAGCAAGAAGAAATAAAATAATAACAACGGAAAACAACCATAATAAACCAAAAACAACACAGCCCTGAAAACATCAAAAAGAAACAGGGTGAGTCTCAGATTTCCCCTGTGGTGTTCCTCTGTCTTCAGTAACAGTTGCAAGACTACACCAGTTCACTTTGATAGCTTTTTTTTTTTTTTTTTAAACAGCTTCTTCTTCCTTTCATGTGCGCATGTCCAGGCTGTATAGCCCATCACTCATAACCACTTCCCTCCAAGCCAGCTATTTGTCCTTAGACTCCTACCATCCAGCTGTGAGTACAAGGCATGACAATAGGGTCCATATTTATCTTTTGTGGCACTTTGTTTGTCAAAACCTTTGGTTTCTTCCTTTTTTTTTTTTTTATTTTCCTTTTTTTTTTTTAATGTACTTATAAAAAATATTGTGTTTGTTTGTTGCCATAATTTTCTTACCGCTGGCTCTGGTGGGACTTCCACCCCACTTTCACAGCCATAATCAATGGGTCTGGAACATGCGCAGACATTACTAAATGGATCAACAAAATCGTGGCAGAACCAACCAAACCCAACTCATCCCTAATGCGCAGGCCTCTTAAAAATGCTGAGATGTCCATAAGGTGCATGATGAGTCCATCAGCTCAGCAATCAAACAGAAAGCAAGCAAAATTAAAAAGGAGATAACACACACACGCACACAGATACACACACGCACACACGCGCGCACACACACACACACAAAATAATAATAATTATAATCGAGAGAGAAATGTCTGGGGTTTTAAAACCAAGACGTGTCCCTAGGTTTGCTGTTTCAATATGAATCTTGTGATGTTCTCCCTACACACACACACATCCAGTTTTGGACTGCTGTTCTTTAAATGGGTTTGGAAAGACTTGCCTACGTGTGTATCTGCTTGGTTGAATGAAACCCGCTTGCTGACTGACTCCTGTTTGCACCACATCTCCCATGACACACACTCACGATCCGTTGCTCTGAAGAGGTTCTGGTTTGCTAGCAAGAGGCATGAATAAAACCAAAAGCACTCATTCCGTCATCAATTTATACACCCTGTCTTTACCCCTTCCCTCCTCCAGGTGCAAAGTAGATTCAGGCTGTAGCTCTGAGGATGGTGTGAGATGGATGTGGGCTGATTCCCCATGACACACAGCCACTCCTCCATCTGCTAGTGAGCACTGTTCATTTCTGGTGAGATGAATGCAGACCCCCAGCTTTCACGTTCATGATGTACAACATGCAAGGTTCTCCAGACCCTGAGGGTCTCCCACTGTGGTGAACCATGGTGTGTTTTCCAGGATGGCAGCTGTATGAAAAAGATTAGCCAAATTCAGAAAAGACATAGCAGCTCACTCCACTTTGGTTGGTCATGAAACAGGTTGAGATGTTGTTCTGGAGGAGATGAGGAGAGGAAAGCATGGGGTAATCATCCACAGTTGTCCTGTGTTGACAGTGATCTCTGAAGGGATAGGAAGTGTAAAGACAGAACAAATCCTTCCCAGGAAGGAGCTGTATCTTCAGCAAGGCCTGTTGATTCCAGAAATGGAGAAGAGGAAAGACCAGGAGTTGGCACTAAAAGGCAGATGAGCTGACAGCAGTTCAGAGACCTCCAGAAGACATGCAGTTCAGCTGGGACTATCTAGATAGGAGAATATTTTGCAGTGTTTCATTTGGATTTCCTCCAAGATTTCCTTCCAAAATGTGTGGTGACATTTTCTTTTAGGAGTGGCTCTGAAGGAAGCTTCTACCATCAGTCCTAGGTACCACCATGCTTCACAGCAAGCCCTTCAGTAGCCTTCTGATATTCCACCATGAGAAAATAACAGCTTTGTTCCAGTTGAGGAAACAAAATGGAAAGAACTAACAGCTTTAAAAAATACACCTCTGATTGGTTTTTGAGGCCGAGCACCTTGCCTGGAACAAAATGAGACTTCTGGCTCTTGCTTTCCAAGCTGAGGTGGGAACAAGGGAGAAGCTGCAGTGTCCACTGCCAGAAGGAACAGAACCACCACTAATGGGATGCCACTGAGCAGAAAGAGCACTTTTGCCTCAGTGCTAAGACCAACAGGACACAATGGGAAAGACGGAGGGGACACAGGTCTCTTTGAAAAATAAGAATAATTGTATGAAACACATGGGCAGGGGAGTGTCGGTCTCCTCCTCCCCTCTTGACCCTTCTCCTGTCCCCAGAAAGCAGCTGCACCGCTGTTTGCCCAGGCAGATAAAAGCCACAATGGTCCCACTCTGGACGGAGCTGTGGCATTCTTCAGGGAGCCTTGGGGTTCCTCTCCCAGTGGGACACTATCAAAAGAGTTGCAATGGCTCTGCAGGAGAGGATCTTGACTTGCTCCTGACCACCAGGATCCCTGCAGGCAGGCTGCCTTCCCCTTGGGGAGACTTTTAGTAATACTGAGTTCATTTTCATGTCCACTCCAGAGGCTACACCCCTTGGAGGGCAGTTAAAGCAGCATGATAGAAGTTACCTCCCAATTCCCCATCTGCAGAGTGATTATGTGATGTTGGGGGAGGGTAGGGTGTATGTAATAGTTTTTTCTCTAGGGCAAAGGCAGAGGGGAAGCTGTGAAAAGGAGAGCTTCACCCAATTGTCTTGATATCCCCAGAGCCAAAATTCCTCTGCAGTCTTTTCTTTTAACCCCTGGGGTTTCGTCACTTTGTCCATAGATTTTGAAAGAGAAAGAAATGAGAGAGAAAGAGGAGCGGTGTTCAGGTGACTCTGCTTACAGCCGATCAAAACTTGCACTTGGTAAAGATGATGATCTTGAGTGAGGCACGACTTGGTTTATCCCTCCCAGGGTGTCCCTGGCAGGACAGTTCTCAGCTGTCTATGCTCATGAGGGTTATGACTTGTTCAAGTTTGTAGGCAAGTTTCTGTTTCCCAGCCTGGTCATCTTGATCAAGGGCTCCGAGAATCTGGAAAATGAGAGGGAAAGAAGCAACAGGGATTTTAACTGTTTTGCCCCAAAGGACTGTGTCCAGCACCTTACATCAACCGATGAAGGTTAGCTTTCTCTAAGATGGGTACTGGGATTATTTTGGATTATGCAAAGCAGGTCAATGAGCCAGCAGGGAACTAGGCAGGCAGTCTGGGGTAGATTTGACTAAATGCAGACCTCTAGATTGCAACCAATTAAATGGATTGGTATCTTGGAGATCAGTTATTTGGTAGCTTTATTCATCACCTTGCCATTGCCACTTGAGAAGCCCCAAGGTATCTCACCTGGTCTTCAACATACAGAACTTTTACTGGTCACCTTTAAGTCCCGTGTCACACTTGCTGGAACATTCTTGGGTGCTTTAGAAAATCTGAAACGGCACTGGGCATATATGCTTAAACAACTTTTAGCCACATGTGATGCATGGCTTATGTGGAGCTCCTCTGTAGCAAGCTCACATCTGACTGTCAGCTTCTGCAAGCCTGCCAGCTAGAGCTGATTGACCAATAAGAGGAAACAAAAATAACAGGGATCCAGACGGAAGAGTACCAAGGAGATCAATAATTTCAGACTCTCCCTTTCCAGATCCTAGGACTTGCTTTTCATTCCTTACACCCATCATCCCCCTAGCCAGGATGAAGATCTGTGACACGTGCTGGGACTGGGAATAAGTGGGCTCTCCTGTGGTTCTGCAGAACTGCTCTTTCCCTTTCCAAGGCTCTTACCTCCTCACTGTACTTGCCAACGTAGGAGTATATCTCTGAGAGTGCGCTCATAGTGTTGAATTCGTTCATATGCATGCGAGATTGCTCAGCCAAGTATGCATTCATGTCCTGGTCACTGATGGCTGGCATTTTGGTGATGTCTGAATAGTACCTGAGAGAGAGAAATACAGGTGTTTCTTGAGGGGAAAGAGAAAGGAGTCAAGAGATTAAAGCCATCAAGAATAAGGAGAAAGAACACACTTAGGGTTCTTGGAGTCCTCTAGTGCATCAATGATATACTTGGTCATGCTCTTCTCTTACAGCAAAGGAGATGATTTAGCCAAAAGTGGAAATTACTGAATCACGCTCTTCCTGAATATCAGATGCTTGTTGTATTCACTCAACCCTATTCTGACACCAAAGTCCCAAAGAACAACCTGTAAACTTCCTCCATGCCATCAAAGACACAGACAGTACCTATTGATGCTGGAGTCCTTTGTCAAGCCTTCAGGGGCTTTCAGTCCTGCAGAGAAGTCCTACTGATCTTACTGCCCACTGAAAGATCAGTATTTTGCTCCCACAGCCAAAAAAATCCCAGCATGCTTCCTTGTACCATTCACACTCGTACTCCTGCATCCATTGCTAACATCACCCACCTCCCCCACTGAATCCAGTCTACCCCAGCAACTCCTCTTCTGCTCAGCATCTCCCTTTAGCCCCAGATTTTAAGCAAGTCTGATGTCATATTTTGTGGCAATAGGCAACACCCTCATCTCATACAATCGTAGAATGCTTTGAGTTGGAAGGGACCTTAAAGATCATTGAGTTCCAGCCCCCCTGCCATGGGCAGGGACACCTCCCACTAGACCAGGTTGCTCAAAGCCCCATCCAGCCTGGCCTTGAACACCGTCTGGGATGGGGCAATCACAACTTCTCTGGGCAACCTGTTCTGGTGCCTCACCACCCTCACAGGAAAGAATCTCTTCCTAGTGTCCAATTTAAATCTCCCCTCTTTTAGTTTAAAACTCTTACCCCTTATCCTATTACTATATTTCCTCATAAAAAGTCCCTCCCCACATCTCCTATAGACACCCTTTAGGTACTAGAAGGCTGCTATAAGGTCGTCTTCACTCTGACTGGGGAAATCTGCTTCTCTTAGGAGCCAACATCATTCCCCTTGAGAGCAAGAAGAGTGGGGCTTTATATGTAGGATACAGAGCCCCCAAACCCTTTCCCATCAGGCTTCACTAGCAGAGCAATGTCACTTTAAGGAAGGTGCTATTTTCAATGTCCTTCGTCCCCTGGGTAAGGCAGGTCTTGGAGGACAAGGTTTGCAGAAGGTAATCAGTCACTGTCACTCGCAGCTGTGCTCTGCTGTCAACTGGTTAATTAGACGCCATCATTTACATTTTTAATTTCTGCAATTTGACATTTTGTGCACAAGGAAAAAAAAAAAGGAAAAAAAAAAAAGCCCATAGCTGCAGCAATTCACAATTTTATAATTAGGAGGCAGAGGGGATGGGGAGCCAAAAGAGCTGACAGGTGTCCTGTAAACAGCGTTGAGACACCTGCTGAGATGGAGGCTGTTTTCCACTGCAGAGAAATTGGACACTGAAGTGCTGTATGATAAGGATCCTTCAGACAGACAAGTGGGAAAATACTCTCTATGACAGCAGGGGGATAAGCAGCTGCTAAAATCTCCTAGGAAAGACATCACAGTGTAGGAGCACTGGGAGGAAACCCCACCACACCAGAAGGTTCCAGTTTTGCTCAGTCTGGTTTTGTGCCCCCCGGTCCTATCCTGATTTATTGCAATGGGTTCTTCTCAGTTGCTATCATGGTTTTGCAGAGAAGGGTTGATGTAACCTTTGGGAGAAGAAAGGCTTTGGAGGCAGAGGTCCTTCTCCCAGCAATGTCCATAGTCTTCTAGCCTGACTGCTTCCAGTGCTAGACTCTGGCTGTAATAAAAATTTATGCAAACCTCACTAACTTTACTGCAACTTCCAGCGTGCACAACATTACTCTCTCTGGAGTCCTAGCATCCTGTCTTCTGGGCTCAAGACCAGTAAAAAATTCTCATCTAATTCAGTCCCATGGACTCCCAGTACTCCAGTGATAAGTGATCAGGCCTTGATTTTGCTTTACTCTCTACCTAACCTTCAATCTCCAGGTGGACCTGAACAGTTGTCTGTAAGGGAAGGAGCCATCTGGAAACTTCTTGAGGACCTATCCTGCAGAACCACCTCCAGAAGAAGGCGGTGAACAGGATGAATAAGGATTTCTAGACCTTTGCCACACAGAGAAAAAGTCAAACAGGTCTTAGCATCAGCAGCTGGACAAAATCAGAGATTACCAAGAGAAAGTATCAGGAGCTGGTGGCATCCATGACAGTGATACTGAAGGTTCCACAGAGCCAAAGCACATTGCTGAGAAACAAGGAGTCCTATGGCCAAAAAATGAGGTGTGTCTTGGCACCCAAAGAAAACTTATTTCATGGGCAACCAGCACAGCTCATAGACTTGTGGGGAAAAACAGCCTGCAATGCAGTGAAATGCATTGATTTATGGCACCTAAGAGGAGCCCATGGAGAAAGTCCCAGCTCCTTATGAATATTGCATAGGCATCTTCCTGCTAGGCGAAATGAAAAGAGAAGGGGATTACATCACAGAAAAAATAGATTAGGCCGGTGGAGGAAAACAGAGGTTCTGGGTTGTATTTGACAGTCTGGCTCTAACAACTGGTTGAAATGATCCTTTCCCTCTCTGGTTCAGCTGCTCATCAAATGGCAGCAGGACAGTGGGATGGGGTGCTTCAAAAAATTGATACACAAACACATGTGTCATCTGCTCCTCCAAATTTCTCCTGTCTCCCTTTCACCTGTTAGTTATGGTCTCCCGAAGTTCATGACTCACAAGGGTCTGAAAGCTCCCTGGCCTCTTTCCAACCCTGCAGGGACATTTTCCCAGCAGCACAACACTCCCATGACTCACCTAATCAATGAAAAGCAACACGCAGTGCTATCTGGAGCGAAGGACAGAGTTCAAGAATCTGATTTTCAGGTCTTGGAGACCTCTCCAGACAGGACAGACCCTCAGGCTATGATCTTAGTGTGCCAGGTTCATGGGCCATCACCCACAGCCATACCACAGTGTTCCTGTCTCCCTCAAACCCAATTGCCTGCCAGTCATACACCTGAGCAATTATTACCCATTTAGACCGCAAACCAAGATATTGTGGAACTGTTTTGCAGGAAAAAAAAATAAAAGAAAAAGAAGGGAAAAAAAATAAAAAGCATGTATCAATAGTCAAATCTAGCTGCTAGTACATGAAGAAGATGTATAATGTTCTTCCATCAGAACCTTGCCATGGCCAAATGATTTATTTATACAGAAGTGGTTCTAATGAAGCCATTGTCACGCTATCTAAAGAAATTATGATTGTGTATATTAAAGCATCCTAGCAGGAAGATGACAACATCCCTGCTGAGTCTTTATTCACCTTCTGTTTGAGACTAGATCCTCCAAGGTATTTAGGGACTCCCTGCCATTTGCATACCCCTAATGTGTTCAAAACCACTGTGAAGCTGTCACTGAACCCCAGAGGTCCTTACATTGTCACTGCTGGTATTTGCAAGGCTGCCTGCGTGTGGCTTTCCCTCGCCTCTGCGGCTGGCAGCTCTCACTCACACCCAAGCTGAGCTGTGAGGCCAACGCTGAAGGAACAAGATGCTCCTTCACCACCCTGCCTCCTGAGACCACCCCAAACCTGAGGGCCACCAGGTCTCGCCTGGGACATCAACAGATCACTGACTCACACTTCCACAGCCAGATTCCCTCTGAATGAGGAAGAACAGCAGAAAAGTAGATAATCATAGAATCATAGAATTGCCTAGGTTGGAAGAGACCTTTCAGATCATCTAGTTCAACCATCAGCCTAACACTGACAAGAACTGTCACTAAACATGCCTCACCCATGCTGACTAGAGGGGGATGACCACCTCCTGAGTCCTACTCACCACACTGTTCCTGATCCAGGCCAGGATGCTGTTGGCCTTCTTATCCACCCAGGCACACTGCTGGCTCATGTTCAGCTGACAGTCAGCCAATATCCCTAAGTCATTTTCTTCCACACAGCAATCTAGCCACTCTTCCTAAAGTCTGTAGCACTGCATGGGGTTGTCATGACTCAAGTGCAGGACCTGATACTTGGCCTTGTCGAACCTTATAACACTGACCTGGAACCATTGATCCAGTCTGTCCAGATCCCTCTGCAACACCTTTCTAGGTGAACACGCCCACTCAACTTGGTGTCATCTGCAAACTGGTGCACTCAGTCCCCTCGTCCAGATCATTGATAAAGATATTAAAGAGGACTGGTCCCAATATCGAGCCCTGGGGAACACCACTTATGACTAGCAGCAAATCTAGCTTAGCCTGCCTCTTAATTTCAATACTGAGAGACCCAGGTAGAAGACAGTGACTACTTGGTCAGATGTGCACCACTTACTGTCCCAGTGCTGCAAATTTGCTCCTTCTTCTGTAGCCCAGTTTTGGTTGCCTCCAGTGAATATTTCCCAACTGTTTCTGGGAGATCCTTAAATGCGTATCAGAAGTTCCTCCCTTGTGGACTTGATTTTCCCCTGGATCACAGGAGGAGACTGAGTTTTTACCTCAAGGTTCCTCATTTTCTGATATAGTGGCAAGTTTGTTCACTAGGCATCAGAATAAAATAAAACTCTTGAGAAATTTGGGTAAATCTCTCACTCGGGCACATCAGCAGCTCAAATGGAGGATTTGAGGATTAGTAGGCCATAGGATGTGACTTCAGAGGTATCACTTGGACAGCAACACACCCTAGCCTGGCTTGAACAGGAGAGCCCACGAGACCATCTGCTAGAATCATAGACTCAAGAATGCTTAGAGTTGGAAGGGACATTACAGATCACTCATGGCCCCTGCCATGGACAGGGACACCTCCCACTAGACCACATTGCTCAAAGCCCCATCCAGCCTGACCTTGTACACCTCCAAGGATGGGCCATCCACAGTTTCTCTGGGCAACCTGTTCCAGTGCCTCACCACCCTCACAGGAAAGAATCTCCTCCTAATATCTAATCTAAATCTCCCTTCTTTCAGTTTAAAACCATTCTTCCTCATCCTATCACTCCAGTCCCCGATAATGAGTCCCTCCCCATTTTTTCTGTAGCCCGTTTAGGTTCTGGAAGGGGCTTTAAGGTCTCCCTGGAGCCTTCTCTTCTCCAGGCTGAACAACCTCAACTCTCTCAGCCTGAACCTGAACTACCACTACTGTATGGGGAAGGATTTTGGATGCACTAGTATTTAGTAGGGTTACCTCTTCTTCTCAAAAAANNNNAAAAAAAAAAAAAAGAATTATTCTTGTCGCTTTCACATCCTAATCTTTCCCTGGGTTGTCTTTCTTTTGGTTTCATTTTTTGTTTGTTTTGTTTTGCTTTGTTTTGTTTTGTTTCCCTAAGGAAAGCAATACAACAGAGACCTGTGAATACCTCTTGACCTCTGTTGAGGCAGATGCTCTTGCCTTCAGTACCAACCAGGAAAGGCTCCTCAGTGGAGCTGTTTCACAAGAATGCCTGTGCCCGCTGCCACTCAGTAACTCATTAACTCGTCAAACGAGAAAAGAAAAGCCGTGATGTTGGTGCTTCCTCTCCAGTCTGAAATTTTCCAGCGCGGCCGTGGTTTAGGCAGCTTAGCATGGAGCTAATTGCCTTCCAAAAGATCTTTTTGTCATGGCTGTTGTTGTGCCGTCGCTGGGTTGGGACTGCACTCATTAATAATCATTTTAGCATATGAAAAGCTTGTAACGAATCCATGTGCTGCAGACGGCAGATGCAATTACAGCAATAACATAATTAGGGTTATGCAATAGCCGGCTGTATCAAGACCACTGAAGGAGGAAGAGATGTATGAAAGTGATGCGGGAAGCAGAGAAGGGCTGAAGGAAAGCCTGGGAACACCCCAGCGGCCAGCTCCTTTACGGGTTGAAGTGAAGCAATGCAAGGACATACTGTCAGGTCTCCTGTTGACACGGCATGGCAGTTTTAGTTTGCTGGGAGGCATCTGGGCTGCAGAGTTTGCGTTTGTGCTGATTCAGCTACAGGCAGCCGCCAGACTCTGTTAGCCTGGACTGATTCTGTTTTGGAGAGACGTTCAGGCCAGGCACTTGGACACCGATTGGCAGTAATAGCATGACAGCTAAGCAGAAGGTACTGGCCCCAAAGTCAGCCGAAGACCTGTCAGTTCTTCCAGAGATTTACCTTGAAGAGTTGGAGGGAATGATTCTGTCTGTGTATGCATCACTTTGCTAGGGCACTGATTATATTTTGCTACTGCATGACTTCTCTGCTGTTTTTCATTTCAGATGACTGGGCAGCATCAAGTCAATGGTTGATGAGTGAGTTGGTGCACAGGTAGTTTCTCTGGGAGAAGAAACCATCCAGCATCATCTCGATGCAGAGGATGCGTGTGTCTGAGGTTGTACTTTCTAAATAGAGACATGTTGTCATCTTGCCTACTGAAAACTGCACTACACAAGAGCAGCATGTTACTGTGATGAGAAGATATCAGGAGTTTCTTGCAGACTAAAAGCGAAGACAGACAAGTGAACAGTCTTCAGATACACCAGACGCTGCTGCAGAGAGGCAGGGAATGAGCTGTACCTTATATCCCTGGGGACGCAATGAGATGGCATGGGCTTTAATTTCAGTCAGGGAGATTTTGGCTGCCCATCAAGGAGAACATTCTGATGGGAAGGATGGGGAAGCACAGGAACGGATTGCCTGAGGAGTGGTAGGCCTTTAAGAAAGGGGTAGACAAGCATCCGTCAGGGAAACTTTAGACAGAGCTGATCCTGCCCTGAGGCAGGAGATGGTTGGATTGACCTCCTGAGGCCTCTTCCACTACCATTTTTTATTATCTCTAGTGACAAGTCCCCTACCTTCATCCTCAGTATGCTATATCTTCAGCCTTCTTTCTGGTAGGGAAAGGAGATACAAAAGACTGCATTTTTTAAAGTAGAGCCAGGATTTGCACCTGTCATTTAACGCTCTCTTTTGAAGACCTTGCAGTCACCCCAATGTTTTGTAAAGCTTCAATAATAACTTAAAATGTTAGGGTGCATGCAGTTTATAATCTTTATGTACTAAACCATTCAAATTTGTCTTTCTTTGTAAAACTGGCTGCGAAAGGCCAAACAGACATCAACAAGAACTGCACTGGAAGAGACCATCTATGACGACAGAGTCCCAAAACCTGGCAAGGCTGACAAGTTATGTGGGTTAGATCCCGAATGGGTACAGACTATTCATTTTGCATACCTCAAACACACTCCCACAGCATTTTCTCACAGCTTAAGAGCTTGACATGTGAAGGCTAATGCCATGCAAATCATAGTTGCTTCAGGAAAAGGAAATAGATGAGATCATAGACCCAGGGCCTGGGTGCTAACAGCTAGATCAGGCAGCATTTGTATCCAGGTTAACATAATAAATTGCAGATGTTGTAATTCTGAATTCCACAGATCAGGTCACTTTAAACCACTTTTAGTCCCAAACCCGGCAAACCTAATTTGAATGGTCTTCATTGGAAGATTCTCAAGATGTTAAGAATATTTGCAACGTCTTCATTGACTTTCAGCTTTCCTTTGAGGGGCTACTTTTAATGCACGACAAGCAGGCAAAAAGAGACCAAGTCCCTGCAAGTAAAAGAAAAAAAAAAGCACCAGTTCCTCTCCTTGCAGAACTGCAGGTATTTGGGGCACCAGCGTGCAATGGGAAAACTCTTTGGCTTCTGCTTTTTGTGCTCTGCCCCTTTTCAGTCTCCCACATCCCTGCCTCCTTGCCAGGTTTCGGTAGGGAAATATCGTATTGATTGTGATACAGGCAATTAAACGGTGTTAATGAAGTTCAAACAAGTGTTATCATAAGCTTGGCAGCATGGAGAGAAATGAAAGGTCAGCCACAGCCCTTTGTCATCTTTTCAGTGTGGTGCTGAATGCTAATGAGACAGCCCCAATTAGAACAGGCTCCCCTTTGTATTGCTTGGGGATTACATCAAATGCTCCCAAGTTCTCCAGATTTCTAGGCTCAAAGGGGACATTTGAAGTAAACTTGAAAAGATGCACATCTGAAGCTGGTCTAATGTAAATTCACCAAAGCCTATAGAGTTCTACTAACAAAAGTCAGATGAGAATCTGGTCCACCGTCCTCATTCTTTTCCTCATTTTTCAATAGACTCAAATAATGATAATTGAAAAGCCTCCACCTTGTTTTAGAACCACAGCCTGACTCTTCATGGCTTCAACAAAAGCCAAAGAGTCTGTCCCCATTTCCTGGGTTAATTCTCCTGCCTCAGTCAGTCGTACTCTCCTGCCGCAGGAAATCCAAGTTGTGGCTGGACCTACATATTTCCTATCCATGAGTTTTCATGAGGAAAGAGCCCTGGGTGTGAAATTTAAATGCTGGACCTGGTTTTTGTAAAAGTCAGGATTTCTCAGTGGATTTGTTTCAGCACACAGAGCCCACTTCTGCTTCCAACAGCATTAAAAAAGAACTGTTCGAATTGAACTCCCAGTTGACTCCCATGTGGTGGTAGACCATGGATCAGGCCAGAACCTGTAGCTATTCCCTTCCCACCATGCATTCACACTCTAAAGAGGTGGAAAACTAATCTTTGAAGGGTTTGAGGCATGTAGTTTCACCCACACCTGCTTCTTATGCCAGGGTCATACCATAGTTTCATTTCTGTGAGTCCTAACGGCAGAGCCACACTGAGAAACCAGGAGTTGCAAAGAGAAGGCTTGGAGTAACCCAGCCCAGCTTCCATTTCAACAGACCCACTAAAAGAAAAGAGCCTGTCTTTACTCCAGGGTACCTTCAAGTAGGGTTACAATCTACCACTGCCTAATTGCCCTCTTAGAGATTCTTCTTCATCAAAGAAGTTCATTTGATTTCAGGTTCTTCTGATTTACTCAACCGCTTCTCAAACTCCCTGACTGAAAATCTTTTTATCTTATGATTCACTCTTTGAAGAAGTCTAGTGGTCTTGAAGAACGCTCTCTCCAGCTGATGCTGACTACAGAAATAGCTCCAACCAGTACTGGAAGCCATCGGAGTTGGAATAACTCCCTCTAAGTACAGTTGCAGAATAGAGAAAAGGAATTAATTAATTCAGAGTAGAAATTATATTCTATTCATCCTTGATATGTTTTTCTTTGATCTACCACAGCATCCAGGTGCCACTGCCTCGAGTCAGTGGAACTGACACACAAAAATATAAGCAGGGCAGAAGCTCTAACCATATTCCAAAACCTACAGCCTCCCCTTGGGCATCAGTTCAAGTTGTCAGACATCAGTGCAGATAACAACCAGCACATGCTGGGCGCAGAAATCCAGTGCTGTTTACTAGCAGCAGGAGGTGTTATGTACCTCGTTTGCAAACCCAGTTGTTCAGGAAAACTTCCAGGGCAATGCAGCACCTCTTGCTGAAGATCTCTGGGCAACAGGGTTTAGGTCTAAAAAGTTGCAAAGTGTAATCAATATTGGAAAAAAACAAACAAACAAAAAACAAACCAATCCAAAACTGCAGCCTTCTGTTTAATTAGAAAAAAACAGGGGTTCCATAAAACCATAGAATCATAGAACAGGTCGGAAGGGACCTTAAAGATGATCCAGTTCCAAACCCCCTGCCATGGGCAGGGACACCTCCCACCAGACCAGGTTGCTCAAAGCACCATCCAGCCTGGCCTTGAACACTTCCAGGGATGGGGCTTCCACAGCTTCTCTGGGCAACCTGTTCCAGTGTCTCACCACACCCACAGGAAAGAATTTCTTTCTAATGTCTAATCTAATCTCCTCTCTTTCAGTTTAAATCCATTCTTCCTCATCCTATCACTCCACTCCCCGATAACGAGTCCCCCCCCCATTTTTCTGTAGCCCATTTAGGTACTGGAAGGGGCTCTAAGGTCTCCCTGGAGCCTTCTCTTCTCCAGGTTAAACAACCCCAAAAGGAAATAGACTGTTCTCCTCCTACATACCTCAGTTTGTCACTCAAATATCCCACTCTCCAAAGATAAAAAAATTCAGCCAGGGTCACATGTAAAGCGAAGCATTTGTCCACAGAAACCAACCACCTGCTACACACAAGGTTGCTAAAGCATCACTAGGGTATGACACCTCCGGGTCACTGTTGATGCAAGCTTGATTTCTAAATGAATGTCAAATGCCCCTTTTTCCCCTATCCAGGTCAATCCAGCAATCAGCCTCAATACATACTAAGAAACTTGGACACAGTACCAGAAGTAGGTCATAATTAAGCAAGGTAGCTCGCAAGAGCCTTACAGGTTGCCTAGAAACGACATTTGCAGAAGTGTTTAACCACGTCTAAAAATAATTGTCCAGACAAATCAGAGACCAACAGGAGCATTACTGTAAAAAAATGTCACCTCACGCTGACTAGGGGACAGAGCTCTTTGATCAGCTGTGTTCTCTTGTCACAAAATGAGAGAAAACCATCCCAACTAAAAGAAATACAGCGGTTTACAGCACTGTGTGCCTACACTAGCAGAGGTCTGATATAACCAGCATGACACGGTATCAATTTTAGACAGTGCCTATGAAGTCATCTGGACAAATCACTCCTTAAAACTGGATGGCATTGCAAAGGAATGATCTGTAAGATAAACCTTTCTTTGTATTTACAGAGTAGTAATCATTCTCCATCTGTGCAGTTCCCAAACCTGTCAATAATGCCAGGCAAGCGTAGCGTGCTGGGAAACAAAGCAGAGATCAACTCCTGCAAGGCTTGCGCCAGCAGACAGGCTCCTGCTGAATGGAGTTGCAAGATGTGCTATTGGCTTCTCCTGCGGAAAAGCTTAGAGAAATTGAAGCCCCTGTGTATTGCAGGACTAGTCGTCTTGATTGTATTTCCCAAAGAGCAGATTTGCCAGACACCGAACCTCAGTGCAGTAGATTGAATAGTACAGCCACAGGTCTTGCAGATATAGATAAAAGGCTTGGAAAGAACTTCTGACCTTTCAGAAAATACCTGCAGAGTTTCAGTCACCAGCCTGTCAATCTTACAGTGTCTCATTCAAAACACAGAAGAGCCTCCAAGGAAAGCTGCTAGACTTGGAACAAGAGGAGATACTTGTATGACCCTTGGGATCTAGGCAGTGTGGGGGCTGTCACAGCAATGCCAAGAGCAGCAAAATCACTTCTGGTCTGTGTGGAAAGACTTAGAAGCCCCATGTACTTCACAAGGCTCAAACACGTCACCTCCCCTTCCTTCCTCCCTCTACGCTTCTCAACAGTTTCTCCTCAAGAGAAATGATGATGGCAAACACCTTCAGTTCACACCTCTAATTAAAATTCCATCTCCTCTGCAAAGCAGGTGGGAACAAAAGGCTAACACGGAGCTTTCTACCTAGGAAATAATCAAAGGAAAAAAAGATAGCAAAGAAATACTGATGATACCTCCTACCTCCACTCATGAAGCATGGCCTCATAGTACCCCTTACTTATGCCATGCCTATTTCTAAAACTAAAACTCACCTTTCCACCCAGTTCTTGTAGCTGGGGATGTCCTTGGCGTAGAGAAGCTTGTTGGAGGGTGAGTCTTTGCCCAGACGGTGCTCTGAGGTTGAACAGGAGTCCATGAAAGTCTGAGCCACTACAGAGAGGCAGGCATCTGTGATGCTGTTCTTGTGGATGTCAAAGACAAACTGTGGGTTCTTGATCATGTTAACCCAGAACCGTAATGGGAGGCTGCAAGAAGGGTGAAAATGGTGGAAGAGGTGAGTCAGTCAGTGCATGGCTCACAGGTTTTGTTGTGGGAGGTTACAACAGTAAATGCTGGATGGGAATCAAAGATAATGGTGTGGAGAGCAGGATTCTGGGATAAGTTTTGATATACAACAAAATCCTCCCCTACAGGACTCTAGGAACAACAGCAGAGTCACCTCAGGAGCAGGTTTTGTCCCTGTTATCCTTACACGCCAGATTTTATCACTCTTGAAGTCAATGCCATTGTACTGAAGTTACACATAAGTTAATGAGAGTGTAATTGGGGTGGTGAAAATTACTTCTATCTTCTCTACATTAGGATGCAAGGTAAAGTTGCATCTGTTGGCTGGTTCATCGGACAAGGATAGTCACAGAACCCACAAAAATTACTGTGAGCACCTGTCATAGAGGGACTTGGCTGACAGCCCTCATAGCAACCCCATGGGAATAGAGGTAGGTAGAGCTCCCAGGCTGAGATTTTGGAGTGTTTACATCATGCACTGTTTGCTGTGACCACCGTGTACTGTCACGCTCCACAGCTCAAGACCAAGACCGTGTATGACCATAGAATCATAGAATGGTTCGGGTTGGGAGGGACCTTAAAGATAATCAAGTTCCAACCCCCCACCATGGGCAGGGACACCTCCCACTACACTAGACCAGGTTGCTGAAAGACCTAGCACACTGGGCATGAAGCAGTCCTTGTTGCCTCAAAAAAGGGGACTGAGGAACAAGGATTGTAGCCTTTGAAATGAAGATACATCTTCCCTAACCCAGGAAATAATATTCCAATTGCAATCCAAATCCCTTTTTCCCTCCTTTTTCTCAAAAGAGCCGTTCATTGGTGTGAGATACCTCTAGCCTTTGCCTCAAGTCTTTTTGTCAGGTCAAATGCATTCATATATTCATGGCCTAGAAGCTGAGATGTGTCACTGATCACAGAGTTGAACTCTTGTCTCTCTGTCAGGTAGATTGTCCACACCTTCCCAAGGGGAGGTTATTCTTCAGCAAGACAAATTCAGGCTAAACTCTAAAGTTCCTCAGTTCCTCCCATTTGCTTGTTACCCCATGTGTTTATAGCACCATAAAAAAATTCATCTCTAAGTCAGATATACATCAGGTAACAGCAGGCAGTTTAGCATAACCTGACAGAGGGATGACACCAGGTTTTCCTAAACCACTGTGTGTTCTCCTAAGCCAGCAAAATCACAGAGCAAATATAAGGAAAGCACCTCCCCTACCTCAGGTTATCCTACCAGCCAGTTTCAGGAGAAGCAGTAGACACTGGCAATGAGATCTGATGGAGTTGTGGGAGGGAAACATTTTAGACTGGGGTGGAGGTTCATCTGTTGGGGGACGAGGTGGACGACTAAATGGTGAAGAACTTCTTCTGCAGGTGTTTGGATGGAAAAGGCAGCCTCAGAGAGGAGAGCAGAGATTGCATGTATGTGTAGGGAGGGGCTGGGGGGACGGTGTCCCTAGCTGGGAATAATGAAGCCCGTGATGTGACTTTGAGTTAATTTAATCTGATTGAACAGATTTCTTCATACTGCCCCTTTTCCCACATACACACGCACTCTGCCTTCCCCCCTCCCCCCTTAAATAAACCTCCTGCTCATTTAGTCTGAGTGGCTGCAATCAGCCTTAGATTAGTGCCGCAGATAATGTTAATAATATGCTAATGTTTCATTAGTTGAAAGCCTCTTTGGTGCATGGGGTTTCTTTTTTTATGTCACTGTGCTGTGACGATCTGCCATCAGCATGGCTGGTAAAAGGAAAAAATGCATGAGCTGGGAGCCCCATGGCTCTCCTCTGCTGTTCCTTTTATAGTCCCTGTATTTGCACAGGAGAAGGGGAGGGAGCAATTCCCCAGGGGACTCTTTCCAACAGGGAGACTCAGCAGAGAGGAGCCATGGAGATCTTTTCTCTCCACCGACCCCGACTTTTCCCTGCTGTCCCATTACATGTATGAAGAAGGGTTGCTGCCTGGCAGCTAGAGCAGGAGATGGATGTCAGACTTTGCCACTTGCTCTGAAGGAGACTCACATCCAGATCCAGAGACCTTAAGTACTATTTTAATACCATTTGAGATGCTCTCCCGGTCTCCAGCTACAAGCCCAGGAGGGTACGCTTCTCCTGTGAGTGCTGCACATCCCCTGTTGATGTCTGGGATACCTGAAAATATCTCAGATGGCACTAAATGCCTATGTGTGGGCAAACAAATGGAGCTCTAGGCCCCCTCAGACTACACTCAAACACCCAGTCTAGATGAAGACAGTAGTGCTGGATCCTCTCTCACGCCTCCCTAGACATTCCTATGGGCCTGAACATCACAGTAGTTAAATACTTAACCATTTTTCCTCATGAGATCCCTCAGAAATACTGCCATCTCTGTGTAATACATGGCAAACTGGGACCTGTTTAGCCAAAGTGCTCCATCCTTAAGACCACACACATAGAACCATAGAATCATCAAATGGTTTGGGTGGGGAGGGACCTTAAAGATCATCAAGTTCCAACCACTCTAATCTAAATCTCCTTTTTCAGTTTAAAACCATTATCCCTCATCCTATTGCTCCACTCCATGATAAAATTAATAAAGTTCTAAAGATAAACACATATCTCTCCTTCCAGTCCAGGATTTGGTGCTGGACTGTCCTGAGGTGTCTCACTCACCAATTGCTCTTCCAGGTGTGTCGCACATGGGGATCATGGATGTTGTGCTTGTCAGCCTGCTCATCCAGGAAGTCGAACATGTATTTGATAGCCAGGGGAAGCGCACTGCCACGGTGAGCAGTGCTGAAGATGGTCTCAAAGAGGTCATCCACAAATTTCTGGAGGGTGCCCTGTTGGGAGAAGGAAGGAGAGAAGAATGTGAGATATCAAGTGAGAAGAAGATATTGAATTTTGATACCCCACTGAAAACAGAATATGTCTGTGAATCAGGCCCAGAAAGTGTGATTGAAAAGTGAAAGCTATCTAGTATCTGTTAAATGTGACATAAGTTGGATATTTACATATGGATGTCTTTAAGGTGGCACGTGCATCTTCATAATGTCCACTACATCTGGTTTCCAACCAGATAAAGTAGGTTAAGATGCTACCTGTCCTCTCTGCTATAAGTACTCCCTGTCAGGGTGAGTGGCTGAGATGTGGTGGGATACTTTGGCCCACCTCAGGTATACGGTGATGGAGAGGTCCCAGGTATGTTCCCAGTTCTCCTCTGAGTCCTCTCCTCAACTGCATTAGTGCACGTATGAGAGAAAACCCAGCCATTTTCTATGCTGGCTTTTATCCAGGGCCAATTCTTAAGCTGGGAAGAGAAGTCAGATGACTGCAGAGCAGAGCAGAAGGTGTCATTGAGACAAATGGGACAAGAGTGCCTGCAGAGAGATGGCTGTTTTATATGTGCAAGTCGTGTAATAAATGACACCAACTTCATCTTAATCTCCAAGAGGCCTCCTCATTTTTTACTACCCATTGGCATGGGACTGAGGCAAACCATAGGAACAACACAGACGTCAGTAATGTTCACTGCAGAGGTCTCCTTATGCTCCTCTGGGAAGAGAATCCCAGATCCTGTGCTTGGAGAACCACCCTGGACAAGCTGGTGAGGACAGTTGACCTTTAGCAAGAAGGTGAAAAACTGGAATATCAGAGGACGATCAGGCTTGGAGAAGGGAGCAGTTGAGGAGCTGTGATAACCAGATGAGATGCAAGCTGGATTTGGGGCAAAATCAGGCCAGGTAAATTTTCCCTGCTGAATGGGCTGCTCTAGCTCATGTTTGAACCTCTGCTTTGCCACCAGAGCTTCACAGGTGTTTATATGTGAACAAACCATATGGCTGCTAAAATAACCAAAAAAAGCAATCAGATCTCCAGTAAACATTTCCCCATATGCAAAATTTCTTCTGCTAAACAATAAAACCCCTCCCCTTTCCCTGCAGACCCAGCAAAGACATTCTCCTCACTAGAAACAAAGCACCAGGTTCCACCAGAGTGGCTCAAGTTTACACAGCGCTAACAAATACTTAATTAGAAAGCTGGTGTCTCTTGCTGATTCACCACTTGATTTATTCTTAGGGAAACAAGCGGAGGTAACTTTTGCTTGTGTGAACTCCTGCAGGGTGAATACAGCCCTGCAGCACATGTCTGACTCAAAAAGGGCCCCCGAGGGGAAATCTTGTTGGTCTGACATGGAAGGAGCTGCCCTCAGGTTGGGTTTCTGGAGGGAATTAATTCTCTACATGCTCACCCACACAAACACAAAGAAAACCTCTGAGGCTTTTAGGCAAGAGACTCTAGGTCTCAGAGGTCAGGGATTTACCAGAATAAAAATCATTGTCAATTTAACTAAGTATTCCCTGGGATTGTATTACCAGCAATTTCTCTCTCTCCTTTTTTTCCCCTCCCTCAAATGGTCATGATGAGGAAAGAAAATTGCTCAGCCCAAGAGGGGAAATAATAAACCCCCAGCCTTTCTCCTCTCTCTGTTGCTGTGCAAGCTTAGCAGCTGCTTTCCTGCCATCTCCACAAAAGCAAAAGGGAAAAAACAAGTGTTGAGTTTGTGATCCGGAACATAAAGCAAAAGCCATTCAGTGGTGGGGTAAGGGACATATCCCCAGACAGTGTAAATCAGCACTGGTCCAATGCTCACTGGTTTGAACCAGCTGGGGCCCAGACCCTCGAGAGCATCACTTTCTTTTTTACTTCGTGTGATCCGTAAAAGTATCTTGATGCCAGGGAGCTGGGCATGTACCAAGGGCTAAAGACAAAGCTACTTTGTCGCCAAATCCCACTGCAATGCACACAGCCTGAGTGAGGATGCAGGGAGAGTCAGACACCAGAGACAAAATGAATTGAGGAATGAAATGTGAATGTAAAACTGTTATGGTAGATCTTAAGCATGTGATGGAGACCTGTCTGATGGACAAACTCAGACAGCATCTGCATGAGCACATGAAATTGCGTTTGTGCCTATTAACACCCTAGCAAGAAACGATAATAGTCAAAACTTCAGAGAAAGGGAGGAAAATTGGGCTGTTTGATCACTCAGAACAAGGTGAGATATCACTGTGCTCAGCCACACCTGAGCCACAGCAACCCTACAGTTTCCTCTTCTGGGATGCACTGAGATAACTCTCATGTTAGAGAGATCTGGGCACAGAGATGTTCTGTGTTACAAGAGAAGAGCAGAACTGGAAAGGGAGCCTTTCTCTGACTATTCTGCCTTCCTCCTCACCTGCCCTAGTCCCTGCTGGCTGGAAAAAACAAAAAGATCATTGCAGCCACTTTATTAATGAAGGCTTCTCCAAGGAGGCCACCATCCACAGGCTGGGAGAGCAAATAAATGTAAACTTAGACAACTGCTTTCTCCCGCACTCTTGTGGAGCCTTTACAAGTCAGTTAGGCAGAAGATAGTCTTGGTTAGAGATGAAAGAAAGTCTGAGAGTTTTTGTCAATCCCAGAGTAATCAAGCTGCAGCAAAAACTGGCCATCCCTTTTACAGGGAATGGACACCATAATGGCGCATGACAGTGAGTTCTTTTTCTGCAGACAGTGGTAATTAAGCCACTTTCAGAAGCTGCCCCAAAGCCAAAGTCCACTGTAGGAACTTTCTGACCTGTTAGTTTGAGTGATCTGCACTTGTGCAAGTGTCCTGCTCATGGTGCTGCACCCCCAATTACACTAAACACTCGTGTACTGCTCCACTGCAGAAGTTTATCAGGTTCTGGCAGGCAGCCAGGTAGAAGGCTGGTGTCTAGCATTTCAGGTAATATGGACCCAGCAAATGGGATCTTCCCAACTTCCCAACACAGTCTTTGTCCTCCCTGAAGACACGTGCCATGAGCCAGCAGGGATGTGTGAGATGTGTCTGGAGATTCAGTTCAGGATGCCCCTACTCTGCCCCCACCTGACTCAATCTGTATTTTCTTTTTGGAAATCCTGAGCTTTCCATGTATCAGTGGAGATGGACATCTCATTCTGCTTGGTCTCCTTGGGGCTGGTCACCTACTAACTTAACCCCCTGCCAAGTCATCTGCACAGCAATCTTTATGGGCCAAGGGGAAAGACAGAGAAGAAGGACTTGTAGCACAGTACTCGGGGTTCTGTGGCATAGGAGCCACACAGCCTTGGGACCTGATCTGGGCCCAATTGCTCTGTGGTTCTTCATCTGTTCAATTGTGCTACAAGCTACAAGCTAGTATAATTGACAATCCCAACACACACCTACTGCTGTGCTGACTTTCTCCACCAGTCTCATGGCCCTGGATTCTTTACTTCTCATGGCTCACCAGTGTCCCTTTTCTGACTCTGCTTTCTAAATTCAAGCTCCTTCCCTCCATGCTTGGAGCACTCTTGCTCTACTATCCTTCTCTCTTTCTCCCCCTTTGGCATCCTTTGAGCAGTTTGTCTTTTCTTGTAGGTAAGAAGTTCCACTTCAGCCTTTAAAGCATTTCTCCCCTTCTTCCCTGTCCCCACCATGTACCTTGGTGGCAAGTAGTCTTGTCAGGTAGATTTCAGAAACCATCTTGCTGCCCCGGTCACCTTCTTTTTGGTCACCATGCTCATGGTTTTTCACCAAGTGCCACATCTTGACTCCGCTTTCAAGGTCAGGGGTGATCATGGGTGTGCGGGAGCGGAGGCTGTCCGGGCTGCCCGTGTAACGGATCATGTTCTCTGTAAAAAAGAGATGTGTCTTAGCCCTAGAAACCCTTGTATTAACAGGTTTCACTAAGGAAATATGCTAATGACATGCCACCTAATAGAAACTTTCATGAGGCAGAAGACATCTTCTGTCTGGGTTTGGTAGCAGGTACCTCTGCCGTTCAGCACACAGAGAGGATGCTGATACAGATTCTGGTGTGGGGCTGAGACAACCACAGCTGGTGAGTTTACCCTGTGGAGATGTTAGCTGGGATCTCCAAAGCGGGAAGGTTGTAGCAGTACTGCGATGCCCCTGCTCTCACAAGCTCCACATTCCCGTATCAGTATTAAATAAATTTGCATCAACCAATTTACAACATGAGACAACACAGGTATAACTCCTGGTGAAATTACCACGTGAGATGGAGAAACCTCCAGACCAGGCCTTATTGTCAAAGCATTATCTTATGACTGAGTAATTTACTCAGCAAAAACAAAGGATGTCAGCCAAGCCAGACGTGATGTCAATGTCTACACTATTGAATTAAATGAGGCTCAGGCATTAACTTTCAGCTGCCTTTACCTCTTCTCACATTCCCTGGCAAAGCTTTGGCCTGGGAAAACATTGCGGTTTGGGCCCAGTACTGGATCAGGGAATGGTAACAGCTACTCATAATAACCAGTATGGACAAGTACTGTATGGATGGTAGCCAGCCATACCATACCATGCTGTTTGGCATTGTGGTGAGATAATAGGCCATGGCTTTTTCACACAGTGATATTGGTGCAGCTAATGTGGCATCTTAGAATTATAGAATGGTTAGACTTGGAAGGGACCTTAAAGATCATCCAGTTTCAACCCTCCTGCCATGGGCAGGGACACCTCCCACCAGGCCAGGTTGCTCAAAGCCCCATCCAGCCTGGCCTTGAACACTTCCAGGGATGGCATATCCACAAATTCTCTGGGCATTCTTGCCTCACTCCCTATTCCCAGACTTCAGAGGAACCCTGGTCCCTCCCTCTTTTGGCATCAAAGCAACACAATAACTCCTGCCCAATCAACTTTTTCACTCATTGCTCAAAAATCTTGCTTTGACAGAAAGTAAACCGGAGTCCCAAGGGATCCTGCACAAATTTCCTCTCCAGAGACACTTTCAGCCTCCAAATATTACCTCCCTTTGCCTCTGAGTGATGATGGCATGAGGCATTCCCCTCTCCCTGACCTTCCAGCAATGCTGCAGACAGTCTTTTCCAATCGTAATTAACGGAAGAGTGTTGCACCTTTCTGTAGCAAGATCTGAATCAGCCTCATTAATGCATTACCAATCTCTACATATTAATTATCAGATGGAATATCCTTTTTCTCTCTGGATGTTGTTTTCTTAATTGCAATTAATAATCACTTCTGACCCACCACATCTTCTCCTCCCCCTGCATTCTTTCCCACTCCCTCCTGAAAAAATCAAATGGCAAAAGAATTAAAGAAATCCAACAGAAATTAACCCCCCTCAAGTCTTCCTTTTCAAAGGTCACTGTGTCTTTCAGTAATTGCAACAACATGGCAAAGAGGATGAATATTAATAAGGCCTGGTGGAACACTCGTGTCCTTGGAGAAAAAGGAAGGGGGCTCCTCTGGACATTAAGGAGCTATACTTTCCTTCAAGCTAAAGGGAGGAAGAAGGGCTGGAGATGCTTTCATAAATTAAAAAAATAATAACAAACTGGTATGTCAGCTGCATCCAGGTCAGAGGGTGGTTTTGCAGCACCTTGGTTGCACATACGCTGGAGATGCTTTTATTTGGCCTCTGGCATCACCATACTGGGCTGCAATTCTAACATGGGGGAGAAGGGCATGTGACAGTGTGAGTGAGATTCAGGAGGTCTCTGTTGGGCTCTACAGAAGAATTTCCACCTGGTCTCTATTTCACAGCTGTCCCAATCTCAGTTGTCTCATGGGTAAAGTGGAAACAAAAAAACCCAAACACTTTATTGAGTTATACTGATATAAGACCTAGTAAGCCATTTTTATTATTACTCCAGGTGCAAACTCCCTTGGGATAATCAGATAGCTGGATGGGACACACAACACCCACACTAAGATGTAACTGTAGACAGGCTATGCCCTATGTAGATTGTGGTTGCTTGTAGTCCCAGAGACCTCTCATCTATGCCACAGCCTTGTCTTCACTACACAACATGCTCCAAGGATTTCACCCAACAAAAAGACTGCGTTCATCCAATACGCACTGCTTCCCCTTTGACGCTCCCTGTGCAAACACTGAGTGAGATGCAGTGATCTAAAATGCAGGCAACTAATTATATAGGCTCCTTCTTTCATTAATGAGGCTGGAGAAGTACTTCCCAAAAGCAATCCAACCACTTGGATCCACAAGCCAAAATTTCAGATGGATCAATCCCCTCCTCCTGCCATTCCTTAAGCAACCATATCAACTAGTCATCTGCCTATCGTTCTTTCTGCTGAAGCTCAGTATCTTGTAACCACCATGAGGTCTGAGACCTCTTTTTCAGCATTCTCTCAAACCCTATCAGCACACAGGTCCTTACCATACTTGCTGGCTGAGGTCCTTGAGACCGTGGAGTTGTTGACTGCATTGTAGGCAGTGACTTGCTTGGAGACTAAAGCTACCACAGATCCATCTGGCACCTGTAGAGGAAAAGGGACTTTGTCAATAAACTTCTAAAAACTGGCTGAGGACCGCACCAAGGGCAGCAGTAATTCAAGCAGCAGAAACTGAGCCATAAACCACAGTCACTGTAGGCAGGACAAGCTTCAAATGCTTTCTCCAGTGGATCTATTAACAAAAAAAGGGACAAAATCTCCTGTTACACCATTAAAAGCCTGCATCTAGGCAATAGGACAACTGACAATAAAGTAGACTCTGCTCCATTCAGATCTTGATTCAAAGCTCACTTACAACAATGGGAGTCTTTGCATTAACCTCAGTAAAGCTGACAGTAGGTTCTTCACAATGAAGCTCTTACATAGGACAGGAGCATGAGAAGAATAAAATCATCTGAGCTACTTCAAACATTAAGAATGGCACGTCCCATAAGGACTATTAAATCTGATGTGAATTTTTTTATTCCTTATGCCTCGATTGCAGCTGATATCTAGGTACTTAGCTCTATATATCTATATTTTCCACTTTGCTCCTGTCAACCTCTCCATGCACAGTCTCTCTCTTCCACATGACAAAATGCATTGCTGGACTGAAGGGAATACCACAACTTCTTTCTCTTTGCTGTGTCAGAGGGTCTCAGAGAGGAGGAAAGCAACAGGACCTGAGTGCTTGTGCCCCGGGATGTCATGGGACAGTGTTTCTACAGACAACAGGGCTTTCTGAAATGAGCCAGACTTCCATTTCTACAGCTAGGCGATTCGTGTGGGTCCTGTATCAGAAATGTTAACCAGCCAATGGCTCAGAGGAGCCACATCAGGAATATCTGTGATAAATAAGACATCATAAAAAGGAGATGGGTGAAAAAAAAAGAAAAAAAACTCTGCTAACAACGTCTAACTCTTGTCTGTGTAATAATAATAATTAGCACTTGCATAGAGTTTTTCATCTTCAAAGCGCTGCAGAGGCTAATTAAATAGCCCCTCAGCAATCATGGAAGGCAATTATTGGCGCTTTGTAGTTTTAGCCCCACACTAAAGATGGGGAAACTGAGGTAACAGGAATATCAGTGTCTGTCCCAGCTTGCTCCGTGTCTGCCCTCAGGACAGCCAGGGTAAACGATGTAGAGCTCAACACCCTGGTGGCTGAGACCTGTTCTGTCCCAGCTCATCCCATGTAGCTGGGAGCTCACTGCCTGAAGCAAACAACTGGAAAAAGGCACAGAAGGGAAAGAAAATTACACCTGGTTTGTTGGTGAAATAAAACAGAAAACAGCCCTGCTCTCTCTGAAAAAAAAAAAAAAAAAGGGTGTTCCAGAGTCAGCCAGCGATGCTTCAGTCAACCTGAAGTGAAAAGTTTTGTTTCCTTTTCAAATTATTACTTGCTGCCTCCTCAGGTCAGCTCTTAAATGAAAAAGAAAATCTTGTTATGAAACATAGATTGCTAAGGTGTGATTGAGGAAATGACAAAATTGTCAGCATTGGATTAAACTTAATGAGGTTCTTGCTTTTTTTTTTTTTCTTTTTTTTTGGCAAGGAGGGAAAGGAGTGGGAAGCTTTTGACCAAAATGCCATTTTTCTATTAAATCTCTTGCTCATGTAAAATATTTTTGGACATCTTTAACCCTCTCTTATGGATCTCAAGGTCATGCAGAGATGGATATCAACAGAATGGATGTACTTAACATCTGCCCACTTATTGTCTACTCAACCACTGTTTACCTCTGCATCTTAAAGAATAACATTTTGCCTTTCTCCTTTTCACTTTCTTTAGCTGATCTACCTTCTTCCTACCCATCCTCTCACACAGTTACCTGATAGTGTGCCAGCGTGTTGAGCCTCTTCCAGTCATTCTCTATCTTGGTGGTGATATCTTCATCCTGAAGGATCATCCTCGCCCCGCTTGCTTGCCGCCACTCTGCAAGGAGAAGAGGGACACTGAACTCTGCTGTGCAGAGCCTCTAGGACAGGGGACAGAGCCACAGGTAATCCCTGTGCCCATAAATCCATGTGGTCACACATGTGCAGGCTGCATCCGTGTCAGTCGTCACCATTACAATCTCTGCCAGATGCTACCAAGCACATACAACATACGGACCTAAAAATGTCCAGAGCCCACAAAAAAAAAAGAGAAAGAGAGCATGGATGAATCATTAAAGGTTCATGGAGACGGTTCAGAAAAGTGTGCAAAAGTCATAGCTACATGGCAAAGTTCAGAGTCAAGTCCTAGGCTATCCAGGACTGAACATGTTTAGTTTGGAGAAGAGGAGGCTGAATGGACAACTCATTGCACTCTACAGCTGCCTGAAAGTAGGTTGTACAGAGGTGGGTGGTGGCCTCTTCTCCCAAGGAAATAATGACAGGATCAGAGAAAATGGTCTGAAGTTGTGGCAGGGGAGGTTTAGGTTAGATATTAGGAAGATACTGGAAGAGTGGTCCTGCCCAGGGAGGTGGTTGAGTCATCATCCCTGAAGGTACTTAAGAAACATGTATATGTTACACTTCAGGGCATGCTCTAGTGACTGAGAGGTAGGGTTTGTTTTTGCGTGTGCAGTTGGACTCAATGATCATAGAGGTCCTTTCCAACCATGAAGATTCCGAGGTTGCTTTACCCTTGATAAAAATGATAGTGCTATCACAAAACTGCTTTTGCACAAGAAACACCCACCTGTACTATCACCTGGAGATATCAGGGAAAACTTTGGCTCAACCACAGACAACCTAGACCATCTGAAGTGTTCTTTTTGGTTGTCTCAGTAACATACAGTTTACCCAGAGCCATGGCGGAAAGTCTGTTCATTTGAGGGAGTTAATTAAAATGAACTCTTGGATATGGAGACACCACCTGTCACCCTTGCTTATTTCTCCTAATATAAAAATGCAAGGACCGTTGCAAATTTCTTTTGGTTTCAGCAGTTTTCTTATCACATAATTAAAATGTATTGGGAAAGCCGCTCTTGCTTTTATTATTCATTTAAATTAGCAGTAAGAGGTCAGTTGCTGTGTTTATTGCTGCAGATACTCAGAAAGTAAGCAAAGGTTATGTTGGCTAAGTACCAATCCTGAACTGTCCTTCGTTTACTCCGTTTTCTTAGATCCTCACCTACACTCTCCTTGAGAAGTCCAAAGGTGATTCTTGCTGTGCATTCCCAACTGGACTGGATTCCTGGAGCTAAATGGTCCTCAAAATTGCTTGGAAGAGCACAAAATGCTGAACTTTGGGCTGGGCAATGGTGCCCTACAGAATGTCAAAACTACTTCTACTGTCTCAGAGTGTCTCTCTTATGTGTCTTCCTCATGATCTCTTGGGGACCATATCTCTTTGACCTCTTTCCTTCAAGGCTCCACGTGTACCTATGGTCCTCCACTCTCCTGATTCCTCTTTGGGGAGGGACATATGCTCACATAGTATTTCAGGAGGGATGCAGAGGTGTTGCACTTGGCTCTGATACAAAGGGTAGGCACAGCTTTCCTCATTCTGTGCTGTATTTGTATTCAAACAAATGGAGATGGCGAAGGACTCTTTATCAGGGAGTGGAGTGATAGGACAAGGGATAATGGTTTTAAACTGAAAGAGGAGAGATTTAGATTAGACATGAGGAAGAAATTCTTTCCTGTGAGGGTGGTGAGGCACTGGAACACGTTACCAAGAGAAGTTGTGGCTCTCCCATCCCTGGAGGGGTTCAAGACCAGGCTGCATGGGGCTTTGAGCAACCTGGTCTGGCGGGAGGTGTCCCTGCCCATGGCAGCGGGTTGGAACTTGATGATCTTTAAAGTCCCTTCCAACTTGAGTCATCCTATGATTCTGTGAGTCAAGAGCTGATCAGGGTCCTCAGACCAGCAGAAACTTTCCCTCTACTCCAGGGGAGCTGAGGACATCATGGGATGTCCCCTCAAGCCCTTTGTGCTTCTACACAGACAGAGGGGATCATCCAGCCCTTTCATGCAGAAAGGGGCCATGGGAGAAAGAGGAAGGGCCAATCCGACTTGGCACAAGATCCACTGCTGTACAAGAAAAGGGAGAAAACACCCTGCAGGGCAGGTTCAGAGCATCTGGCTTCAGTTTTGCAGTTGGTTTGCTCTGACCAAATACAAATCACTTCATCGTGTATCTGATTGATGACAGTGAAAGGACCCCCAGCTGTGACTCCCCAACTCTTCCTAGTCTCACTGCACGCTCCCTTTCTTCACCAGTACCAGCTGAGATGGTCACACACCGATCTGCAAGGAAGCACGATGGCTATGAGCAAGGGAATGGGAAGGGAGGGTGCAGAGGAGGAAAAGGTGACCCTGACATCCATATTCACTGCGCTAAGTGAAAACTGTTAGCTTTGTCCTCGCTGGCAGCACCCTGTCCCCTCTCTCATCAGATCTGCGCGCTCCTCTGTGAGCCGGCACAAAGGAGAGACATACTCCAATCCAATTTGTTACACTTCCACCTTCCGGAGAGAAGGAGCGAGGTGGGGGGAGGGAGGTAAAAAATCCCATTATCTTTATCAAGCCTTCCAATCAGGAGCAGCGGTAAATGCAAACTCAGGAGACAGCTGCTGTGAAGCCTTTATATTTCATTCAGCAGATAGTGTATCTTTTTATTGCACGCAGGAATTACTTCTCTTTTTTCCTTTTTTTTTCTTCTTTTTCATTTTTTTTTTCTTTTTCTTTAAGAAACAACCTTTCTGTTCAATTTGACTGGGAAAAAGGAAACTCCAGTGGCCTTTGACAAAAGAGGTGTCTCTTTGAGCTGTAACAACGCCTGTCTAGGGGATTGCTCCATGGGGAGACAGGAGGTGAGGAGATGTCCTCTGGCACATCAGATCCTACAGAAAATGGTACGCCTCCTTCTTGCCATCTTTCTCATCCAGGTGACCCTGACAAGGGAGGAAAGTGTAGCAGAGAGAACATTTTTGGGGGGCAACTGAAATACCCAGTGAATGGAAGACCTGACAGCTTCCTCCAGGTGCCTTCATCTGAGCTAGTCACCACCAGCTACTCCATCTTCTGCAGGCAGTTCTAAGTCACGATGAACACAATCCATTTCATTCAACCATTCATGCCACGTACTGTGCTTCCCACCCTTTTCCTAAAGACCCTAAGTCTCTCCTGAAGGTCTGTGAAACTGTTTGTGGATGACCATGTAAAGCAATGGCATGTGGAACAAATACATATGGCTTTTCCAAGCTCAATGCCTAGTCCATGATCTCTTGTGCTCATGAAGAATTAGTCTGAAGAGCTGGAAAGCTGCTTTTAGTCCAATGAGTATTTTTACACTTCCCAATAATTTCCATGTGAGAGACTGGCATAGGAAATGGGTGAACAAACCCCTTCCCTGTAAGTTGCAGGCTCCTGTACAACCAGGGGGGTAAGAAACAAAAAATCAGTACATGTCTAATACGTAATGACCTCTAGGAAGACAGAAGAAACTCCACTCTGCTTCCGGGATGGAGAAAGGAACATTGTGGCTGGGGGAAAAAAAAAAGTTCACATCAGAAAGCATAGATGGAAGATGCCTGAGAAATATTTAGAATCATAGAGTGGTTAGAGTTGGAAGGAACCTTAAAGATGATCCAGTTCCAACGCCCCTGCCATGGGTAGGAACACCTCCCACCAGACCAAGTTGTTCAAAGCCCCATCCAGCCTGGCCTTGAACACTCCCAGGGATGGGACAGCCACAGCTTCTCTGGGCAACCTGTTCCAGTGTCTCACCACCCTCGGAAAGAATTTCTTCCTCACGTCTAATCTAAATCTCCCCTCTTTCAGTTTAAAACAATTGTCCCTCATCTTATCTGTACACTCAAGATCAAGAGTCCCTCCCCATTTTTTTTCTGCAGCCTCTTTAAGTACTAGAATGCTACTATAACGTTGCCCCAGAACCTTCTCTTCTCCAGGGTGAACAACCCCAACACTCTCAGCCTGTCCTTACAACAGAGGTGTTCCAGCCCTTTCATCTTGTATATGCAAGTTGTCTGTCTTCTTCCATATATACTAGAGTTAGACCCAGTTTAAAGGACTCATAAAGGCTGATGCTCTCACCCCAGAACTGTACCATGCGTGAAGCAGCGAAAGCGTGCCCTGATGGTGGTCCATGACAACCCTGGGACAGCATCACTGAGTGCCAGGCAGTCAACTTAGCAGCTCCCATCACCTCAGCAGACCATTTCAAAAAGCAACCACAACACAGGGAAGAGAGAATGCCTCAGTGTGAAGCCAAATTCCGGTTTTGTGATCCTCACACCCCAATATTTTCCCAAAGATGGGGTATTTTTTTTATGGTGAGGGCTTTAAAAAATAATAATAAAAATAGCCATTGCAGAAAGAAGCCTTTACTCAGAGGGCTGCAATTTGGGTTTTGGACTAAAATGTAACCTCAGGGTGTCCAAAATAAGTGCTTTCAGCTGACAACCCCCTCCATGAGTTGTCTGGGTAACTGCAAAACGTTATGACATTTGCGACACATACAAGTCACTCTGCCTGCAGCTACCCTGCATTTAACAACTCAAAATAACTCATTAGCTTGTTTGCTTTCTTCCATGTGAGCAATCTGGCCTTAGTATGGACAGAAAACCCAGAAAAATTGTAATGGTAATAGAAAACGGTGTTGCTGTTTAGAAAACCATCGTTTTCAAGGCCAGATTACAGTCATCTGCTCTGACCTACTGTTTAGCACAGACTGGTGGGGCTGATCCAGCTGCCTTTGCAGTTCTGAGCATCCAGCCTGGGGCAGGTTGATCCTGAGAGCTCAGCAGCACTTTCTGCTCTCCCCTTGATACCTTCCCTGCCACCAAAGGATGCCAGGGACCAACAAGCATCTTTTCCTGCAAAGAGGCTGAACTGGAGCTGTGGCTAGGTGAGTATATCCTCTTGTTCCTGCTTCACCCATGCCAGCCCCTCTCCTCCCACCTTGTTAGTTGCTGTGCTAAAGGAGCCTGGAACTACATTTCTGCTGGCAAGACTCTTCTACTAGATGGGGGGAGGGGGAGGTTGTGTTTTGTTTTGAAGTGGATTTTTTCCCCCCAACTGCACTATCAATGCTCTTGCCCAAACAAAAAAATAATAATCAGTCTCCTGCTTAATGTCCTCCTTGTCAGCGTGGACAAGGCTGTCCACCGAGGGATGCACACACTCACAAATACTCTCTGTAACTTGCTGGTCCTCAGATCTATTAGGGAGGTCAGTATTTCTTAAAAAGCAAAGGTTCTGGACGCAAAATTGTCAGGCTCCAGCTGGGACCCTGCACACACACTCTTCTGTATCTGCTACTTGTCAGAGCTACGGTAAAATCCGTGGAATCCAATTTATCCCTGGTATTTGCAACATGCAGGTAAAATCTCTGTTTCCCAGTATGGATGCATCGTTCATCCCCACAGCAGAGCAAACTACATTCCACTCACACCCAGTTTGATATCCAGATGTAGTAGTGGGCTCTGTGGCCACTACCCAGCACCAGCCAGGTCAAGAGATCTGGCTGTAAACCACACTCCTCGGATCTCCTGTGCCCTGGCACCTTGCTCTGCCTGCCCTCCTGCTCACCCTGGCACTCACCGTTCCCCTGCTGACTCACAGCAGCTCCAAAATCACCTGGGGTCCTTTCTTGGTGATGTATATGATCTGTCGTTTATTGCTGCTGGTTTTGGCAGCTCATTTCGTTATTCTAACAGCCTTTCATGAGCAGGAATCTTGCTGCAATTTCTGTCAGGAGTCCCCTCCTCCCCTACACATATACCCGCACATATAGACACTTAACTTTAATCCCTGACCTCTCATTCCCGCCTTCGTTATTGCCATGAATTGTTTCTTGGCGTCCGTCCACCCCTTCTCCTTTTGGTTCCTCTCCTACTTTGCAAGGTTTTATAGACTCCATCATTTTCCACTCAAGTCTCTTTCGCTGAAGGTCACTGAGGGCAAATCTGGCAGATAGAGCCACAATGCAGTCCCCAGCTCCCTGCCAGACACCTCAGCAATGCCCTAAGCAGATTTTTTCATAGAATCATAGAATAGTTAGAGTTGGAAGGGACCTTCAAGATCATCTAGTTCCACCCCCTCTGCCATGGGCAGGGACACTTCACATTAGACACTTCCCAATATTTTTAATACGTCCTTTCATGGTAACTTCAGGTGTAGTATCACATCTGGCTGTGGATCCCAACTTCAGATGCCTCACTCCTCCCAGCACCCTTGCTCCAGAATTATGGGCAGAAATAGATTTTTGGCCTCAGAGACATCCCTGCGCTGGGCTGTAGAGCTCCTTGTGTGCCCCAGGGATAAAAGGCACAACTGCCTAGAAATGCAAGTGAAGCTGGTACAGCTCTTTCCACCCTCTGAACAGCAATGAAAGAAAGAGCAAACCACTGAGAAAAAAAACCCCATATATACATTAACAGAAGGTCTAATCTTTCCTTAAGACTCCAAGTCCTCTGCAGAAAGGAAACCTCAGAGCAGCAGCTCCCAGCCCTGCTGGTGGAGGTGGAGAGCTGGCAGAAGAGCGAGGCAGCCAGGGGTGAGATGGATGCAGTCCACTGAGCAGAGGACACTTCAGCCCCTTTCCTGTGCCCGCACAATGAGTAATTAATATTGCTTGGGCTGTGACTATCTCAGCAAGAAGATATATATATATATAATCCAAACCCTCGCTCTTCAGAGAAGAGGTAGGAATAAATCTCTGCAGCCTGAACACTGCTGAGGACATCACCCTGGGCATCTAGTACTCTTTTTCCAGGGGTCTTTGGCAGAACAGTGATAATAGCCCCAGCCATGCCTTTTCCATACCCTTTTCAAAGCTGAATTCTGTGGGCAGGAAAGCAGGGTGGCTACTGGCCTTTTTAAGTCCTCAAAGCCAAGGATTTCACAAACCAGGAGCATACGCATCAATTTAATCACTGTGTTCTGCACTCTCACCATTGCCTCTGCTCTCTGCCTTGCACAAGCATCCAGTCTGGAGACCTTGAATTTGCCCCAACAGTGTCGAGATGAAGTATGGCAGTCTCCCATCTCCCCTCTTCCCCTTGCCCAGGGGCAAACATCTCCCCTCTCCCCCCGCTGCCTGGGGACAACCAGGGCCCATGGTGCACTCACGTACCTAGGTCCATATCAGCAGCTTTGGGCCGGTGGGAACAGGGCACGTTCTTGAAAATGGCATCGAGGATCTTCTCCTTGACCTGTGTGATGGTGTCACAGTTCAGGATCTTCACTGGGATCTCGGGGCTGTTCACGTTGTCGGGGTTCACGCAGCTCAGGACCTGAGAAAGATGTAGTGAGACCTATTGTGCATTTCACAGCAGCACAGGTACCCCCCTGTGGCCACCCTCATGCAGAAACCTTCTTGCAGGTCCCTGCATTCTACACATCAGTTGGATCTAGGGTGTGATAAGGTGGAAAATGTGTACCAAGAGCACTCTCTTCTCTGAGAGGGCACTGAGATCTGGTTTCACACAGGGGGATTGCATCCATCCATGCCTCTGCTGCTCTTCACCCCTTACCAGTGAATTAAAGATAACTCAGGATTTGGCTGTCAGCCGGTGAGTTGTGGTTGCTGTGAAGGTTTTCCTGAACTTGTGTCTCACTCCACTTGTCTCTGTGAGGTGAAACTACTACACTTGTGGGAACAGCACATGGGAACCGCCCCTTGTATTTGATCCTCATCTCCATGGTATCTTTGCGATATTAATAACAGAAAGCCCATGAGTTCTGATGGCTCTGATGCTTTCAGTAAAAACGGTATTCACCAAATGGTACCAGACACACTCTTTTCATATAAAACACTAAAAATGCGATTAGGCTGACCCTGGTTGGAGCTGAACTGATATCCAAAGCTTTCAGATCCATTCCCTGTTCCCTAGAGAGCTGTTAAGGTGACTTAATTCAGTAGTGACCTCCGTGCATTGCCACCTGACTTGAACAACTCAAGTAAAAGTGCTTTCCAGTCTCTCAGATTTAAATTTGTCCATCTCTGCACACAGGACTGACCAAGACCCTTCTCAGAAGAGCATTATTAATTTGAATGGAGGGTTTCTTAGAAAAAGAAATACAAAATGACAACAGAATCTTTTGCTTTCACGTATAGAACAAACCAGTTGATCCAAATAGAGACGTCTCTCGTTTCTCTAAAAGAGAATATAATTTTCTCCGAAGACTCTGTCCAAGAGCAAATGCAAAGCATATGGGGTGATGAGGGAGGGAGGGTTGCCTTAAACACATACAATCTGCTTAACCTCAATCTGCCCACTAACTCTTGGCCACATCTATGTTGAGAATTCTGCCTTCTCCGAACTTCAGAAGTGTGAAGTCTATAAACTTTTATAAACTTAGCACACCTTTGCACTTGGAAGGAATGTCCAGTAACGCTCCTGGCTATATACGGTCATTAAATGTTTCTGTGCCACTTTTACAAGTGCAGACATGTTAGTTCTGGTGCCTTAGTTGAATTCTACCTTGACTATAAATTCCCTTCTGCAGTACATGATAGGTATTGAACTCTCTATCACTTTCCATCTCAATGGACTAAATGCAGTGGGATCTCAAAGTGGCTTGAAACTGGGTGAAATCATATCAGTATAATTATGTATTGGCTCACCAGGCTCCCTTTGGTGCTGTTATGCTCAACTAAGAGGGACTTGTGAAGATATGGCTTACAAAGAGCTCTGTGATCTTTCTGGATGAAAGGGGAGATGTAAATACGAGATATTGATTAGATCATAATGCTATTATTTATATGTCACTTCCAGGAATATTGAAGAAGCATCAATTCAGATAATAATAACAACGGCACAGATTTACAGTTCTGTGGCATCTTTCATCTCAAAGGATCACAGAACCACACATAAAAAGCATTGTTGAAATGCATCCAGTGTTGAAGTTATTAGTTGCCCTCCTCTCATTACACATCTGTTGGGAAATGAAGCAGTGATGGCAGGCTGGAACAGCTCTTTTGAGAGTACTGTGGGGGTCACACATGGTTCTGGAGACCAAGTTACTCTGCAGGTCTCTCTCAGTGATCTGAGACTGAGGTAGGCTGAGCTAATGCCAGTCAGAGCAAGCTTTACAGTGTGATTGGCTGTGTTGCCAACACCTGGGGTTCCATTCAGTTCCCCACATGGAGGCACTTAATGCTATTTAAAATAATCTGGACTACCCTACCAGGCATCTAGCTGCTGGTCCAAAGGGCCAATATCTCCTGGAAGTGCTGAACATTGCCCTCCACACCAGTACCCACCATGCAATGTGGACTGTCATCTGGTTGGAAGCTGACAATGGTGATTTGCTCTTATAACTTGCTTGCCCTTTAATTTCACAGTGTGCCAGCTTTGAAAGGTGGCAGAAAAACTCTGCCTTGGCGAGCCACGATCATTCATGCCCTGACTACATGAGTCGTTGTTTTCCTCTTTTCCAGCTCACTTGGAAGAAGAAGGAGCAGAGAAAGCAATATCTCAAAGGTCTGTGTGGACAGATGTTTGCTCTTGGTGGTCTTAAGCATAGAGGGGGACAACTGGTAGTAGCTGCCAATTCCTGGACACCGATGTATTCATTTCAATGACAGTCAAGGGGCTCCTTTCAACATTTTAGGCAATTCAGTTATTGTTTATAGAAACCAAGAGGACAGTGGCGTTGACTTATACGCCCAAGGCTTCACATCTACGCTCAGTGTTTTCCAACTGTTCTCTTGTGGAGCACTAAACTTTTTTCCCTTACAAAGACTTCAGGAATTTTGCAAGGTGCACCTGTGTATTGCACACTCTAAAAGGTTGTTCTTTGGAGATTTCCAATGTATCCCATAGGGATCATTTTTACACCACAGGCTGAAAATTCTCTGCTCCCCTTCCGACTGACTGAAGCTCCTGATCATAATCAGGTGTTTGCAATGGAGTGAGAGAATCCCACCACTCCCATGGGAATCTTCCCAAGGGTTTCCTCTGTTCTTTCCTCAACTATCCTCCTGGTAGGAGATGACCAGTAGGAAGCTTCTAAGTATTGGCTTCATCCATTTGGCAGAGTTCAGATGCTCCAGTTTCACTGGAAGAGTAAGGTTGGTCCTGTGCTTCTTCACCCAGGGCTGTCCTCCCAACAACCCATGTACGACAGAGAATTTATCCCATTGCTCCAGCAGTGCTGCCCACCTATGTCAGCACAACCTCTGATGTCAACCAGTGGGGAAGAGGCCTTTGAGAAGACCTGTGTTGTATTCTTTCATGATCAGCCACTCTGAGCAAATCTTTGGGATGCTGATCTCCTGAATGCATTCAGTAGTACTTTACCCAACAACATGGAAAAGTGTGGGACTGGAAGTCAGCAAAGTAGTAATCTCTGAGCCCTGCTCTCCCACCGACTGTGTGTGACCTTGGGGCATGGCATGTCACTGGATTTGTGCTTATTGACCTTTTCCCTACATCCTTGGCCTTTTTTTTACCTCTGCTAGCCCTTCCAGCCATGAGCTGTCTCTAAGCGTATATATACATGCCATGTTTAGCACAGCCAAGCCCTGATCTCCACTATGGATTATTGGCATTTAAATAATAAAGGCACAGCTTGTGATTATTCATGTGGGGATCTTCGCTCTGAGGTCTCTGCAGAGTCTTGAGTGGTCTGCCCTGAGACCATTGCTATGGTTCCTGTCCCAGGGAAAAACATCTCTCTTTTTCTTCTAGATTGGGCTAAGGAAGGTCCACGGTGGCTACCACAAACTGAGACTTCGCAGTAAGCAAGGAGAAGAAAGACCCCCAAAGAGGCTAGGCATAGGAGTGCCTTTATATCTTAGAATCATAGAATGATTAGAATTGGAAAGGATCTTAAATATCATTGAGTTCCACCCCCCCTGCCATGAGCAAGAACAACTCCCACTAGACCAGGTTGATCAAAACTCCATCCACCCCAGTCTTGAACACTTCAAAGCCCCATCCAGCCTGGTCTTTAAGACTTCTTGGTGACAGCTTCCTCCTTGCCACCAAAATTGTCTGAAAAAACCTTAACAAAAGGCAGCTCAAAGCATCTTTATCAGCCTGGAATATGTTGTCAGGAGAGATGATCCAATTAGGCTCTCAGCAGCAGAGCCACCGAGGTGTGCAGGGACCACGCAGAGCATGCCACTGCTCAAGATGTACTGGGCAGCTCCCACCTACCACCCCCAAGCACTAATTAGCCAATACTCTTGACAGCTTCCGACACACATCGAGATCTTTGCTCCCCTGCATTATTTGTATCGACTGAAATGAGGCTGACAGGAGATGGATGGTCTTTCATCTCCTGGTGACAGTAGAGCTGTGGCAGTAGGGAGTGAGGTTTTACATCTGGACCCTGGTTTGGTGAATGGCTAAAAAATCATGGATTCTGGCAAAAGCAGATGGCAGTCAGCAGGTATGAGATCT
The DNA here is from genome assembly GCA_013400375.1 of Thinocorus orbignyianus. Taxonomy (NCBI): domain Eukaryota; kingdom Metazoa; phylum Chordata; class Aves; order Ciconiiformes; family Thinocoridae; genus Thinocorus; species Thinocorus orbignyianus. The sequence continues at coordinate 629,038 of VXBW01001239.1, read as the reverse complement.
TCCTGTCTCTCATAGATGGAAAAATCTAGCTGGGTTTTTAATAACACTGCAGACCAGAGGTGATGAGCTCTGACTGCTAGTGAAGGCATTAACACAAGAGGGTGTTTCTCTGAGGTACACAACTTGGGAGAAGACCTACTGTTTAGTTGCAACACATTTATTCTAGCAAATCACGTCTGTAACTAGCTTAGTTTCTACTGTACTGAAAAACCCCTTGTAAGTGCAGAAATTGTTATAGGCTTCAAAGACCCTAGGGCTTGAGCCTGCTTCTTTGGAGAATTGTAGGACAGAGAGCAAATCAGAGCTATCTGGTTTGGAAAAAAATCAGACCAAACCAAGCTAAATTTAGTGAATGAAGTGTGTATTGTAAAATCAGTAATTCCAGATGTCTGAAAGTGCTCTGCCTTCTTTTTTCTCACTGGATAAGTCAATTTTGTCAGATCTGCTTTTCACTCAAACCATATTCAAAACCATGACTGAAAATATTTTGACCATGATTAACGAAGGCTAAAAGAATGAATGCCTTCCAGAAGGAGCCCCAGCCTTGTCTTCCTGGAATAATGGCAGTAAACAGCCTGTTTCAATGTGCCACACTGCTGGAATTGTGATTTAACTGAGTCAAGCAGTCATCTAGCACTCATGAAATGTGAGCAACCCAATGAATTTTTGCCACACGCACTGTAATCTCACAGTGGTGACCAGGTGCTTTTGGTAGAGAGCAGGAGACATGGAGGGAATTCCTGTATTACAAATATCTAATCAGTTCTTGCTTTGTTTCATTACTGTATATTTTTAATAAAAGATGACAGACTGCTTAAGGAAGGCAGAGGACGGAGAGAATAAAACAGAAATGAAGAGAAACAGAAAGGAAGAACAATCCTATTCATATTCTGCTGCTTCTTAATCTCCTTCACCGAAGCTGATCTCTGTAAATCTGCTGAGATTCCTATCGGGATATATTTGTCTGCTCTTGAGATGTAAGAGGGAGAGCTGATTAACATCAAACAACACAAAGGGAATGGAGGAGAGCTTTGTTCAGGCTGATGTATAATTACTACCCTTTGCTGGCTGCTTTATATCAAGCCTAAAAGGATCGGAGGGATTTCCTTTGGTGAAAGTGATCACTCTGTGTCTGCATTTTTCTTCCTTTTGCTCACCCTTTCCGTGCGAGATCAGGCCTCCAAATTGCTAGACACCCACATGTAATAGAAAAGAAGCACTATGTTGCTGATTTAATAGGGGAGTCACGTTTTTAATATGCAAAAAGAAAAAAATTGTGCTTTTATTTAACAACAAAGTCTACCCAGGTTCAATCAAAGCTCAGCTCTAGACTGTCTGTAGTTACTGATGAAAAGCAGGCATTTCTAGCATCAGCCCACCTGAACTAAGATCTAAGGCAGGTCAAGGAACTAACATCAACAGGACACAGCTCTCAAAGCCAGCTACAGTTAAATTAGATCAATGTCTTTCAATTGAAAGTGCAAATAAAACAATCTGATAAGTTCAGAGGATCTTCCAACCATCCCAAAATTTGGGATTGGGGTTTTCTGAGAACAAAAACATGGGAAACAAAGAAATTATAAGGATCATTGAAGACTTGGAAAGTGTTCTTCATCCCACAGAGGCTTAGAAACTCAGTGGATTTTGTGTATCCAGGAAAAAGTGAAGGCCCACAACCAACCAGGTCTAGTGGGAGGTGTCCCTCCCCACAGCAGAGGTGTTGAAACCCGATGATCTTTAAGGTTCCTTCCAACTCTAACCATCCTATGATTCTATGAAACATTTACACTAAGAAGAGGTATCTAATGCTTTTTAATTGATGCTTTTTAATCAAGTGGGAAAAGAATATATGCAATGTATATCTTTCACCATGCAGACAATTACATTCTGAAGCAAATGACTCAGTGACAGGGATTAATTTTATTTCCCTTGAAATCTTTAAATCAAGTTCATTTTTCTTTGACTTGTATTTGCTCAAGAGGAATGGCTACATTAGCTCCAGAGAAGAACTAATAGGTCTCTCCACCGTGTATCTCTAACATACTCTTTAATGCTGAAAACTTCATTGGAGAAACCTTTCTGGTTGTTT